>OZ018339.1:49042977-49377977 GCA_963969495.1 Ceratothoa steindachneri | reverse complement strand
CCGTCGAACTACCGACCTATCAGTTTGACTTCGATAGTCGGTAAACTCATGGAAAGCATCATGGTGGACAAAGTGACGTCGTATTTAGAGTCAAACCTGCTACTGAGGAGTTCCCAGCACGGCTTCCGAAGGCAACGGTCATGCCTGACGAACCTTGTGGAATTCTTCCACTTCGTTTTTAGTGAGCATGATCGGGACAAGGCGGTGGATGTGGTCTACCTATCTTTCAGAAAGCCTTTGATAAGGTACCACACCGCCGCCTTCTCCGAAAAGTGCGAGCGCTTGGCATAGACGGAAAGGTAGCCGGCTGGATCGAGAACTGGCTAAGTGGCAGACGGCAACGGGTGGTGGTGAATGGACAGTTTTCTGAGTGGGTGCCCGTTACTAGCGGGGTGCCTCAAGGTTCTGTCCTGAGACCACTACTATTCATCATCTACGTCAACGACATGTACGGTGACATGGTTGCCAAGATTTGCAAATTTGCCGACGATACCAAGCTTGGTATGAACGTTGCAAAGGATGGAAATACTGCCCGCCTATAGGAAGATCTTGGGAAGATTGGGGAGTGGTCGGACACGTGGCAAATGCCTTTTAACGTGGGGAAATGCAAAGTGATGCATATCGGCCACAAAAACCCCCAATCTCAGTATATGCTTAAGGGCACTGCTATTAAATCCACCGACACTGAGAAGGACTTGGGTGTAACAATCACTAGTGACCTCAAGTTCTCGAAACAGTGCATTGAGGCGGAGAAAAAGGCCCAAAGGATGCTAGGCTATATTAAGCACCAGTTTGGTTATCGGAACCAGGAGATTGTACTGTGCCTGTACAACTCACTTGTCCGAACGCACCTGGAGTATGCCGTACAATTTTGGAGTCCTTCATTGCGAAAGGAAATCGCGAGATTGGAACGCGTACAAGCCAGGGCAACCAAGCTTATTCCCTCTATCCGACATAAAAGTTATGAAGTTATGAGAATAGACTAAGGGAATTAGATCTGTTCTCGCTGGAAACCCGTAGACTGCATGGTCTTCTCATTGAAGTTTTCAAAATAGTTCGAGGGTTCGACAATGTTGACTACCGGGATATTTTCACACTGAGTGAGAACAGAACGCGCAATCACGGCTTCAAACTTGAACTGAAGCGTTGCAACCGCAATATGTGTGGAAATTTTTTCACTTACAGTATCTGCGGTAAGTGGAACGCACTTCCAGTAGAAGTTGTCAACAGTGAATCTGTTGACTAGTTCAAGTCAAGAATAGACAAGGTTTTGAAAAGTGGCCGTTTAGGGACGCAAAACAATTGAGCAGCCTTGTGCCCGCTCGATTGCTAGTCCAAAGGTACCCTCCTTGAATGGACCGTAAGGTCTCCTAGGGTGCCTTCTTTTCTTGTTGTTACTCTCTCTCTCTCTCTTTCTCTCTCTCTCTCTGTCGAGCAGGGGACGGGGTCGCCACCACCAAACAAAATAATTCCCGGGCAAACCTTAGGAGGACCTTGGCAATTATATCGTTCCAAAGAGAATATAAAAGAACATAAGGGTTTTAAAGTTCATTAGAATCGACTGAATAGTTATGATGTTATTACCAAAACAAAAAAAAAGCAAAACGGGGACCGACCGACCGACAGACCGAAGAAGTGAGATGTACAGTCGCCCGGGACGAAAGATAAAATTTGAAAGGGGATATGTTATAGAAGTTTAAATCAGAATTAGGCGTTTCAAACTAGACCCAAAAGCCCAAAAGAATAGCACATGTGACGAAAATCACATGACACAAAGCCCACTTGGCGAAACGAAGAGTTTAAAAAGCCCGAGAAAAGTAAAGAGAAATAGCAAGGAAGTTAGGTTGTTTTACGTTGCGGGAAAATTGTTGAATTTATAATGACTGAAAGTGGGAACAAGTTTAAGTGGCTATTAACAGAATTATTATACTGTTTGTTATAAAGTGATTCTAACATCTTAAGTGACGCCATCTTGAATAGATCCCAAAATTTTAACATTTTCAGTAGATTCGTCTATTTTATAACTAATACAATGTTGTAGAATTGCTGATTTTTCTTTTTTACAATGAAAATTTTCCTTCTTATGCTCCTCTTACATGCGAACAGACTCTGATTCTCAAGGATTCCACGGTGCTACCGAGCAGATCCCTTGGTTATACCCAGGGCATAAGAAATTATATACAACCATGCTGCTTCTATCGTGTGTGAACTTATCCTTGCAATTAAATAGCATTGCCATCCTGAGGTTGTTAACAAAGAAAATTGTAAAATCAGTGTGTAAATAATTTCTTTAATAATTTTGAGAATTGAGTACGAGCTATTATTTAGTTGGCCAAGTTCCGAGAGTTTTTTGTTATATTCGGGTCCTGATTTAAAAATTAAGAATATATCATCAATATAACTTCTATAAAAAAGGTTTAAAAGAGAAATGCCACTTATTCAAAAAAATCCTATTCGAAATTTGACATAAAGACATTTGCTCAAATCGGTGTAATTGGATAACCCAGGCAAACCTAGTCTATCTCGCAGTATGTTTACCCATCAACTGTAAAAGAGTTGTCATTTACAGTCATTTTTAATAAAGCACGAAACCATGAGTACTAAAATTATAGACGTAGAGTTGGGATAAGGGAAAGCTTTTAAAGTTTGGAGAGTCAATATTAAGTTTAGAAATCTCTTCAAAAAAAGAATGACTATTTAATATATTAAAAGCATTGCGAATAAAAGAGTTAAGAATAGGGACTAAAAATTTAGTTTATATATTATTAGCTATGGTAAGAATGGGACGCAAAGGAACAGAGTGATTGTGAATTTTACGGATGCCTTACAATAATCCTAAATTAAAGGAATAAAAAGAAATTGTTGTGTTCGTCTTTAAGTTTCTTGAGAAACTTATTAACATTATTGTCAATTCAAATACAATTTTTTCAGGTTTCTCATGGATAACCTCAAAATTTTCTTAAATCGTTCATTATGTTCATCATCTTTGACACATAATTCGTACGAGTGAGTATGACATCTCCAGTTTCTTTATGAATGCGAGGAACAATGATTTCCTTATTTGCGCCTAATTTACAAAGTAAATGTCCTTCCTTTTTAAGGAAAATTACAGAAGAAAACTTGAGGCGTTTAGCTTTAGGGAAAATCTCTTGACTGATATCAGAGAAAGAAGCGCGAAAATCCGAGAATTTTCCATAGTATGTAGACTTGATATTATAAAATAATTTTTCGAAAAACAGGAAAACTTAGCAAATTTAGGTTTATAAAAGGGGAGTTTAAAACGCAAGCGAAGAGACGAGAGTTTCTTTCTGGACGACAAAACAATATCAGAAAAATTAAAAACAACTTTATCGGAAGGCAAAAAAATTGGGTCGGGATAATTAAATTTAAAAAGTCCTCGTTCTTGAAATTGTTTAAAGTCTAGAAAATAACTGAGAATTTTGAGAGATAAAGTGTGTGAAAGAAGCAAAAACGGTGAATGAGCAAAGATTACGAAATTAAGAAGTAATTTTATACTTCAAACTTTACCGCAAATCTTCTTGGAAATAACTTCTCAACAATAAAATCAGTTTTATTAATTGTGAAACTAAAACCAAAAATAATAGTATTAATTCTGTATTAGAATTAGACACCAGAAAGAAAATAAGAATTAATTAATAACGGACTCTACTACCACAATCACAATATGTGAGAAGATTAATTTTTCATATAAATCGTGGCTTTTTAAGTGAAAAAGAATGAAAATCTTTTGACAAAACAACAGTCCCTCAAACATAAATCACATTCAAGTCCAAAATTATATTTCCTCAACATCAATAATTAATCTGGACATGAAATATGTTAATTTGCTGAAAGATATAACAACACCTGACACCAGATAATTATTTGCTGAAATATATAACATTACAAGGCACCAGATAATTATTTTCTGAAAGATATAACATTACAAGGCACCAGATAATTATTTTCTGAAAGATATAACATTACAAGGCACCAGATAATTATTTTCTGAAAGATATAACATTACAAGGCACCAGATAATTATTTTCTGAAAGATATAACATCAACATTCTGTATTAGAGTTAGACACTAGAAAGAAAATAAGAATTAATTAATAACGGACTCTACTACCACAATCACAATATGTGAGAAGATTAATTTTTCATATAAATCGTGGCTTTCTAAGTGAAAAAGAATGAAAATCTTTTGAGGTATTTTGATTCAGTGGGAATGGAGCGGGGTGATGTCACGGAAGACATGATATGAAAAAATCGTTAAGAATTAGAGAGGTCTGCGGATATTGATAGGAATATAGATGAAAATCAGATACAACCTAAAACGGAGAGGACCAATTGCAATGGCTGTCAGACATTCACAAGTACGAATTGCACCATTTTACGGACATATAAACTTGGAATTTGGGGGAGATACTCGTAATACACTTATACGGTTATTATTATCAAATGAATGGATTCAAACTTCGCCGAGATGACCATAATAAATGTATTGTTTACTCGATTTAAGACCCATATCAAATTTGGAGGAGATTGGCTCACATAAAAGAAAATCAAGTTGTTATTTGTGATCGAGATATTAATTGTCTGCTCCAATTTGCCATTACTCCAAAGTTTTCTCATGGAAATAATGGTTGAGGGCTGTCGTTGATTTTTTAAGAGATCGTGAGAAGTTTAATTTCGTTTAATGACGGGTTTTAAGAGAAAGTTAAATATTAGGGAATTTTAGTTTAATTAATAATTTGTCTTTATATTTTCGACTACTTGGGAATAAAATTTCTGAAGATATAAATATAAATTCTTGTCCAAAGTGCGACTAGACTAGCGTTTTGGTATTCCTCACACTGAATACATGGCAGTTATCAGGTCACCCCTCCGAGCTGCCTGGCAAAGAAGATGGGAGACGGCAGAGGAAAACTTAAAGTTGAGTGCCATCACGACAATTCCCTTGGCCTTATTCCCCAATCCCTCGACGGCTTCAGCTCACTTTCTTGTGGTCTCTGTGGTCTCTATTATATTTGACTCTCTTTGGTGATGGTCGCATGGTCCCGCGGCGGAGGGAAGCGGGCCTTCCCCAACGTGAGAGCGTGCTTCCTCTTTTTTCTTGATTTCTTTATTCTTGTTCTTGTTTTTTTACGTTTATTTTGTGGTGGCTTTTAGGGTTGTTTTTTTTTTGTTTTTTAATCTGGACTTGCATGAAGCTATAAGTTAATTAGGGTACCTTATATACTAGTAGGTAGTCACAGATGGGCGTTCAAACAAAACTTGACAAAACAACAGTCCCTCAAATATGAATCACATTCAAGTCCAAAATTATATTTCAACAACGTCGATAATTAATCTGTACATGAAATATATTAATTTGCTGAAAAATATAACAACACCTGCCACCAAATAACTATTTGCTGAAATATATAACATTACCAGACACCAGATAACTATTTTCTGAAAGAGATAACATCAAAGACACCAGATAATTATTTGCTGAAATATATAACATCAAAAGACACCAGGTAATTATTCGCCAGAAGATATAACATTACCAAACACCAAATAATTATTTGCTAAAAGGTATAACATTACAAGGCACCAGATAAATATTTGCTGAAAGATATAACATTATCAGACACCAGAAAATTTTATGCTGAAATATATAACATCACCAGACACCAGATAATTATTTGTTGAAAGATATAACATCAAAAGACACCAGGTAATTATTCGCCAGAAGATATAACATTACCAAATACCAAATAATTATTTGCTAAAAGGTATAACATTACAAGGCACCAGATAAATATTTGCTGAAAGATATAACATTATCAGACACCAGAAAATTTTATGCTGAAATATATAACATCACCAGACACCAGATAATTATTTGTTGAAAGATATAACATCAACAGGCACAAGATAATTATTTGCTGAAAGATATAACATTACAAGGGACCAGAAAATTATTTGCTGAAATATATATCATTATTAGACACCAGATAATTATTTGCTTAAAAATATAACATCGTCAGACACCAGAAAATTATTTCCTGAAATATATAAGATCACCAAACACCAGATAATTATTTGCTGAAAGATATAACATCAACAGACACCAGATAATAATTTGCTGAAATATATATCATCACCATACACCAGATAATTATTTGCTCAAAGATATAACATCACCAGACACAAGATAATTATTTGCTTAAAGATATAACATTACAAAGTACCAGATAATTATTTGTTGAAAGATATAAATAACATCAACAGATACATGTGAATTATTTGCTGAAAGATATAACATCGCCAGACACCAGATAATTATTTGCTGAAAGATATAACAACACAGACACCAGATAATTATTTACTGAAAGATATAGCATCACCAGACACAAGATAATTATTTGCTTAAAGATATAACATTACAAAGCACCAGATAATTATTTGCTTAAAGATATAACATTATCAGACACTAGAAAATTATTTGCTGAAAGATATAACATCACCAGACACAAGATAATTATTTGCTCAAAGATATAACATTATCAGACACCAGAAAATTATTTGCTGAAAGATATAACATCACCAGACACAAGATAATTATTTGCTTAAAGATATAACATTACAAAGCACCAGATAATTATTTGTTGAAAGATATAAAATCACCGCACAAAAGATAATTATTTGCTGACAGATATAACATCACCAGACATAAAATAATATTTACTGAAATAGATAACATCACAAGACACCAGATAATTATTTGCTGAAATATATAACATCACCAGACATCAGATAATTATTTACTGAAATATAACGTGACTTGACACCAGATAATTATTTTCAGAAAGATATAACATCACCAGACAACAAATAATTATTTGCTCAAAAATACAACAACACCAGAAACCAGATAATTATTTGTTGAAAAATATAAAATTACTAGATATTACCAAACATTATCAAACACCAGATAATTATTTGCTAAAAATATAAAATCACCGGAAATAAGATAATTATTTGCTGAAAAATATTTCGTCACCACGCACCAGATAATTATTTGTGGAAAGATCTGACAATACTAAACACCACATAATTATTTGCTGAAAGATTCAACAACACCAGATAACTATTAGCTGAAAGATATACCATTACCACACACCAGATAATTATTTGCTGAAAAATATGACGTCACCACGCACCAGATAATTATTTGTTGAAAGATCTAACATCACCAGACATTAGATCATTATTTGCTGAAAGATATATTAACACCATACACCAGCTTATTATTTGATGAAAGATGTAACATCACCAGACACCAGATAATTATTTACTGAAAGATATAGCATCACCAGATACCAGATAATTATTTCCTAAAAGATTCAACATCATCAGACACCAGATAACTATTAGCTGAAATATATAACATTACCATTCACTAGTTAATTATTTTCTGTAAGATATAACATCACCAGACAACATATAATAAATTATGAAAGATATAACATCAAAGGCACCAGTTAATTATTTGCTGAAAGATATAACATCATCAGAAAACATATAATTATTTGCTTAAAGATCTAAAATTACCAGACACCATAAAACTATTTCCTGAAAGATATAACATCACGAGTCACGAGATAATTATCTTCTGAAGGATATAACATCATCAGACACAAGATAATTATTTACTGAGAGATATAACATCACCAGACGCCAAATAAGTATTTGCTGAAAGATATAACATCGCCAGACACCAGATAATTATTTGCTGAAAGATATAACACCATCAGTCACTAGACAATTATTTGCTAAAAGATTATATCCACATTACATCGAAAGTCTGGTAGCAACAGATCTACTGATCCTCACTAGGCTACCAGAAGGATTATGGATCATAAAAGCTCTATGAAACGGCAAAGTAAAAGCGAGGCAGGAAAGATTTTGCTAAAGTAAAGTAAATTGCAACTTCTCTTAGTTACTATTTTTTATCACCCTATTTTACCTACTGTAAAACAAGTCTGGGTTAGGGTTTGTCATCATCCATTTATCAAATTTGTCTTTAAATGAAACTATACTAGCTGCGTTAACCACAACATCTGGTAGATTATTCCAGATTCTTATGGTTCTGTTGAAGAAGAAGAATTTCGTTTCGTCTGCCCGAAAGTGACTTCCCTCAAGCTTAAGATTGTGACCACGAGTTGATTCATTTGATATAACTATTAGAAATTTTGATTTGTTTACATTTTCAAAACCATGAACAATTTTAAATAACTCTATCATGTCCCCGCGTATCCGTCTCTATCTAAGAGAGAATATATTCAGAGCTTTAAGACTGTCCTGGTAAGTCTTTGTTCGCAAGTGAGGAATTATATTGGTCATTCGACGCTGGACTCTCTTTATTCTTTCTGTGTCGCACTCTAGATGAGGTGACCAAAATTGCACGCAATATTCTAAATGTGGCCTAACAAGTGCATTAGAAAGTGTTAGAATACATCTTTTAGACTTGTTTTGAAATGTACGCCCTATGAGACCTAGTATCATGTTTGCCTTTTGCACTGCCTCCATGCATTGTTTACTTGATTTAAGGTCGCTGAAAATTTTTACACCCAGATCCTTTTCTACTTTAGCGTTTGGTATGTCGGTTCCGCCCAGTTTATAGTTGGTTCTTGCGTTCTTTTTTACCAATGTGGAGGGAGCTGCACTTTGCGACGTTAAAATTCATTTGCCATTTGCTCACCCATTCAACCAATTTGTTTATGTCCTCTTGAAATAGTGCACGGCCGCCAATTTTGGTATCATCTGCAAACATTGATGACTTGTTAATTATTCCGATGTCTATGTCATTAATGTATTTGAAGAAGAGTACTGGTCCAAGCACCGATCCCTGCGACACGCCACTTGTTACTTGAATATAGCTGGAAGGGCTGCCACAAATTACTACTCCTTGACTTCTTTTACTAAGCCAGTTTTCTATCCATTTAACTACTTTCCCTCCGATACCATGAGCTTTAATTTTGACAATCAATCTTTTGTGTGGTACCTTGTCGAATGCCTTCTGAAAATCGAAATACACAATATCGGCAGCTCGGTCTTCATCATATATTTTGAATATGTCGTGAAAGAAATCAAGCAAGTTTGTCAAACATGATCGTTTTCGACGAAATCCATGCTGAGAATCTTTTATGAGGTTTTTCATTTTCATGTGATCTACAATTTTGTCTCTCATTATTCTTTCAAATAGTTTTCCAATTACTGAGGTTAAACTAATAGGGCGGTAGTTTTCGGCACGGGAGCGGGCTCCCTTTTTGAATATAGGTGTAACATTCGTTATTTTCCAATCTTTTGGTACAAAAACACGTTTCTAAACTTTTATTGAATATATGTGTCAGGGGGATAGTGATTGCTTTGCGCATTTCATATAAAACGCGAGAGTGAATACTGTCAGTACCAGGAGAACTATTTACGTTAATTTCTTTCAGGCCTTCTCTGACTTCGTTTTCAGAAATACAAAAGTCATTCAAATGTTGTTCATTGTTGTCGAACAATTTCACTGGAACTGGAACGTTGGTCTCATCTTCAGTAGTAAACACAGAAGCAAAAAAATTATTTAGAATTTGGGCCATCTCCTCATTATCATCCACAGTGTCGTTATCTTGAGAGAGGATCGGGCCAATCGATAACAAGGTTGTCTTTTTACTATTCACATAGCTGAAGAATAACTAAGGATTGGTTTTTACTTGCTGAGCGATAGATTCTTCTAAGTTTTGGGGGGAGGATTTTATCAGCTTCTTCGTCTCTTTTCTTAACTTTTTAAAGTTATTTTCATCTACAGTTGATTTTGTTCTCTGAAATCTAGTATATGCTGCCTTCTTTTGTCCAAGAGCTCTTTGAATTTCTCTGGTGAACCATCTTGGCTTTGGAGTTATAGCTTTTTGCTTCCTTTTTTGTGTGATTTATCTTGAGCAGTTTGTATTAATTATAGACAAAAAAGCATTCCAGCATTCTTGGGGATTATCGTAGTAGTTAGGGCTGACCAATCCTGGTTTTGTAATTCCTTAACGATTAGGTCTCATTTGGCGTTAGCGAAATCCGATTTGAGGGGAGCATTGGTATCCTTTTTGTTGTAATTAGCATTTACATTGAAGTTTAGTTTAAATTCTACCTGTCTGTGGTCGCTGCTTTGAAAAAAGTAACCTACATTATGGTTGGTTACCATGTTAAGGTCGGAGATTAATACTAAGTCAAGAATATTCCGGTCTCGTGTAGGCACGTTTACTACATGGTAAAGGGGACCACTCAGAAGGCTTTGGTAGAGAGTATTTCCAGAGATTGTATAAAGCGATTCACCCCAGTTTTTGCAGGGTAAGTTAAAATTTCCTAAAATTAAAGAGTTGTGCCTACAAGCTATATCATTATTAATCTCGCCTAAATTTGCTTTAACTTCTACGACCTGCTTCGGGGGCTTATATAAGATAGATAGTAGCAAACTATTCCAACATATAACTGTGATTTCGACAAAAACTGCATTACTAGTTCTATGGACTTCAAAAACTTTTTGGAATAGAGAAAGTGATAATTTCACATATAAAATAACTCCTACACCAGCGGCTACTAGTCTATTATTATAGAACATGGAATATCCTGGGATTTGCTATTCTGCCTCAAAGTCTTTACTTGAGAAATATAGCTACGATTATTATTATTTGCTTAAAGATATAACATCGGCAGACACCAGATAATTTTTTGATGAAAGATATAACATTACCAGACACCAGACAATTATTTAGTGAAAGATATAAAATAACCAGACACAAAATATTTATTTGTTGAAAGATCTAACATGATCCAACACAGATAACTACTTGCTGAAAGATATAACATCACCACACACCAAATAATTATTTTAGGAAAGATATAAGATCAAAAACACCAGATAATTATTTGCTGAAATATATAACATGACCAGACACCAGATAATTATTTGCTGAAGATCTAACATCACCAGACACCAGATAATTATTTGCTGAAAGATATAAACTCACCACACACCAGATATTATTATTTGTTGAAAGATATAACATCACCAGACACCAGATAATTATTTGCTTAAAGATATAACATCACTACACACCAGTATTTGTTGAAAGATATAACATCACCACACACCAGACATTATTTGTCGAAAGATATAACATCACCACACACCAGACATTATTTTTCGAAAGATATAACATCACCACACACCAGACATTATTTATTGAAAGATATAACATCACCAGACACTAGATAATTATTTGCTGAATGATATAACATCACCAGACACCAATGGCTTACAGTGAAAACTCTTAGGAGTCAATCTTGTTAGACATATTTATTCGGTTGTATGCAATCAATACTCTCATAACAAAACAGCTCCACAATATAAAAAAATAAAACAACACCGAGAAACACCCAAGTCGAAATGTATTTTGATGATTTTTTTTTTTTTACAAAGTTGTGCATATGTGGAATTTGGTAAAAATATCTCAAAATTACATGACCAAATATATCTTGGATCACTACGGACCTGTGGGGATTACAACTCTCCTGACCTCTTTTTCTACAAGGAAAAAATGACCCCTTTCATGAAGAGGTTTGGATATTCAATTCGAGGCAGGATTAAAAGAAAACAAGGTCAACATACCTAATTCGCGTGCTCTCAATTATTTCAATACTTAAAAAATATATATATTTAATTAAAAAACGTATCATCAATTAACGAACATATTATCTGACCTTATCACCTTCAAAACTTTCCAAAACTCCTTGAAAAGTAAAATCATTACCATCCCACCGTCGGCTTACGAACCAAAATAGCAACTTATAGAATCGTGTGTACGCGACTAAAAAAGTGTAAAAGTGTCATCGAGCCATACGCAAGGAAGAACTATTTCCCGCCATATACCAAATAGATCATCATTCTTGCCATCATCTTCATCATCATAATGAAACACCCCACCCAAAAGAAATCTCTGACGGTATCAATTACCTCTCACCCAATTACCTCAACACCCAACCTCCCAGCTACCCATTATAATGGGTTATATGTACTAACGTCTCGTCTAGTAAGCGTTCATTCTATGGTAGAGGGTTCCATACACCCTGTTACAAACTCATTCTTGCATGCACATCTACCATACAGAATGCTACACACATATCTGTAAGTTCCCTTCTCTCAGACATTCGCTCACATAATTTGATTTTGACGAGGTTTATCTATTCCTCACATGCCTGGCGCCCTCTCATCGATTCTTAATTACTGGTCCACTTCAACATTCACTTCTCACTCTCTCTGCCATTTTCACACCCCGCCAAACTTCTCAAATTTTCCGTTTGTTCTATTCCACTTCTCGAACTTTCCTTCCCCTTTCATACCATACATAGCATTAATCTTAAATTCCCATCGTCCATACAAACTCTCGTTATTGCTTTTATAGCCATTGATCAATACATAACAACCACACCATCATATATAGTTCACACATTACACATTCTGAACACGAATGCCAAGGACGCATTCATTCCTAACCCTATCTATACTCACCCACAAAGTCGCGTAAATCTGTTTAACATTTACTTTCAACTTCAACCTGACACAAACACTATCAAAGAAAAAAGTAACAATACCATACATAGCCTTAATCTTAAATGTCCCTCATCCACACAAACCTTAATACTACACCATCATATTTAGTTTACATTTTACACTTTCTGAACACGAATTTCAAGGGCTCATTTATTCCCTAGCCCCTCCATACTCACCCACAAAGTCGCGTAAATCTGTTTAACATTTACTTTCAGTTTTATCCTCACACAAATACTATCAAAGTTACAATAATTTTCGACCCATTTATGTCTGCAATGTTATTAAACAATTAAAATAATTCTGAATTTTGTTTTTATACCTTTCATAACAGCGTGACGCGCCGTTCGGAAGAAACTACCACCCGAGACGGTCTTCCGACCATAACAATACACCCCAAGATGGACTCTTCTTTCCTACGCGCATCGCTGCGTGCGAAGTAAAGATAAAGAATTTAGCCAATGAAACTGAAAAATTAAGATAGGTGGTCTACTATTTCGAGTTACTCCTCCCCCTACCATTTATCCTGTGGAAGCCACTATCTCCAAAACGAGCAGAAAAGTGAAAATTAAACGCAATTAATTTCACATATTTTTCCCTAGGGATTTGTAGATCAAGGAGGGAAGGGGAGGGGGAGTTTTTCTTCCCTCTAGCGGGTCAAATACAGTGGAAACAA
Source organism: Ceratothoa steindachneri (assembly GCA_963969495.1). NCBI lineage: Eukaryota > Metazoa > Arthropoda > Malacostraca > Isopoda > Cymothoidae > Ceratothoa > Ceratothoa steindachneri. The sequence continues at coordinate 49,364,659 of OZ018339.1, read as the reverse complement.
AGACAAGAAAAGAGAAAAATGGAAAATAAACAAGCATGAGAAAATTTTAAATGAATTAAGAGATAATTTTAATAAAGGAAAAATGAAACGCGGGATAAAATTCAACTGGACAAAAAATAAAGGAGAAACAAATAAAAGAAAAGGACAAACGAATTAAGTAAATTAAGGCTATTTGATGTAACCATTGAGGGTTTTTGCATTCATTGTAAAAGGTATCAGCGGAACGAAACAAGCAACAGGGTGAATAAATAGAAAATGTGAGAATGGGAATCGAGATAAGATGGGGAAAAGTTCATCAACAAATCTCACTTACCGTAATATTGGGAATATTATATTGGTGGTATTGGAGTATTATAATGGGGGTATTACATTTGGGGTATTATATTGAAGTTTTATATTGGGGTATTATATTGGAAGTATGATATTGGGGTCTTATTTGGGGGTATTATATTAGGAGTATTATACTAGGGGTATCTGTGTATTATATTGGGGTATTATAATGGTAATATTATATTCGGCAGTATTATATTGGGGTCATGATGGCGCATTATATTGGTGTGGTGATGTAGTATTATTTTGTGGGTGATGATGGGGTATTACATTGCTCTTCACACAGGTGAGTTTTTTCAATGCCATTTAAAATAGGAAGTTGAAGCCATTTGGTATGAGAGAGTTCAGTCTGATATCTGTAAGATTGTATGTCCTCCCTGCCCCAATGGCTTCAGGAGGATCTCCGACTACATCTCTTCCACATACTCCTACTTCCCTAATTTCACCACTTTCATTGCAAATCTTCCCCTACTAATTTCTTAATAATCAACGATCTTTACTGCCGCCAACATATTTGGGCGCGATGTCACGGGATCTCCCGTGTATCTTTTTTTAAGGATATTCAAAGTGAAGGATTTAAAGTAAATTAATTCTGAGGGGGGCTGCTGGGTGCTTAGGGGGGCGCTGGGTGCTTAGGGGAGTGCTGGGTGCTTTGGAGTTGATCAGACTTTGAGGTGGATACAGAACCGGCTGGGCATTCCGTAACACATTCTTCTTTTTTAATTTTGAGAGATGGACACATTCTTGCCTCTTTGCCAATTAAATACAGGGTCTTTTTTTTACATGTCCTACATTCAAAGTTTAATAAAATCAAAAATAATTTTGTAATCACAATGAAACTTTTAGAAGTTGTTGGTAATAGTTGTAAGTTCTTTGTCCTAAAATTGCTAATTGATCCATTTAAAATTTTATATTTATCGATTGATAATCCTGACGACAACATATGATCTTCTTCCAGCATAAGCAATTTGATCCGGATCCGGTAAGTTATCCGGCTCTGTCAAATATTAAAATATAGATTTGGAAGGGTGTAATAAATAGAGTACAGTAAGGGAGAGAGAGTATGTTAGAAATATAGGGCTGCCACTAAGCAGTGTGTATCTAAATTATATAAATTTAGTTTGTTTTGAACAGATTTCGTCTTTCTGTTACATGTAAAATGTTGTTTGGGCGAATATGAGATCTGAATCTGCCATACATGGACAAATAGGAGATTGAATCTGCCAAGTCTGGATGAATGCGATATCTGAATCTGTCAGATTTGGACGAATACGATATGGAATCTTCCATAGCTGAACGAATACAGGTTCGAATCTGCCGTGTCCGGATGAAAAAAGAGATTTGAATCTGCCACATTTGCACGAATAAGAGATCGAAACTGCCATATGTGGACGAATACGATATCTAAATCTGTCATATTTAGAAGAATCTGAGATTGAATTTGCCATATTTGGATGAATACGATATGGAATCTCCCATATCTGAACGAATACGATATCGAATCTGCCGTGTACGGATGAATACAAGATTTAAATCTGCCATGTCTGGAAGAATGCGAGATCGAAACTGCCATGTTTGGACGAATACAAGATCGAATTTGTCATGTCTGGATGAATACGAAATCGAATCTGCCGTGTCCGGACGAATACAAGATTTAAATCTGCCATGTTTGGAAGAATGCGAGATCGAAACTGCTATGTTTGGACGAATACGAGATAGAATTTGCCTTACAATTAAACGTGTTTGCTTTAAACTTACATCGATAATATCTATATTTTTCGTTTTCAGGAGAAGAAGAAAAAAGAAGAAGAAGAAAATGAGGAAGAATAAGATGATGAAGAAGATGAAGAAGAATATGATGAAGAAAGTGATGAAGAAGATGATGCTGGAGAATAAGAAGAAAAATAAGAAGAAGAATTATAACAATATTTCTTAACAAATTAGCTACCTATCAACATTTCTATCACGTCAGCTATCTAACCACCTTTTACTTAATCTCTACTGAACTCCAATAACCTATACCCTTTCACCTCTGGTTCATTCCCTCACAAGTTAGCGCTGTTTTAATTTCCTCGTGTGTAAACACGGACTATCTCTTCAACTCAATATTTTATTGAGACACAATAATTTATATCGAATTTCAATTATTGAGTAGAAAATAGGTTTCTTACTTTTGTTATTATGCTTCCAATAGCGATTTTTCTCTTAATCGAATATACTGCGTTTGATTGAGCCAAAGATTAGTTGATGTAAAGTTGCGTGAAAGAAAATGAGTTTTCAAGTCCCTTGTAATGGTTGCATGAAGCCGCGGTGGCGCCGGAGTAAATTATTGCACGTCTCTCTTCCCAAATGGTCTCGTATTATAACACTCATTCACCTGATCTCGGTGAAAAGGAGTTTGTTTATAGTCCGATTGATATACGGGGGAGAAAGTCATTAATATAGGAGCTTCAATTGTTCGGTGGAAAATTTTAAAATCTATGGGTTCATTTGCTCATTGAAAAGTTTTTATTACCAATATGTAGTTGGTGTTAATATTATTTGAATATATGTATATATATATATATATATATATATATATATATATATATATATATATATATATATATATATATATATATAATTGCAGTAGGAAGGATACGTCCAACAGTGACATTCTTATTTATTCCAAGCAACGTTTCGGATTACCCAATCCATCATCAGGCTAAAGGGATAAACATAATTTGTGGGGCGAACAAATGTTAATATAAACTATATACAAATCAAAAACAAAACAATTTAGATAGTGAACCTATAAAATTAAAAGTATTAATAATTACAAGTACATATACAGATAAGTAGAGAAACAAATTCATACCTGCTGTCAGTGAGTCAGGGGAATGGCTAAGGAGTTTACCCCAAATCGAAAACGATTATGGTTAGTTTGTTGTCGGTATAATATTAACAGGTCTGAAGCTGGTTGGTTGTGGCTATAACCGATAATGGGTGGCAGGTCAAGTCTGAATTTAACGTGGGCGAATGTGTTTTTATGAGAGAGATTCTAGAATTCTGAGCTGGGTGATGTTAGGATTAGAGCCCAGAATCTCAAAATTATTGATGTTTGCATCAACCTTACACTTTATATATATATATATATATATATATATATATATATATATATATATATATATATATATATGAAAATTAACCCACAGTAAAATGAATAGATGAATCCAAGCACTTTCGAACTATACGTAGGTGAGTCAAAAAGTTCTCAGACAAATGCCAGATTATTGAAATGTTTGATTTTGTACAAGTAAATACAGGGTCAAACACGACTTTCATGTTTTCTGAACAATTCCTACAAAATTCGTCATTCAATTTGTCGAGACTCTTTGTATTAGATGTGCTTCAAAAAGGTTACTTTTTTGAACCCATAAAATGGCAAATTTTGAGATAAGAGCGAACATTAAATTCCTGACTAAACTTGATTGGAAGCCTGTTAAGATTATTGACGCTCTACAACAGGTTTATGGTGACTCTTCGCCATGTAGAGCGGTAGTTTACGACTGGATTAAGCGCTTCAAGGGGGGCAGAGAAGAAGTTGAAGATGATCCACGTGAAGGGAGACCCTCCACCTCCATTAACCCAGAAAATGTCGAGCTTGTGAGGAATCTAGTGGATAAAGATCGCCGTATTACTATTGATGAAGTTGCCAATGCATGTGAAATCTCTCATGGCTCAGCATTTGGAATTCTAACTGAAAATCTTGGCCTGAGCAAGCTTTCAGCACGTTGGGTCCCAAAAGCGTTGCGAGAAGACCAGCTGAATCATAGGGCCAACCTTTCTTTGGCTATTTTGACCAAGATTGAAGCAAACGAGGATAGTTTTTTTGAGCGCCTCGTAACGGGAGATGAAACTTGGGTGTATCAGTTTGATCCTGAAAGTAAAAATCAATCAAAAGAGTGGCACCCAAGGGGGGCAGCAGGGCCTATCAAGTTCAAGACAGAGAGGTCCGTTAAGAAGATAATGGCTACAGTTTTGGGGGATTCGGAGGGAATTATTTTAATAGACTTCTTAGAAGGACAAAAAACTGTTACATCCAGCTATTACGAAGGAGTTTTAAGGAAGCTGAAAACTTCAATAGCCAAAAAACGACGAGGAAAGCTCCACAAGCAAATCTTGTTCCACCATGACAATGCCCCTGCACATTCGTCCAAAGCTGTGAGATCTCAGCTACGGGAATTTCGATGGGAAACTCTTGCTCATCCCCCTTATAGCCCTGATTTAGCACCCTCTGACTTTTTTCTGTTTCCAAATTTAAAGGGACACCTAAAAGGAACCCGGTTTCAATCATTAGATGAAGCAAAAAAGCAGGTCATTACTTGGTGCCAGAGACAACCCCGTGAATTCTACAAAGATGGTCTTTACAGTTGGATTCATAGATTAAGAAAGTGTATAGATGTTAATGGAGCTTATGTAGAAAAATGATTACAGTATTATTAAAAATAAAAATTTTATGCCATTTATCTGAGAACTTTTTGACTCCCCCTCGTATTTGCAAGTTCATTTTCAAGGAATAGCATGAAAATAGAGAAGACAATATTATATAGGGTACAAAGATACGAAGGGTACGCCCATCACATAGTACAAGCCAATGGAAAAAAAATAAAAACAAGACAGAAAAATACCAAGAAAAAGAACAATAGGCGACTAATAATAGACATATACATCCCTAAAACGATATACACATAACAACGCCATATATATGAATGAAATATGGTGGGTAAAAAAAAACATTTTAAAGGATTATCTTTAGAGAGAATACATTTAGAGCTAAGAGTTAATCGATAGTCACAACAGAGTCACGTGGTGGGGGAGGCAATGCGAATGATATTACACTAATAAAGAGTGACAACAGGCTGCATTATGAACTTATTTCATTTAGTACAAGTTTTTTATAAACAGGGTCGAGTTTAAATAAACCAGGGGAAATATTTATATTTTATATTAGGTAAGATGCCAATTAAGGAACACTCGACAATATTTCTTTTTGTGAAATAAGCAGAATTATAAAGGAATTTTGCAGAATTCCAATCAATAGGGTGGTTATTTTCAGATAAATGTAAAAATAAAGTGCTGTTTATTTCACCTCTTCTAATATTATACTTATGTTGGTAAATTCTAATAGATAAAGATTTACCAGTTTGCCCGAAGTAAGGTAAATTAGAAATAAAACATTCTATAGAATATACTCGACCTTTTTTCCTTTAATTATTGTGGACTAACATTTTATATAAAGTGGATTCATACCTAAAATTTACAGAGATACTAAGTTGCTTAAAAATACGGGTGAGACAGAAAAATGGTTTAAAGTATGGCAAGATAAGACAATTTTTGTAATTGAAAACAAGTGGGTTATCAGTTCTATAAAAATTTATCTTAGCAAAGTTTAATGAAGTATGCAAAAATTGAGGATGGTAACAAAGTTTTTTACCTATTTCAAAGATATTGGACAATTTCTGATCCCAAAATTCCGGACTAACAAGGCGTAATGCGCGCAGAAACATAGAAGTGAATACAGACAGTTTAATTTTAGCACTATGATAATAATAAAAGTGAAAATAATAAAATGACCTTCGGGACCAATCGGGCGCCCCCAGGTCCATATTTAAATGACCACGAGAAAACGAGACAGAACCACGAGTGAATGAACCAAGCCGAAGTGGCTCTAAAAGGCTTTGCCCTTCAAGCCACCAAAGTCGTTTTGATTGAGCAACTAAATCTGAAAAATGCCCCACTGTTGTGTAATTTGGAAGTCAATGTAAATCGAGTTCAGACGCTGTAAAATACAGGTCCCAGAACAAAATTACCAAAATAAGAAAGATAAATTTTATGGAACATTAGACTCGAGAAATTTGTTGCACATTTCTCGAGCAACACAATTCACTAGCCCTAACTTAAAGACTTTATGGAAAAGTCATTGGTTACGCAAATTGAGTAGATCAAAACTAAGGTTTTATCGAGCCCCACAATTCACTCACCCTAAGTTAAACACTTAATGGAAAACTCATAGGTTACGCAAACTGGCTAGTTCGCAACTAAACTTTTCTCGATCCCCGTCAATTCACTCACCCTAACCTAACCACTTGATGAAAAACTCGTAGGTTACGCAAACTGGCTAGTTCGCAACTAAACTTTTCTCGATCCCCGTCAATTCACTCACCCTAACCTAACCACTTGATGAAAAACTCGTAGGTTACGCAAACTGGCTAGTTCGAAACTAAACTTTTCTCCAGCCCTCAATTCACTCACCCTAATCTAACCACTTGATGGGAAATTCAGAGGTTACGCAAACTGGCTACTTAAAACTAAACTTTTCTCGAGCCCCTCAATTCACATACCCTAACCTAACCACTTGATGGGAAACTCAGAGGTTACGCAAACTGGCTAGTTCGAAACTAAATTTTTCTCGAGCCCCTGTATTCACTCACCTTAACCTAACCACTTCATGGGAAACTCAGAGGTTACTCAAACTGGCTAGTTTGCAACTAAACTTTTTTTGAGCCCCTCAATTCACTCACCCTAATCTAACCACTTGATGGGAAATTCAGAGGTTACGCAAACTGGCTACTTAAAACTAAACTTTTCTCGAGCCCCTCAATTCACATACCCTAACCTAACCACTTGATGGGAAACTCAGAGGTTACGCAAACTGGCTAGTTCAAAACTAAACTTTTCTCGAGCCCCTCAATTCACCACCCTAACCTAACCACTTAATGGGAAATTCAGAGGTTACGCAAACTGGCTAGTTCGCAACTAAACTTTTCTCGAGCCCCTTAATTCACCACCCTAACCTAACCACTTGATGGGAAACTCGTAGGTTATGCAAACCGGCTAGTTCGAAACTAAACTTTTCTCGAGCCCCTCAATTCACTCACCCTAACCTAACCACTTGATGGAAAACTCATAGGTTACGCAAACTGGCTAGTTCGAAACTAAACTTTTCTCGAGCCCCTCAATTCACTCACCCTAACCTAACCACTTGTTTGGGAAACTCATCGGTTACGCAAACTGACTAGTTTAAAGCTAAATTTTTCTAAATGTAAATTTGGTCAATAAGCAAAAATCTTTTATATCGATCCTTCCAAAGGGCAACGCTATACGTACCCAAACTCCTTTATCGCCTCTGGCTATCCAAATCACAAGGTGGCATAAAGTATCCCTCTTGGTTAAGGATTTTAACAATATTCAACCCTATCCTTCGTGTTAAATCATTTACCAGAAAAAGACCCCTCAATACCTGATCTAAAAAAATACCTCAGTTTAAGAACAAGGTCAACAGACGTAAGTCGCTTGCTCTCAATTATTCTGACTTATGACCTTATGACCTTCAAAATATTCCATAATTCTCGAATTAAACTTGAGGTGACCTCGGCAATTATATCCTTCGAAAGAAAATGTAAAAGAACACAAGGGTTTCAAGTTTCGTTAAAATCGGCCGAATAGTTATGATGTTATTGCCAAAACAAAATAATTCCAGGGCTAACCCTGGGAGGACCTTGCCAATTATATTATTTGAAAGAGAATGTAAAAGAACACAAGGGTTTCAAGTTTCGTTAAAATCGGCTGAATAGTTATGATGTTATTGCCGAAATAAAACAATTCCAGGGCTATCCTTGGGAGGACCTTGCCAATTATATCTTTCGAAAGAGAATGTAAAAGAACACAAGGGTTTCAAGTTTCGTTAAAATCGGCCGAATAGTTATAATGTTATTGCCGAAATAAAATAATTCCAGGGCTAACCTTGGGAGGACCTTGCCAATTATATCTTTCGAAAGAGAATGTAGAAGAACACAAGGGTTTCAAGTTTCGTTAAAATCAGCCGAATAGTTATGATGATATTGCCAAAACAAAATAATTCCAGGGCTAACCCTGTGAGGACCTTGCCAATTATATTATTTGAAAGAGAATGTAAAAGAACACAAGGGTTTCAAGTTTCGTTAAAATCGGCCGAATAGTTATAATGTTATTGCCGAAATAAAATAATTCCAGGGCTAACCTTGGGAGGACCTTGCCAATTATATCTTTCGAAAGAAAATGTAAAAGAACACAAGGGTTTCAAGTTTCGTTAAAATCGGCAGAATAGTTATGATGTTATTGCCCAAAAAACAACTGACTGAAAAGTAAAATGGGTGCCATCCGAGAGAACGACATAGTAACTTATAGAGTCGCTTGCAAGCGACTAAAGACTTAAACTTAGGCAACAGAAGACAAATACCAATGAACACTTATTTTCCTTAAAAGAGGGGCAGGTGGACTAATCCTAACCTCTTAGGTATTTTCAATTAATAAATGATTAATGAACGCGAGGTTCAAATGAATTGATCCACTGTCTAGCGAAAAATTATGGTCAAACGGGATCCCATTAGTCAAGGATCTCATAGAAATCAAATCGAAAAATTGAAAGTCTTTAAGATTAAAAGCCATCTAAAGGTCTCCTATAAACATTTTATACATCATCCTCAATAACTCTATAATTTAAGAAGGGGATTTTATTGATTATTTGAATAATAATTTCATCTTAGTTTGGTTGTGACTTATGTTTTTTATCAAAGTTATTTCTAATAATTCTTTTATAATATCAAAAATCAAAATGGTGAAGTTCGGAAATATAAATAAGTATCGAAATATTGTGAATTTTTTTAAAACCAAAGAATTACAAGTGGTGAAGTTCAGAAAATTTATTTTTATATATCTTCTTCTATAACTATATTTTAGCAAGGTGATATTTTTAAAGGGGGGAAATTTAGTTTAGAATTCGTTTTTAAAATTATTATAATTGGCGAAGTTCAGAAAATTTATAAAAATTTAACCATGGCTGCTTTTTTTTAGATTTTAAATTTTAATCTTAGTAGCGAAGCGCAAGCTCCCCCCCTTAGGGGTGAGTGGCGAAGCCATTGCCTGGTATGTATATTAAACGAACATCTTTTTTGTTATAAAATTAGTAAAACCATTAATCAAATTCTAAATCCCAAGAATTCACGGATCCTTCTCGTTAGAGGTGGCGTAACTTATACGTCTCATGCTCTCTTCCATTAACAAGGAAGTGAAAAAAGAAATCTACTTTTAAAACTGAAGTCTTTAGTAAAATCAAAACTAATTTTATGATAAAGACAATTACTGAATAATTAATAGGCAATATCAAATTCAACCAGTGGCTTCGCCACTTCCCCTACGAGGGGAGCTTGCACTTCGCTACTAAGATTAAAATTTAAAATCTAAAAAAAGGCGGCCATAGTTAATTTTTATAAATTTTCTGAACTTCGCCAATTATAATAATTTTAAAAATGAACTCTAAACTAAATTTCCCCCCTTTCAAAATATCACGTTGCTAAAATATAGTTATAGAAGAAGATATATAAAAATAAATTTTCCGAACTTCACCATTCGTAATTCTTGGGGTTTTTAAAAAGTCACAAAATTTCGAAACTTATATTTATTTTTGAACTTCACCATTATGTTTTTTGATATTATAAAAGAATTATTAAAATAACTTTGAAAAAAAACATAAGTCATAACCAAACTAAGATGAAATTATTATTCAATTGCTCAAAAAAATCCCCTTCTTAAATTATAGAGTTAGTGATGATGATGATGATGATGATGATGATGATGATGATTACACCCCTAACGACTGTCGATTTGACCTTCTCCTATCGAGGCTAACAATGATTGATCGCTAAAAGCAAACAAGCCACCGTACTAGTAGATTGACCGAGACCAAATAAGCGGCCCTTTTCCATCTAGGAACAGAGTCATTTTAACTTTTAGATTATTTAAGAGGAAACTTAGATTTTTAAAAGAAATTCTATTCTTTCGAAAGTTTTTCTGTCATTAGGGGAACTATCCAAAAATTTCCGAGTCCCCTCTCTGCTTTTGTATCTCCCTTCCACTTCTTAGCATAATTGTGCGAGGCTTCGGTCTGCTATTTCTATGTAGATGACATAAAATTCTACTCAAATTCTCCCCAACTTCGTTTCCTTAGTCTATTAGAATATTAATATATGTGATGAGATTACAAACTGGCTCTCGGAGACTTTTTTAAAAATCTAGTGCAATAAATTGAGGTGTGGCAATTGCTACGCCGTCTGATATTGTTCGATTTCTAGCTTTTCCCCTCTCTTTTAAAATTTCAGTTTTCACTCTCTGTTCCCCCTAAGACATGGAATGCTCTTTCACTCCTATCCCAGCATTCTCCTTTCTTCATGACGTCTGGAGTAAGTAAAAGACCCATCTCTTCCGCCAGGACTTTTCTCGGAGTCAAATAGGTAAACTGTGAAGTTCCAGAGCTCTGAAGATTATCTTATTAGTTAATATTATCATCAACACAAATGGTTGACTTGAGCTCCGAGTTTTATGGTCTTTGGTGGGGTGGAGCAGGTTTCATTACTGTATATTAGAAATATTAAATGCATTAATTATATTCGTAACATTTTAAATATAGAATCATTTTTTTTTTCAACGTGTAACCAAGCTTCCCTACCACTCTTCAATCTAACCTTTACTGATTTAATGTTACATTCTGACATCACGTTGACAAGTTATCCATGGTAAGATTATTCTTATATTTGTTCTGCAATTTGATCGATAAATGTAATTATTCTATCTCCTGTAAATCTATGGCAGATCGGGGATTTTTTTTAATTTAATTTTCATTCCTATATCGAGTCTGACATGCGATAATTCTATGTATAGATGCAACTGGATTTGATGAAAATAATACGAAATCAAAAGGAAATGGAAGGTAGTTTAATTATTTTGCATTCTTTCTAGTTGTTTTTTTTACCCAATCCTATTAACAAAATATTCTGTTAAAGCATTGTTGCCTACAGATGTTGTGAGATGGAGTATCCTAGTCTCTTTATCCCCTTTCATTTACCCCTTACAATGTATTGCCTGAATCCAACCAAATTGACGATGGTTCGGGTTTTTGTGTACGTGATTATGCAAATTTTATTCTTACTATCATTTGTTAATGATATGATTTTATTAGGTGGGTAGGGGAGGGGCGATCGTAAAGGTGCAGTGTTTGTGTTAATATGGTGATATTATTGATCTTCCTGAAGCTAGCTTCTGCGGGAATGCAAGACTCATTGGCTTCAGAATCTTCGAGTCTTCCCTTCACACACTTAGTTATACACATGGTTTAACACTTTTAGTTATACACATGGAAAGACAACCTATTCCATGTAATTATCCTTTCAAAATTAGGAGTTCAGGAGTAACAGGGAGTAACAAGGAAAAGAGGTACCATAGTAGACCTTACGATTCATTCAAAGAGGGTACCTTTAAGTGAACACTTGAGCAGGCGCAGTACTCTAAAGGGTCAGATTGACGCTCTAGAAGAGCACTCACGCCACGCTTTAAGTCTCCAAGCGGCTATTTTTCAAGACTTTGTTTAGTCTCAACTTGAACTGTTCAACAGAGTTGTTGTTGACACTTCCACTGGAAGTGCGTTCGAATGTCCTCGTATGCTATATGTGAAAGATTTCCCACACAGATCACGCTGGTAACGCTTCAGTTAAAGTTTGTGGCCGTGATTTCTTGTTCTGCTCTAGCTAAGCTGGAAAATATCCCTGTACTCTACAATGTCAAAGCCTGTAAGTATTTTGAACACTTGGATAAGCTGACCACGCAGTCTCCGGGTCTCGAGCGAGAACAAGTCTAATTCCCGTAATCTATATTCATAACTCTTGTGTCTGATAGAGGGAATCAGTTTGGTTGCTCTGGCTTGCACACGTTCTAATCTTGCGATATCCTTTCGAAGCGAAGGACTCCAAAATTGTACGGCATACTCCAGGTGCGGTCAGACAAGGAAGTTATATAAACACAGTACTATCTCCTTGTTCCGATATCCAAACTGTCGCTTGTACTCGTATTGTATATATGTTTAATACCCAAAGTTTTAGATTTTATTATTCAAATGACACATATGCAATGCATATGTATAACCAAATCATAACATAATCAAATATTCTTTAATAAAATGTAAGCTGCCTTTATTTACCAATATATATATATATATATATATATATATATATATATATATATATATATAGAATCATCGCTATATACATATATTTCGAAATGATTTAAAATACAATCTAAATTTTCATTTGGAATACATTAGCCATCTGTATTCCCGTACCTTATTCATATATTACAATATTTATGAGAAAATTTGAATATTCTTCAAATATTTTCGAAATTGTGGTCTCCCTGCATGCAAATAATGTTATTGTTATTCACCATCTAATATATATTTTATGATGTAATTAAATTTAATAATCCTGCAGGCACAATGGAGGGATAAATATAATATTGAGCGAACTATAATAAAATCATACGATGAAATATTAATATAGTTTATTTTCTCGCTTCTAGAAATAATAAAATGGAATATTTGGAAAATTTAAAACACAAAAAAATCTTATTTCTATATTTCAGCTTCACCGATGCTTCTGGACGGCACTAAATAACCATTGCCCTCTAACATGGAAGTTGAATTGTACGTATAGAAAAATAAGAACACCCACAAAGAAAAATAGACATTAAAGCTTAAACAGATAAGATTTTAATCAAATTGAAGTCAGAGAAAAAGAAAATGTTTTTTTCTTCTTTAGCACATTTTTTATAAACTATTTGTTTTCCCCTCTTGACACCTCTCTTAATTTTTCTCAACTTTATTCTACGTTAGATTACTATATATGAAATTAAAGATCATTAAAAGATCTTTTTATTTTTGCAAAAACATAAATAACTTTTGCAGCTGTTTTTGAGATACAGGGGGCCCTTTCAAAACCCTCCTCTTTAAAACTGATCTCAGTAAATTGCTATAGTATAACTAAGAATGAAGATATTGAACTCAATTCAAGAGCAAATGATGCCTATATAATTTAGGTATCATTTGAAATCAGGTTTCCTTAGTTCCAAGAAAGTTTGTTTAAAGGGTGGACTTAAACTTAAACTTTTTCAGAAAATGGCAAATATAGGTTTCGGTCTCAGGGGTAGGGGGGGGTGAATATTAGGGGTGCCGGAATGCTCTGAAATTTAGTTCAACCTATATTCGATTAGTGCTAAAAATATAAACTAGTTCCTTATAGCTGCTTTTTGTTAGCAACTATTTAAAATCTCATGGTGTATTTTTTTTTCAGAAATTAACTTTAAAAATCTAAGGAAAAGTGTCATCAAATGTATAAAATTCTTCATTATGTTAATTTTCACTATGTTCTAGTCATGTTGTCAAAAAATATATATACTATAAAAAAATTGCATAAAATTTGCAATAAAATGATATAAAAATCCAAAAATACGTTTTCTGAACGAAAATACTGAAAAGGTGACTCAAGAAGCAATGTGGAATTCGAAAATCGGGTAGCTATGACAAATAGCAACCGCCGCTAGCCAGAGGCATTATTTAATACCTAAATTGGAATATATATATATATATATATATATATATATATATATATATATATATATATATATATATATATATATATATAAAGGGTCTTTCAACAAGGACGCTCGAGCTTTGTCCTGCAATAGTGGCCATGTTGTTAAAGCGACATCTGGCAACCTCACTGTGAACTGTTCAATAGTACTTGGCAAGTCACGATGGAAGGTTATAGCGTTGAACAGCGTATGCAAATCATCAAATGTTATTATCAAAATCAGTGCTCCGTTCGACAAACGTTCCGCGCATTACGTGATTTCTATCCTCGCCATAATCGTCCTGCCGAGTCCACTGTTCAACGCTTAGTAGCCAAATTCCAGGCAAAAGGGTCGAGCAACAATCAGTCAACACCCGTAAGTCGCCGAAATGAAAGGTCTGCTGAAAACATCGCTGCCATAAATGAGAGTGTATGGGAAAATCCGAGGCAGTCAATTTCTCGTCGTTCACAAGAACTTGGCCTTTCTGCGAATTCAGTTTGGCGAATTATGCGTAGGGACTTGGGTATTCACCCGTACAAAATCCAACTTACCTAGGAACTTAAGGTAAACGACCATAGACAACGCCGTGTGTTCGCTGATTGGGCTCTAGAGCAGTTGGAAGTTGCCCCAAATTTTAAAAAAAAATCATCTTCAGCGACGAGGCCTCTTTTTAGATGAATGGATTTGTGAACAAGCAAAATTATCAGATTTGGGACGAAAACAATCCACATGAGATACACCAGCACCAATTGCATCCCAACAAAGTCACTGTTTGGTGCTGATTTTCGTTTAACGAAATCATCAGTCCGTATTTTTTTTGAGAACGAAGATGGGATTGCCATAACCATCAATGGCGAGACCTACAGATCGATGATAAGCAACTTCTTGTTGCCTCAACTGGATAAGCAACTTATTGTGGCCTCAACTGCCTGATATCGATACTGACGACATGTGGTTCTAACAGGACGGCGCTACGTGCCACACTACGCACGCCACGATAGACATTTGCACCAACTAAATCATGCGATTTAACGCCATTAGACTACTTTCTTTGGGGCTACCTTAAATCGCAGGTATTTGCGAATAATCCTGAAACAGTTGATGTCCTCAAAGTCAACATAAGGAACACCATCCAGCAAATTCAGCCAGATTTATGCGACAAAGTCATCGAAAATTGGGCCTCCCGAATACGTTCCACCAAGCAAAGCCGCGGCGGACATTTGAACGACATCATATTTCACACTAAATGCCATAAAATGCACTTTCAAATTTAAGATGAATTGAGTGCATATATCACGAACAACTTGTTTAATTTACATTTAAAAATTGAGCGACCTCATTGAAAGAGCCTATATATATATATATATATATATATATATATATATATATATATATATATATATATATATATATATATATATATATATATATATATATATATATATCGTGTAGGGTTGCAGGATGAAAGTAAATACTGGTAAAACAGGATTCATATACTCGTATTACGACGTTTCAGGCAATACACGCCCTTCTTCAGGTACTATAAAACAAAATAGGAAATTGTAAACATAGGATATGATATTAAAGTTTTAACTACTAAAGTTGAGGTTGTAAATTAAAATTACACAAAAACGAAACAAAAATAAAATGATTAAATGAACACAAGAATTGATTCACGTACACAAAAGCTCACCATGCGGAATGAAGTGTCGAAGAAGACTGAGAAGGTGAAGAGAAATAGCAACGAAGTTGGTTGGTTTACGGTTCTGGGAAAATTATTGGTTGGTTTGAGATGATGTAATTGCCCGTGGGAAGGAAGATAAGTCGCTAAAGAGAGAATGATTGTACTGTTTGATATATAGTGATTCTAAAATCCTGAGTGACGTAGTCTTCGGGTAGATCCCAATATTTTAAAGATTATTAATAGATGCCTCGGTATTACAACGGATTCTATGTTGGTGGATTTTTTAATTTACAGCCGTATGTTAAAACAAATGTGAAATGCACTTTCATCAGATTAAGTGTAGCTTCACAATTATTTATAAATTTATTATATGCAAAAGGCTGAAATGTAAAATAAATAAAAATATATTTTTTTTGCTCAAATGTGCATTTCACATTTGGTTTAGCATACGGCCGTTAATATTACAAATGGTAATACCTGTTCTTAAAAACAACATTCTCTATCCACGTCTAGATTTGGTGCAATGACCTCCCCCCCCCCCCCCCCCCGCCCCTAACCTTTCGCTATTTGTTCCGATTGATAAATAAAAAAATCTTTTTATTCTGTAATTTTTTTAATTTTTAAGCAAAAATATTTTAAAAGTGGGGGACCTTCCTTCTTTATTCTGGCTTAGGACAGACAGTGTACATCACTGGCGAAGTTACCTCCCCCCCTTTCTTCCCAAGTTATGAAGATTTTATTGTATTGATTAAGTTTGTTATGCACTTAAAGTTTAAAGAAACTTTGCTGTAGCCTTCTCGGTTTTCCTTTGTGAGACATCAAAGTTTGTTTTTGTAAAGACCACCAATAATCCCCTATCAAATTTGGATTAAACTTTCCTTGGTCCCTTGTCATCATAACCAAAATTTGTTGATGAAAACGTTCACCATGTTCATCACTAACCGCTCCCAGATTTTCAGAAAAAAAATGAGAATGCAGAAAATGCATTTTAAGTGACATTCTACATCCCATCTTTCCATAGGCTTCCAGCATATTGTTTACTATTTCTCGGTAATTTCGAGATTTAAAATTGCCGAGAAAGTTTTCAATGACTTCCACAAAAGATGTCCATGCTTCGCGTTCCTTTTCATTGAGACACAAAGGGAAGGAATCATCAGAAACAACTCAGCGAATTTGTGGTCCAGGAGAAACTCCAGCTTCTATTTTTGCATCAGTTAATGATCCTTTGAATTTGTTTTTCAAATATTGAAAGCCTTCACTTCTTTGATCCATACCCTTTACAAAATTTTTGATCAACCCTAATTTAATGGGAAGAGGTGGAAGATGAACCTCTTGGGAATCTACTAGAACATCATGCTTAACATTATGTTTGCCCACAATGTGTTCTTTTCTGGCTGGCCACTCTCGCTTTTTATGGTGATTTTTATCATCTCTGTTATCCCATAGACATAAAAAGCACCTGTACTTTGTGTATTCCCACTGTAACCCAAGAGGAAGTATAACAACTTTCAAATCACAACAGATACTCCAGTTATGCTCATTATACTCAATAAGTTTCAGCAATAGTTGCATTGATGAATATGTTTCTTGAATACCTGTAGCCTGGGCTACAGGAATTGCAGCTCTTTCATTCGCATTCTGCAGCAGAACAGCTTTAAGACTTACCTTACTAAAGTCAATGAAAAGTCTCCAATCATTAGGATTATAGTCACAGCCGATTTCCTGCATCAAGCTATTAATATTGTTGCAGTAACATAAAGTATTTTCTTATGAATAAAATTTTGATAACTCTTGGTGACGATCTCGAAAGAAAGATACCGTGACATCTAGAAGGAGAAGATTTATTTCTTGTAATCCTGAGGCAAGTAACTCAGCCTTTTCTTTACTCGGGTCTAAATCTTGTACCAAGTCGTTTAAACTTTGTTGACAAAATAAACTTGGCTCTGTATCTTTATCAATTGGAACATATGTTTGATCTTTTTCAATTTCTCCATAAATTAATTTAGAATCATCATCTGAACTAAAATATTCACTTATTATAGTAGATGGCTTCGATACTGGAGTATATTCATCATGTAGTGCTGGTTTCAACGCGGATGGCCAATTTGCATGAACAATTTTAGATTTGTGTTTCTTTGAAAATTCAGCCACATTTGTTAGGCAGAAATAACAATCATCAAAGTGATTTGAGGGCTCACACCATATCATGGGAACAGCAAATGGCATAGCCTTCCTCTTCCCATTTAACCAAGCTGTCAACATTATGTTACACTGTGTGCAGCAAATATGAGGGGCCAATCTTTATCCTGGTCCCCTACTTTGCATCCAAAATAGTATCTGTAGGCTCGCTTCATCGTTACTGGTGTTTCTATTTTTCTCCGTTGTGCCACTGGTGTGAATTGCCCGGAAACATAACAAAATATGTTGGGGCTATTTACACATCTGCGTCTAGAACTTGAAGCCATGACAAGATTTCAAATACTAACTTGAGCAAGCAAACGATACATAATGTGAGATCTTTATCATAAGGTTCTTATCAGAGCAAAATTTTGATAAATGTGTTATCTTCGTTACCAGTTACCAGTTATAGAAAAGTTATCACAAATAAGTATGTATTAATCTGAAAAAATCTAATTAGAATTAAATGATATTTGAGCTTCAATATAGTCTACTTTATATATATTAAAAATGTTAATATATATTAAATATATATTATTTATTAATAAATATTATATATATATTATATATTAAATATATTAAAAATTGCATATTTTAACAATATTGAGCAAAAGTGTGAAATTGCTTGAAAAGGAAAATTCAAATTACACAAAAACTAGACGTGATGTGCAAATTCTAAAGACAAATTTGTAATCGGCGCCTAAAAATCATCTAGAATCACTTATTTTCTGTTCTGTAACAAAATGTCTGTTCTCTAATGTAATCTAACACGGTCATGTTGGAAAAGGTTGCGTGCATTAATATTCTTACGCATAAATAAAGTTGCACGGCCACTAGAAATAGCATACACAACCTTTGCGCACGGCAGACGACATACTAACGGGGAAGAGGCCGTTCCTCCTTGGGTGGCCTTTTCAGACAGAAAGCGTTGAGCTACCTACCTATTTACCAGGTTTAAGTGGAAATCAACTTATTATTGTCCCCCTGCAAGCGCAGAACCACGAAGAAATAAGAGGGACAATGCCTCTAAGTTTCTAATTCTACTGAGCATTCTCTCCAGGGAAGTAAATGCGCTAAATTCCCTCAGCAAAGGAAAGACAAAACTTCATCTCAAGGTTAACTCAGAAGCACGTTTCTAAATCTCCTTACCAGGAGAAAAGGTCTTTACATCACATCGACGTGTTTCCAGGAGATCCCTCAGAGATCGCTATAATGCAACAGTAAATTCTGTCGCGATAAATCGCCGAACTCTCTCGCAAATCCTTAATCCTGCACTGTTCGGATACTCAACATAACGTCGCTTCTTTCCTTTCGTCGCCAAGGCAATTACGTGCAGTCACACTTTCGAGACGAAACTAAGTTCTCAGTGCGCAACTACCATGATAAGGTACTCTAAAAGAGTAATTATGTATAGTCATGGATAAATTCATTCCTTTTCAAATCAGGAAATTGATATTAAAGAGCGATATTATGTATTCTAATGACTGACATTGTATTATAATCAATAAAATTGGCTTCATTATAAAATCTCGATGCTTTCTACTATAGAAATTATCCATGTGATATTTGTGCTAGTAATATTTCACAATTAGTGGTAATTATTCTAAATTACCAAATTCATTAACTGTCTTCCACGAAACTTTCTAATGATCGACAATTCCTAGTATTCCACTGTAATTTAATAAAGCACAACCTCAATCTCTTTTCTTTCATCCACTATTCGGAGAAGAGTGAATATAGCTATCATTGTCTGTGGAGTTCAACGCTGTCTTCTTTCGTTCGATTCCTGCAGAATGCAGCAGCTGGCGCGTAGAAATTGCTGACAGAAGTGGCTATTTAAAATAGTAGCATTAACCACCACAACATGGTTTCAAGTACAGGGTGTTTCACATATCTCTAAAACTTTTTCATTTTTTATAACCTCACTTTTTTACCGATTTAGATCACTTTTACACTTTAAATGTGTTAATAAAGAGTTTTAGGGCAAAACATCTTAGATCAATGTACATATTTGTATTAAATTATTATCAAAATTGGTAAAAAATTAGTGAAGTTGGAAGTAACTATAGTGTCAGATATCTGTGATACACCCTGTAGTAAAGGTATGATATCCTTCATAAGGGTATTGACTCACAACCAGGAAAAATAGATATAGTACTGCCATTAAAAGTGATGAGTACGATATAAAATATCATTTCCTTAAATGAGAAGAATGAAGGAAACGGAAGAGAAATAAAGAGAGAAGATATCGCTAGAAAAAAATTAAGGAAAATAATGATTAAATGTAGAGGATGGTATCTAAAAAAAATTAGGACTACTCTGAAATAGATGAGAGGTTCTTAAAGTAGAAATTTTAACTCCCTTGTCGGGCTAAAAAGAGAAAATTGAAACGAACTCCATAAGAGATCACCTCTGAGTTTGATAATTTCACCCTAAATTCTAATCGCATATTTTCGTATGTTTTAATTATTATTATTAACGTATTTTCGAGCAAGGGTGGTAGCGCGCATCAACGCTTCCGTCGTAGTTTCACAGACTAGCTGCAATGATCCTCGCTTAGTTACTTCTCACGACATGTGACAAAAGAAGGTTTGGGTATTCTTCCTGCACACATAGAAGAATAGATGTTAAGTAAGGGTAATTTTAAATACACAGACTCACGTCATTTATAAGGCTCATGCAAGCCGAGTGGCTACGGCGTTGGTCTCCCAACATCGCGGTACCGGGTTCGATCACGTCATGAGCGGACACAAACGTCATCGCACGTCGAGATCTGGCTACCGACTGTCGGAGGCGCTTTGCTCAGCCCTGTATTCGGGTGGGTAGATCTTACACCTCTCACCTGACACATAGCCAATTACAACACTGCTTTCTTTCCTCTCCCGTCTTCGCAGCACAACACGCACACTCTTTCTGATCCAAGGAGTCCTGCCGGTTGGTATCTATATCCACATCTGACGCGCAACAGGTCCCTCTGCCCCGGGACGACGAAGGTTTCATATGAACACTGTTTGGTGTCAAAACACAATACTTTCTAGCACTTCTCCCCAAAGAGGACCAGTCCCTAGTGCCCTCGGGCTCACCAGCGATTGTCATACTGACCTTTATGTCCATTTCAATATCAGGTCTGGGATCCTCCTGGATAAAGGAAGGTTGACGAAACGGAACCAAACGTCATTTATAGTTAACCAATGCTTCAAATAATTTGAAAAGAATTCATTCTTTATCACTTGCGTGTAAAATTTCATATATCTTTTTTTCTATATATTTTATTTCATTCATGACAGAAAATACCGTAGAAATATTTGAGAAACTAAAATTTATGAAACTTAATTAAATTAAACCTTCTGACAACGAGGAAAAAGGGCGCTTTTCCCACCTGACTACAAATAAAGGCCTCTTTTACTTCCTATCATTCGGAGACACAGACAGAATAGGTCTCGCCGAGAGCAGAGATACGGACAGCCTCACATTGATAGGCCTCAATGCGCGAAAACATACCTACCACAATTCGGTTCGAGACAATAGCCATGCCACTACCATTCTTCGTGCCTGGTTATATTTCATTACTACTCGAAAAACACTGATACACGATAAGGGTCCTAATATTAATTTAAATGCATTTATAGAAATACTGATTCTTAAATGTGAAATGGAATTTAATATTATTTTTTTAAACACTTAGATAACAAAATTGCAACCATCTCATCCATCACATGGATTTATTATATAAATAACATGGCCAATTAATTCCACTGCCCTTATAAAACTGTTATGAAAGCATTAAGATGCTAAAAGACTAATCGCCACATTAGTCGTTGTGATTCGTTCAGTGGAGTGGAGTGGAGTGGAAAAAAAGAAGCCGTATTTCTTCTCGGGTTACTTTAAGAGGAGACTTGAAGTTATTGATAGGAAAGAAGCAGGTGTGGAAATTGGAAATATTTGGAAGTATTTTTTCGCCTTACCCAATTTTTTGAGGTTTCTATCTATTTCTGCAAAATGTTTCTCCTATTATTTTTTTAGTGGAGGGGCGAAGAAGGAAAGGAGTGGATAAGTTAGTTATTATTAATCGCTGTTATTATTTTGAGCCTATTTATCTACCACAGAATTCGAAGCGCCTTAATTGCGGGTTTCGAATGGGCAAAGACCCTAAGGTCCACTTGAGACTAGTTACCCCTCAAGGGGGTAAGGGAGGTGTATGAGGGGTCAATGCCCCAGGTACAACTGAAATCCGGAGTATTGGCCCGCCCTCCCGACCCCGAAGGGCTGAGACGCGAAAGTGGTGCTCTCTCTCCCCCGGGTCATCTTTTGCATCTCGTTGAAATCTGTCTTTTCCGCGCCAGTTTAGACCCAACAACGGATGAAAGAGGACGTTAAGTTTTTAAATTTTAATATAAAAAGAATAAGGCTTAAATTGAGTAGCTTCCTTATTTAATCTAAGCTTGCGCCGTATACTCATGACGTCGCAGAACTGGATTTTATAACCGAATACTCACCAGTAGCTACTTAAAAGGGCGAGAGTAAGACGAGGGAACTGGTCCTCGGTCCTTGATCCGTGGTCATTTATGATTTATGAAGTACCCCTTCCCCTCATATATGGTTCCGTCCAAGATTTTCCAGGACGGAATAAATAACACTTCACATTATCGTTGGTGAAACACTTTTCTTTTTCCATCCGGTGGTGTACGCAACGACACAAATGGCGGACAGAGCAATGAACAGTGGAATAATACTCGCGTTTGGTATGAGAATACGGTGAAGAGAACATGGAAAAGGAAAAATCTATTTACACGCTTCCGATGTTATGCGGAGGGTCACAGGAAAAAAAACTGCCCCCAAAAGAACCCCAAATTCTGCTCAAAATGCGGAAAGGAGGGCCACATTTTCCAAGAATGTTCAGAAGGAATGAAGAGGTGCAACGATTGCCAGGGTCCTCGGGGCATAATTGCCGTCGATTGTCCCAAGAGAAAGGAGATAATTTACAGAAAAGAAAAAAAAGAGGACCAAAATGGACAGAAGAAACGCATCCGTCGAACATACGCAAACATAGGGAAAGCTACCCTGAAGAAACCGACCGGTCTGGAGCTACTCCCGCGGAGGATGATCGCGCATGTCAATAACATTGGGCTGTTCACCGTTCATTCGCTGATACCTTGAACCTCATATTAGCGACAGACGGAGTTAGAAAAATGTGGTTTCCCCCCAATCCCCCATCGGCACAAATGTTCGGAGTGACAGCTGGAAGGACGCTAACGTTAAAGATATGCTCAAAGTAGGAGCCGCAATTGGGAAGTTAGTTAGTTAGTTAGTTAGCGCCAATCCTTCCATGATACTGGGAGGATCCCCGACCGAATAATGATTTTTTTTATTTAAGGTCAGAATGACAATCGCTGGTCGGCCCCGAGGGCCCCAGGGGCCGGTCCTCTTTTAGGGAGCGGTGCCAGGAAGTATTATGTTTTGAAACCAAACAGCATTCAGGTGCATTGAGGCGGAGAAAAAGGCCCAAAGGATGCTAGGCTATATTAAGCGCCAGTTTGGTTATCGGAACCAGGAGATTGTACTGTGCCTGTACAACTCACTTGTCCGACCGCACCTGGAGTATGCCGTACAATTTTGGAGTCCTTCATTGCAAAAGGACATCGCGAGATTGTAACGCGTACAAGCCAGGGCAACCAAGCTGATTCCCTCTATCCGACATAAAAGTTATGAGGATAGACTAAGGGAATTAGATCTGTTCTCGCTGGAAACCCGTAGACTGCGTGGTCAGCTCATCGAAGTTTTCAAAATACTTCGAGGGTTCGACAATGTTGACTACCGGGATATTTTCACACTGAGTGAGAACAGAACGCGCAATCACGGCTTCAAACTTGAACTGAAGCGTTACAACCGCAATCTGTGTGGAAATTTTTTCACCTACAGTATCTGAGGTATGTGGAACGCACTTCCAGTCGAAGTTGTCAACAGTGAATCTGTTGACCAGTTCAAGTCAAGACTAGACAAGGTCTTGAAAAGTGGCCGTTTAGGGACGCAAAACAATTGAGCAGCCTTGTGCCTGCTCGATTGCAAGTCCAATGGTACCCTCTTTGAATGGACCGTAAGGTCTCCTAGGGTACCTTCTTTCCTTGTTGTTACTCCTTGTTGTCACCTCGGGAAAGAGGGGCCTGTTCCGCGTCAGAGGTACGTGAATATAGATACCCATTGGCAGGATTCCTTGGAACAGAGAGAGTGTGTGTGTAGTGCTGTGAAGGCGGGAGAGGAAAGAAAGCAGTGTTGTGATTGGTTTTGTGTGAGGTGAGAGGTGTAAAATCTACTCACCCGATAAGGGGGTGAGCACAGCGCGTTCACCAATCGGTATCCAGATCTCTACGTGCGCTGACGTTTGTGTCCGCTCATGCCGAGATTCGGAATCGAACCCGGTACCGCGACGTTGAGAGGCCAACGCCGTATCCACTCGGCTAGCGTGAGCTCTAATTGTGAAGTAAAACGTCATAAGCAATGCAGTTGACACAAATGAAGGAGAGGACGATAGGGAAATGGACAATTCCGAAGAGAAACAGGAAATTGAAAAAAAAAAGAAGATTCTCAGAAAACTTAAACAAAATCAGAATAAAACCAGAGAGACAACGGAACGTGCAAATGGACCTACAGAACTGAAGACTAGGAAGGAATAATATAAAAAAGCTACTCTAGGAGAACCAAATTAGGATAGACCCAAGTGAAATTAAATTACTGAAGAAGGATACATTCTAATGATTAAGTAACATAAAGTGGAAAAATATGTACAAAAAACAAGTCAGGCAACTAAAAACCTACCAAGAACAAGGAAAAAGGAAAGAACACAGAGGGGTGGAAAACTAAAGCTATAAAATATGGTAATATATTCTGACAGCTTGATCTCGATATAATCATCATCTCAAAACACGGAGTAAAGATAACGAAACTAGGCAATGGCTTCGCCAATCTCCCCTACAGGGGGAGCTTGCGCCTCGCTGCTATGATTAAAATTTAAAATCTAAAAAAAAGCAGCCATGGTTAATTTTTTTTTAATTTTCCTAACTTCGTCAATTATAATAATTTTAAAAGGCAATTCTAAACTAAATTTCCCCCCTTTCAAAATATCACGTTGCTAAAATATAGAGTTATAGAAGATATATAAAAATAAAGTTTCTGAACTTCATCATTTGTAATTCTTTGGGTTTTAAAGAATTCACAAAATTCTGATACTTATATTTATTTCTGAACTTCACCATTTTGTTTTTTGATATTATAAAATAATTATTAGAAATGACTTTGATAAAAAAACATAAGTCATAAATAACCAAACTAAGAGGAAATTATTATTCAAATACTAAAACAAATCCCCTTCTTAAATTATAGAGTTAGTGAAGTGATTATTAGAAATAACTTTGATAAAAAAAAGACATAACTCATAACCAAACTAAGATAAAATTATTATTCTAATACTAAAAAAAATCCCCTTCTTAAATTATAGAATTAGTGAGAAGTGATTATTAGAAATAACTTTGATAAAAAATACATGGGTCATAACCAAACTAAGATGAAATTATTATTCAAACACTCAAAAAAATCCTCTTCTTAAATTATAGTTAGTGATAATCAAAATTTGAAATTATAGCATAATAGCAAAGAACCCTACCCGAGAAAGGGGATTAAGATGCGTAGGAACGAAAGGTTGTCGAGGCATACGCGGCTGTGACAATAGAAATGGAATATACTCCTCGCAAAGCGTACATCCCTTCGTGATCAGTCGAGCAGCAACCAAACCAAACATCGTACAGTACGTACATGGAGCCAGTCCCTGTCCCATGGAATAATAGTGACCATCAACCGAAATCCAATGCAGGACCCAATCCTACAGAAGGAAAAAATGGGACACAGGAAAAAGCATTGCTGGGAGGTTATGCTTAGCCTTTACTAGACGGAAAAAAATTCTGAAGAACTGAATGATGAAATGGAATCGCTTCTTCAAATAAACTTCGGCATCATGATAAAAAGAATATCAGCAATAACAAAAGAGCATATATTTCCATCGAGGATCACGAAGACCCTCATTCTGTCTCCAAACAGGGTTCCCCAGGGGTATGTTTAAGTTCCACCCTCTAGTCGATTTATACGGGTGATTTAGCGTTTGCAATAACACCGGGATGAATGAATGTACAGTACGCGGATGTTATGATCCAAATCATTTGGACACCTTTCACTAGCCTTTGATGGCAATAGAAATTGAAAACACAAATTTAAAATAATACCGATACTGAGACACAAGGAAGATCCAATTAACATCGAACTATGAATATAGAACGGAAGTACGTATGTTGTGATTGCACATGGGTACAAGAGGGTATCATGCTCAAACGAAAGCTAGAAGGGACAAAACTAAATAAGTATTGCGACTTTTATACTTGCTCCGGATCTTGAACCGGAAACGGAAGAGGACCTGTTACAAAGCATTCGTAGAGTCAGTACTAATATACCAACCATTCCAATCCACACACTTCGAAAACTAACTAAAAGAAACTTTAAAGGATACAGAACAAAGCGACGGATTTAATCACGAACACAAAAGAAGAAGAGAAAAGATCCCAACAGTTGACTGACTAATCGAGACGGCCGGCATAGACCTAATCAACATTATTTTAGAAAACGGGCAAAAGAAATATAAGAAAAAAAATTGAAGAAAACAAAATGGGAATGGAAGATGAACAATATAAATATAGCATGTTTCTTCGCAGCAAGCTACACCTGCGGCAAGTGGAACAAACCATACTAGCGTAAACCTAGATAGAGTACGAAAATTAAACAAACTCAAATAAAATGAGACAAAAAACAAGCCAGTAAAGGAAGATAAAGGCATGAATGACTTAAATAATCATAATCACATAAAAAAATTCAAAATATAAATCAATGAATTAGAAGAAACTTCACCTGGAAAGGCACCATGGAAAACAACCATGGAGATATATACCGAAAACAAAATTCAAGTAAATACTGGAGATAACTCAACATGAAAACGAATGAAAAAGAATAAGTCAACCATAAGAAAAGAGATCCGCTAGTTTCCTTACTTTAGGGGGTGGGGGGAAGTAAAGTATTATCGTGTGAAAGTTTAGTTTGCCAGGAAACTGGCTGGTCTCTTTGCACGGATCAAACGCTTCTGTTTCGTCTTGCATGAAATGAATTGACAATGCATCGCATAAGACTTGTAACGGATATCTTATGCATAACTCTTCTGGAGGTGCATTCTGAAACTTTGAATTCATTTCAATATATTTTGGGGGTGAGGTTCTTGAAATTTTACTATATTTTCTGCACAAATATTTGGGTCCTGAATGTATAAGAACCCTTTGCATGTGTTGTGTGTTTTATTATTAATGTTGGATCCATATCAGTAGATTTCAGTTCTTTTCTAACCTTGGCAAGGAAGGATCAGACAACTTTCAGAAAGCGAGCATTTTCTGCATCATTTTGGTAAGCTTTTATGGCAACGATTGCCGCTTTGGTTCGTCACTTTAAAGTCATTTATTATTAATCATCATCATCATCATCATCATCACTAACTCTATAATTTAAGAAGGGGATTTTTTTTAGTATTTGAATAATAATTTCATCTTAGTTTGGTTATGACTTATGTTTTTTATCAAAGTTATTTCTAATCATCACTTCACTAACTCTATAATTTAAGAAGGGGATCTTTCTTTTAGTATTTGAATAATAATTTCATCTTAGTTTGGTTATGACTTATGTTTTTTTATCAAAGTTATTTCTAATAATCCTTTTATAATATCAAAAAAAACAAATGGTTAAGTTCAGAAATAAATATAAGTATCGAAATTTTGTGATTTTTTGAAAAAAAACAAAGAATTACAAATGGTGAAGTTCAGAAAATTTATTTTTATATATGTTCTTCTATAACTATATTTTAGAAACGTGATCATTTGATAGGGAGGAAATTTAGTACCTTTTTAAAATTATTTTAATTGGCGAAGTTCATAAAATTTATACAAATTTAACCATGGCTGCTTTTTTTTAGATTTTAAATTTTAATCTTAGCAGCGAAGCGCAAGCTCCCCCCAATAGGGGGATGCGAAGACATTGCTTGGTCTGATATAAATTTTTTTCAAATAGTTAGAAGAAATTTAGAGCTATTCAAATTAATGTCCACAAAATACTAACGCAATCTGAAAATATATGAAAGCGAAATCACAATAACACGTAGTACGGTAGATGCTCAATAACCCGTAGGAAATAAGAAAAGATGATGCACAAGCGATTTCGTCTTTTATAGGACCAAACAATGATCATACATGAATTAATAAAGAAGGGAAAGAAAGAGAAAAAAAAGAAAGAAAGAGATAGCAAACGGAATAAAATAAGATAAACTCTTTTAACCGTTAAGGAAAGTGAAATAATAGGTGCGGTTCGAACCTTTGTCATTGAGCGCTTTTCGCTTTTCGCTTTTCAGGCCACCACGCTAACCACACGGAAACCATCCACACCCCCTAAACTAGATGCTGTGGATGGTAGCCAAATTTATGAGAGTTACTAACCTTACCACTCTTAAGTTCACAAAATAGTTTCATCTCTATACTACTTTGTTTCTATACTCTTCACGGATTCACATCCCCTAATTACCAATTACATTATAAACATCTCTTCATTATCTCTGTTTTCTTCCTTGTTTTCTTCCTCTTCGCAATAGGTTAATATAACAAGATTCAGACAAAATTATGCTATTAGAAAATATATTACTATTTTCTTGTACAAAGATTAATAAAGAAAGCTGATCTGCACGGTTAAGACTGTGAAATTCTAATGGAAGAATTTAATATGCCTACAATGCGAGCGTTATTAATAACTACTATCGTAGCTTTTCTTCATTCGTTTATAAAAAAAATATTACAAATCTTTTTCGATTTAACAGAAGACTGATTAAATGAAATAGATGCTAAATACCCTGTCAAAACCTCTGGCATTAACTGATGGTAATTAAAGTTGACATGACTTTTTCTTTTGCTTCTGAGAATTTCTACTTTTGAAAGATCTTTTTGATGGTTAATATAGACTAAAAATAGACAAGAAGGGATGGTAATTAAAGTTGACATGGTATTTTCTTTTGCTTCTGAGAATTTCTATTTCTGAAAGATCTTTTTGATGGTTAATATAGACTAAAAATAGACAAAAATGGATGGTAATTAAAGCTGACATGACATTTTCTTTTGCTTCTGAGAATTTCTACTTTTGAAAGATCTTTTTGATGATTAATATAGACTAAAAGTAGACAAAAAGGGATAATGAGCTTACAGAAAACATCACCATATGCCAAGGAATTGTATCAAGGATTCCCATCTCAGTCTTTTCCACATCCAGCGAGAAGAAATCGATGTGGGTAATTTCCATAGCTTTAAGAATAGAGTAGAGAGGTTAGCAAGACAGCTCGTGGATTTTATTCTCAGTCATGTCCTGCGAAACGAAGAGGATGTGTGGCGAACTTGGTTCCTTTCTGAGGGAAAGGATCTTTTTCGCGTTGGCTGTTGAAAAGTCTTAAATGGTGAATTGTTAGTGGGAATGGATTTTCATGGTGGTATGAATTTTTGAAAGAGGTTATTCTCTCATTCGGACAAATTTTCCCTGGTCAACGATGAGTCTGGTAGTGGTAAATTAGCAATTACATTTTTAGACTCCAGGAGTGGTATCATAGACGGCCCGTGTCCTTCAAAAGAGCCGCCATCTTTGTGGGACGGACACAAAACGTCTGCTGACTGAGATTCGAAGACAATTCGAAGCAACAAGAGCAAGGGGCTGCCATGTAAAGGCAACAAGAGCAAGGGGCTGCCCTGTAAAGGCAACAATAGCAAGGGCTGTCGAAAAAATGCAAGAAGAGAAAGTGGATGTCCGATAAAGGTAAGAAGAGGAGGGGGCCGCTCAATAAAGGCAAGAAGAGCGAAGGGATGGCCTATAAAGGCAAGAGGAGCGAGTGGCTCCCAATAAAGGCAATACGAGCAAGTAGCTCCCTGATAAGGACAGGTAGAGTAAGTAGCTCTTCGATAAAGACAACAAGAGCAAGGGGACGCCCAATAATGGCAAGGAGCTGGCCTATAAAGACAAGAAGAGCAAGTTTACATAATTTTTCAAAATGATTTAAAACAAACCCTTAAATTATTAAAAATGGACAAGGATTTGCATATTAGAAAAGATAATAAATCCAACTTGTGAATAAAACATTGTATGTATTAAGAAAGAATGACCACTTTGTTATCTGATACTACTACGTACGTACCATTAAGAAGCGATCCCTTAGATGCTGCAATTAAGAATTTTAATAGACATAAAAAATCTTTTGAAAAACACAAATTAATTATTGACTCAGTCTTCTTTAGTGGTTCATCACTACCTTATTTGCATGACAATAAAAATCATAAGCCAGGCAATCCAATAAGACTGATGATCAGTGCAACTGGGTCAATCCATTATAAACTATCAAAATATTTAGTAAATTTACTTTCTCCGATCTTAGGATCCATATCACCCTCACATATAAAAAAATCAGTTAATCTTTGTAATAAATTAGACAAGATGGATGTAACATCAGACCTGAGATTAGTTAGTTTTGATGTTACCTCATTATTCACTAAAGTGCCCCTTTGATGCCTTATTTGATTTTGTAGCTGGTATTCTTAATTCCTATGATTTGCCTTTACCGTCGAAACTCGATCATTCAACTCATTTGTTTATGCATTAAAAAATGTAAATTTAGTTTCAATGGCAAGTTCTACGAACAAGTGTTTGGCATGGCTATGGGTAATCCCTTAGCTCCCTTATTGTCAAATATATAGATGGGATATTTTGAAACTAAGCTGATTCGATCGGTTTGGTCCAGTAAAATTGTTTGGTACCGCTAAGTAGACGATGTCCTGGGAATTCTAAAGGAAGATTTTGACCACGATGGTTTTCTTTTATTTATTAATTCATTAGTTCCCTCAATTAAATTTACTCTAGAAACAGAAGAAAATAATAGCCTTCTTTTCCTAGATGTTCTAATAATTAGACAACCAGACAGGTTTAAATTTTCTATTTTCAGGAAACCGACAAATAATTTATCCTATGTCCATTTTTATTTAGGTCATTTTAAAAATATTAAAATATCAGTATTTTCTTCCATGTATCTTAGGGCACTCAAAATATGTAGCCCTGCCTATATAGACCAAGAATTTACAAACATTGAAGAGATTGCCTTCAATCTGTGTTACCCGAAATATTTTTTGGAAGACTGCATTTGTAAATCTAAAAAAACATTCTATTACCGAAGTTAAGGAAAACAGAACCTTTATACAACATATTACTTTTACCTTACCATGATAATTTCTTGTATGTACTACCAATGTTAAAGCAACTTGATATAAATGTAATTTTTAAATACATTAAAAAATATGTTAATAGAACATAGCCCAACGATAATAATCTATTATATAGTATACCTTCTTTGGATTGTATTTATTCGATGTGGGTGAAACTTCTTAAAATATCTCTGTAAGAATTAAGCAACATCAAAATGAAATATCTAAGGGATATACAAATAATTCTTTGGCCGTCCACAGGCTAAAGATTGTTCACCAGATTAACTGGTCAAAAGCAGATACTGTGGAGGAATGAATAGAATAAGGACAAGCAGACGCTAGTTTGTTTATACAGCGTCAACCGTTACGCTCCACATGGGCCAAGACTTTAACCCCCCCACCCACCCACCTTTTCCTTGCTGCCCAAGATGTGAAGTCGCTCGCAAAGAAGGATTTCGGCCAACAGATTTTGTAGACCGTAAATATAAACATAGGAGGGTGTCAGAGCCTTTAGAATGAAAATCTGCTGCCTAAACCTTCGTCGGCCGAAAATCTATGAACAGGCTCATTGTCCTCTTCGATTGTTTATATCTATTTTCACTAAATAGAATAAATTTCACCTTCCCCATGCGTAAACCTGAAGGAGCGAAGTGTCACCGCGTTGAAAATTTATGCCCTAGGAGAGAGGCTTAACTGTGGGATAGTTGGGGTTCGCCCCTCCTAAACTCCCTCGTCTCCCCTCCCCTAGGGGATAATCGATATATATATATAGTTCGTTTTGAAGAAATTTAAGGGAGAAGCCATGTCGCTATCGAGAGAAGAAGACGAATCCCTGAGTCAAACAAGGAATCAAAAAGATAGTTGGAACCGAGTGGGACTTTCCCTCCTGAGGTCGTTTCTTTGGTCACTTAGAAGAGCAGACCAGTGGTATCGAGACCAACTCTCATACCATTCTTGTCCAGAGAAAATCCCTTATCTCAGTTTTCTGAAAAAAAAACAGAGATACCCCTTCACCATTGAAGAATACAAACATGAATTCCCATTCGAGAAAAGATTCACCTCTTAGTTAAGTCTCATCATCGAGAAGCCCGAATTGGTAACACAGGAACCGGGATAACTTCTGTTCATCCAAGATCCCCTCACTTACGTCTTCCAGTCGAGAAGCATTGTAACCCGCCTCCACCTTACCGGGAGTAGCATCAGCTGTTTTTCCCCAAATCACCTCACCACGCTCGAATAACCTGAGCGAGGTAGTCTCCAGCCCAACTCGCCCCAAATCACCTCAGCGAGTAGGCTCACTTTCAAGGTTACCCAACTGTCGACTCTCTCTGAGTTAAAGATAAAACGAATCCAAAACTTAGTCATTTTTTTTTATTACCCATACCTTGCGAAAGTGTATTTAAAGATTTAATATTTCATTCTTTTATGTAATTAAAAGTATATTTTAGTCTGAGTGGTTTAATTAGATCCTCGAATGCAGCTAATGGCAATAGATATATCATAATACGAATCCGCCCTGGTTAAAGAATTAAATTAAAGCACTCTTAGAGAAAAGTGGAACGGAGTTACTCATGTACGTAGCAAACGTACATACCTACTCAGCCGTAAACCACGACATAAAATTGGTGTCAGGTGGGGGGTATTTAGAAGAACTCAATAATAGTTGATTGTGTTGCATCCCCTTGATTAGTAACAAAGTTGTGCCTAAGCGTTCGAGGAAAATTGAACATAATAAGAGGATAAAGTCGGTCTATAATTTGTCGTTAGTTAATTGTGGTTAGCCCGTTAATGGTGTTAATTAGTTTTTTTTTGGTAGTTGTATTTTGGACGTAGAGCTACCTGTTTCGTGGTTGCATAAGTACCATTAGCGTACATCAGTGGATTTTTGACGGAATAGGTAAAATGTCATCTTTCGAAAGGTTCCATCAAAGGCCAAATTCTTGGACTGGTAGGCAAAGAACTAATTGCCTACGTCCAGGAACAAGAAAGGACG
This sequence comes from Ceratothoa steindachneri, assembly GCA_963969495.1. Lineage (NCBI taxonomy): Eukaryota > Metazoa > Arthropoda > Malacostraca > Isopoda > Cymothoidae > Ceratothoa > Ceratothoa steindachneri. Next base: position 49,331,643 of record OZ018339.1, on the reverse strand, counting down.
TAAAGAGAGGAAAATAGAGAACAGTCGCAAGCGGAAAAAGAAACGTAAGAAAGAAGAATACAGATGGAAATATAACAGGCGCAAGCGGAAAGAGAAGAGAGAGAATGAATACGCGCACATGAACGGGCATTGAGCAAGGATAAGGTGGAAGTCAATTCCGTTGAATCCCGGCCCGGCCTGGAGCTACGCAAGTACCTACGATTAAGCTCCCAGCATATAAAGATAACGAAGACCTGTGTTCGTACCTGACACACTTCGAGAAAATCTTTGAGGTGAATCGTTGGGACATAGAAACAGAGGAAATCGACAGATTACTGCCTCTGCTTAATACCCGTCTCCGTGATATATTCACCTCGTTACCATCCGAGGTTTCTCTGGATTATTCTACGCTTAAGTCCGAGCTACTGGCTGCTATTAATCTAAATCTCGAGGAGTATAGGATGAAAGTTAGACATGCTAGAATTCAGCCTGGTCAAACATACCGTGAATTTGGCTTTATCCTGCGGAGATATCTACACTTCTGGCTAGATTCAGCACAAGTGGGGAATGAGTTCAACTCTCTCGTCGACTTTATTCTTAAGGACCCATTATTGTGTATCCTGCCTCTAGAGATACGAGCATTAGTCAAGGACAGGCGAGCCGCTACGTTCAATGAGTGCGTGGAGGAAGAGGATCTACATGCTTCCAACCACAAACTATATCCGTGAGAGTTTAAAAAGAACCAGTCTTCGTCTCCAAAGAAAGGCGGGTACCTCCAGAAACTCCAGCAAAAGAATCCCCCTAAATTTGTCAAGACCTACGGAACCTCCAAACCCAAATTCTTTTTATCTAAGAATCAGAGAGAAATTAAATCCCTAATTAATCTAACCCCTTCGTCCTCGTCATACCCCAGAAACCCCGTTACGTGTTTAAATTTTGGCCCTCCATGTCACATTAGCTTCCATTGCCCACAAAAATTCGAGGCTTAGATCGTCCTCGAGTCAACAAGCGCAACATCAATGCATCTCTCCTCCAAGAACAACATCCTGCTTCAGCGCCTCCTTCGTCCATATCGAATTTCCCTGACCAACAGGTGAACTTTTTGTTTAATAAGAGTTCTCCCGGAGGACAAAGTTCGAGACCTGATCAGTAAATAGTTACCGAGTCTCAACATTGCTACGCGATACGGGGTGCACCTGTATAGTCGTATCAGATAAATTGCTGCCCCCAGTCAGCCCCCAGCAAAAGAAGTTCGCAGTCATCCAGGACTTCCTGGGTAGATCAAACAAGTTTCCCGTAGTCAGATGCCACATCCAGTGTCAGGTACTTCACTGGCTGAACCGAGGTAGTGGCAGCGCCTATTAAATTCTGTCCTGTCTTAATAGGCCAGAGCACGCAATTCTCCCCAAATCCGGTGGCTCAGCCAGTAGTCACTCGGATTCAAGCAACTAAGAGGGCAGTGGCCCCGACCCTTTTATCTCCTCTTGAGAACCTGGAATACGAAAAGCTTAATTCCCAAGCCTTCGCTACCACCCAGAAGGACTGTCCGACTCTCCAACCCCTGTGGGAGAAGGCAGCGAAAAACTAAATAGAATCTGTTCGAGGGAACAAACAAATAATATTCGTGGTGGAGAATTCACTACTATTCCGGACGACGGCTGAAGTAACCTCCACGTCGGATAAAGTATTGTGCATTCCCAGGTGTTACTCCCAAAGGGTATTAAAAATCGCACATGATGGCTTATTGGCTGGACATTTCAGTCGCAATAAAACCTCTCTTTGTATTTTTAAATACTTCTGTTGGCCCGGCACTGCTAAAGAGATCGCCGTATACTGCCAGTCATGCGAACTGTGCCGGAAGGCCACTGCTAAAGGCCGGGTACCGCCGGCTCCCCTGCAGAAAACCCCCATCATTTCCTAACCATTCTTCAGAGTGGCCAAGGACTTGGTTGGGTCCATCCATCCTCCGTCTAGCGAAGGGCACTTTTATATCCATACTTTGGTAGATTGCCCCACTCGTTTCCGCGACGCAGTTGCCCTCAGGAAAATTGACAATATTTCTTGTGCAGAAGCCTTCATCTCCATTTTCTCCCGAGTCGGCATCCCTTAAGAAATCCGCTCAGATTGAGGCAGTCAGTTCACGTCGGAACTTATGGAATATGTGGGCAAGTTACTCCTCATCAAACCCCTCTTTACGACCCCTTTTCATCCTTCTGCACACGGGATGTGTGAGAAATTAAATGGTACCCAAAAGGCAGTGTTAAGAAAGTTCTGTCAGTCTCAGCCACGAGAATGGCATCGGTACCTACCAGTCGCCCTCTTCGCGTGCCGAGAGATTGTTCACAGAACTCTGGGTTTTGCCCCCTTCGAATTGTGTACAGACATAACTTCCGAGGACCTATGAGCATCCTTAAGGAGCTCTTTATTAATCCCCAATTAGATGAAGAAGTTAAATCCTCCTACGCATATGTGATCGAGCTGCGCGAACGCTTGGAGAAATGTGCAGAGTTGTCCCGCTCAAACGCAGAGTGCAACCTAGAAAAATACCGAACTTATTTCGACTTCAAAGCAAAAGCTCGAAAATTAAAGCATGGCACCGAAGTGTTGTTATTACTTCCTACAGAGACAAATAAGTTGCTCTCCCAATGGAAGGGTCCCTTCCCGGTCATAAAAGCTCGTGGCCCCGTTGATTACTTGATTTAAACTCCCTCAGGCCATAAACTGTATCACATAAACATGCTTGTCGTAGAATGACTCCCGACGATACCATATATAGAACACTATTCGTTGAGGGAACTTCCTTAATTATCTTTAGAGTGCGTTTACTGTCTGGCGGCCGATATTATGTATCTTCGATATGCTTAAGAAGTGGAACTGAGCTCAAGGATAATAATATTGCTATCATTAATAAAATAGAGTTTTATTAATAATACACAAAAACTGAAAATATTGACATAAACAGAATGGAAAGGGTCGTGGAGACTCGGGCTAATCCGAGGATTTAAAGGATTAAAAAAAGGTAAAACAAATATAGAGTTAAAGAGATGGGATGGTTCGATAAACCATTTAAAGAACAGGATAGAATTGACAAAAAGGGATCAATACTCAAAGGTGAAGTTTGGCTTACGTAACTTTGGCACTAGTGGTGCAGTGGAAGGTGGCGCAAAGGAGTTTCGGTCCGCTGGCGAGCTCCAGCCGAAGGGGGGGGATAAAAGGATCCTGACGAGGCGTCTTGGGAAGGAGAACCGTTTCTCGACGAACGGCTTGAAAAACAATGGCTGTTCTAGGTTGTTCTCTTCTGAACAAAGGGGGGGATGAGAACCGTCTCTTGTCTACGGGCTCAAGAACAATGGCTGTTCTAATGTTGTTCTCCTTTGAACACAGGGCGGGTGAAAACCGTTTCTTGGCGAAGGGCTCAAAATGAACAATGGCTGTTCTAGGTTGTTCTCTTCTGAACAAAGGGGGGGGGGATGAGAACCGTCTCTTGTCTACGGGCTCAAGAACAATGGCTGTTCTAATGTTGTTCTCCTCTGAACAACAGGGGGGGGGGGTGAGAACCGTTTCTTGGCGAAGGGCTCAAAACGAACAATGGCTGTTCTAATGCTGTTCTCCTTGAACAACAGGGGGGGATGAGAACCATTTTTTGGCGAAGGGCTCAAAACGAACAATGGCTGTTCTAATGCTGTTCTCCTTTAAACAACAGGGGGGGGAAGCCTTGGGGACTTGGCGTCGGAAAGGCTCGAACCTTTGGCACTCAAGGAATATTGTCCTCCTTCTGGACAAGTGATGGTGAATCTCGAGGTCGAGGTCCCTTGGCGCACAAAGGGAGAGAGGGTCGTGGTGATGTTTCGCGACGAAAATCTGGATCTCCAATCTGATCTTAGTGGTAAAGTTTCCATATAAATAGCCAGGACATCTCCTTGGCGTGGGGGAAAATGGAGTGAAAGCTTGGAGGGAACGCACAGGCGGGCCGGAGAACAATGCCTTATCTGCTCATAAGCCTAACTCGATCTGGCGAGGTCGGCGTATGGGGGCGAACGGGGGGACGATAACCTCCTTGTTTAAACATTGGCATCCGGTAGCTGTGATAAGACTCCAAGCCTCGAATCGAAGATGCACGTGGGCAGCATCGTGGTTTTAAATAATATGGGATAGGAGTTGAAATTAACGAAGCTTCAATCTCGTTCTATCACACCCCTCCATTCTAGGGGAAGTTGTCACTTCGAAAAAAAAAGAGAGAAGGGACAACGATATAGCTCCGTTGTGGGGAACTCGTTTTCTTGTACCAACCGTACCTTCCTGCACCTAACTAGTATTACCTCAATATATATGATTATTTTGATCTTTAGATTACAGGGGAAAATAACCTTTAATACAACTTAATCAAAGAAAAAAAAAGCATGGAACAATGAAATGATATAAACTTAGTACATACGGGACAAAATAATTTATACGTAAATTAATAAGAACAAATATATATACATACAAAAATTAGACATTGAGCGTTACAAAATTCAGACATATACATTAATTAATTATATTACAAAAGAATCTTAAATTAAGTCGTACAAGACGGTATATACCTACATGGAGATACTAATCCTATGAATACAATTATTCTACGCTATTCGGTAACGCATTCCTACTGAGTGCGTCAGCGACCTGGTTATCGGAACCTTTTATCTAATTTATTTTAAACTGATACTCTTGCAAGAGTAAACTCCAGCGCAGGACGCGGCCGTTTGAGTGTCTCAAATTCCTAATATAGGCTAACGGACGGTGGTCGGTTCCTATTTGAAATTCTTTACATATCAAGTACAGCTTGAATTTGTCTATGACCCAGATAATTGATAGAGCTATCTTTTCTCTAGTGGCATATCTCTTTCCGCGTGGTAATAATTGACGACTAGCATATGCAACTGGATGACTCGTTCTGTCATCCACGTATTGAAGGAGTACACCTCCAATGCCCTCGTCGATCACGTCGGTCTTAACCCCAAAGGATTTTTCCTGGTTGGGCAACTTAAAAATGGGGGCAGAAATGAACTTACTTTTGAGCTGATTAAAATGGGAAACAGCGACATCATTCCAACGTAAACGATCGGAGAAATTCTTTTCCTGAAGGGGGCATAGGGGCGCCGAAATTGCAGCGAAATTCGGAACAAATCGCTGATAGGGAGAAGCTGATCCTAGGATCGATCTTAATGGCTTCTTTGTAATCGGGAGGGGCATGTCGGCGATTGCCTTAATCTTGTTCTCGTGGGGACCTAACTTGTTTTGTCCTATTTTGAAACCCAAATATTTGATGGTTTCGTGGGCAAACTGGCATTTGCTGGGGCCAATGGTGAGGCCATTTTCACGCAGTTGCTCAAAAAGAGCTAATAGGGTGGGTAAATGGTGATTCCATTTAATTAGTTCTTGTAGCTGACTCTTCTGACGTGGTGTCAGCTGCGCGTCACTATCCAGGTCAGAGGGTTCCAAAGACTCGCCTGGTAGGGAAGGAGGAGGGTAATCGGCATCAGGTTGGATGCACACTGTCTGGATTACATTAAGGGACTCCGCGGGGCAATCCTCTTCAAGCGCCGATGCTTCGTCCAGTTCTACGAAGGTATCTCCATGGGCGCGTTGGGGGTTCTTTTTTTCTTGGGGTCCAGGGACAGTCTCCGTGTCCTTGTCTGGGGCCTTATCACCTAAGGGTTTTAGTGATTGACACTCCTCTTTTGCCGTCCTAAAGTCCTGGTTAGGGATCTCCGAGAAATCGGACGGTATCGGGGTTCTGATGGGGACGGGCTCCTGGGCTTCTTTCTTATCTCGGCCTTGAGGAAGGGCGGCCTGAAACACAGGGTCGAAACTTACTTGGGGGCTCTGTCCTATAAGTACGGAACAGAATTGTATGGGTGCTACAATGAATTCAGCCCAGCCATTATAATATTGACACTGCAGGTAACATCTAGCGACGGGGAATCGGTTCGCCCACCCAAGGTGGTCATGTACCACCGCAAATTTTTCGTGGTTAGAGGCCACTGGGAGGAGTTCGTCGGACACGATGAAGCACGTACATCCTGTGTCCCTGACGAGAGTCAATACTCGGCAGCTGTCCACGCTGCCCTCCTCATATTTCAAAGTTCCCGATGAACTTTTACCAAAGACAAAATTTACCTGGTGGCCTGACGGAGGGGGAGAAGTTTCTGCTTGGGTCTGCACCACCGGGGGAGCCGGGGTTGCATTAATCTGGTGAACTTGGTGGGCTGGTCCGCTTTTAAGCCTAGAATTTTGGGGGCAATTCCAGCTCATGTGGTTTTCTACACCACAGGTGAAGCATATGGTTGGTCGCTTCGGGAAGAGAGATGGAGGAGAAGTCTTAACGGGAGGTTTGTAGTCCCGTTGTTGGTTTGGGGGAAAGAAGTTTTGGGGTTTTACGGGGCTCGGAAACTTTGTCAGCTTTCCTGGGAAGGAGCGCGAATCCTTCCTTCTTTCTTCTCGTTGGATTTCTTTTTCTCGTTCTTCTCGTTGTATTTTCCCTTCTCGTTCTTCTCGTTGGATTACTCTTTCCCGTTCCTCTTGTAGGATTATTCTTTCCCTTTCTCTTTCTACCTTTTTTCTTTGAAATTCTGCTTTAATCCGAGCTAATTCAATCTGAAGCTCAGCTTGTCTTATCCGTTCCTCTCTTTCTCTTTCTTCTCGTTGTATTTCTCTTTCTTCCTTTTTTCTTTCTCTTTCTCCCTCTTTTCTTTGCTCCTCTTGAATGTACTCAGTTAGTTCTTTTCCGGAAAGTCCACAGGACTCTCCTTGCGCTTTAAAGATTTCAAACTGAGTCATCTTTGCACTTGGGGGCGCACTAGTCAACCAACTAAAATTCCTTGCAACAAGAATTATGCCTCTATAGAATTAGCCTACCTAAATATGGGCACTGACCAGTTCGTACTTGGTTTCTCAATCTAAATAACCACTGACTAAAATCACAAAAAAAACACAAACAAATTATTATAACCGTTCCTTGAGCTACTCCAGCTTCTTAAGTTTAAAAAAAAGGGGATAGCAATCGTTAAAACAAAAGGGAACTACTATATTCTATTATTGTAACGAATAACACTATGCTTTACTCGACTGAGACCAGTGTTTGCAAAGATATAGCGTTAAACCTTACACACCTGATACCAAATTTAAATAGTATATATATATATATATATATATATATATATATATATATATGTCGTAGAATGACTCCCGACGATACCATATATAGAACACTATTCGTTGAGGGAACTTCCTTAATTATCTTTAGAGTGCGTTTACTGTCTGGTGGCCGATATTATGTATCTTCGATATGCTTAAGAAGTGGAACTGAGCTCAAGGATAAAAATATTGCTATCATTAATAAAATAGAGTTTTATTAATAATACACAAAAACTGAAAATATTGACATAAACAGAAGGGAAAGGGTCGTGGAGACTCGGGCTAATCCGAGGATTTAAAGGATTAAAAAAAGGTAAAACAAATATAGAGTTAAAGAGATGGGATGGTTCGATAAACCATTTAAAGAACAGGATAGAATTGACAAAAAGGGATCAATACTCAAAGGTGAAGTTTGGCTTACGTAACTTTGGCACTAGTGGTGCAGTGGAAGGTGGCGCAAAGGAGTTTCGGTCCGCTGGCGAGCTCCAGCCGAAGGGGGGGGATAAAAGGATCCTGACGAGGCGTCTTGGGAAGGAGAACCGTTTCTCGACGAACGGCTTGAAGAACAATGGCTGTTCTAGGTTGTTCTCTTCTGAACAAAGGGGGGATGAGAACCGTCTCTTGTCTACGGGCTCAAGAACAATGGCTGTTCTAATGTTGTTCTCCTTTGAACACAGGGCGGGTGAGAACCGTTTCTTGGCGAAGGTCTCAAAACGAACAATGGCTGTTCTAGGTTGTTCTCTTCTGAACAAAGGGGGGGGGATGAGAACCGTCTCTTGTCTACGGGCTCAAGAACAATGGCTGTTCTAATGTTGTTCTCCTCTGAACAACAGGGGGGGGGTGAGAACCGTTTCTTGGCGAAGGGCTCAAAACGAACAATGGCTGTTCTAATGCTGTTCTCCTTGAACAACAGGGGGGGATGAGAACCGTTTTTTGGCGAAGGGCTCAAAACGAACAATGGCTGTTCTAATGCTGTTCTCCTTTGAACAACAGGGGGGGAAGCCTTGGGGACTTGGCGTCGGAAAGGCTCGAACCTTTGGCACTCAAGGAATATTGTCCTCCTTCTGGACAAGTGATGGTGAATCTCGAGGTCGAGGTCCCTTGGCGCACAAAGGGAGAGAGGGTCGTGGTGATGTTTCGCGACGAAAATCTGGATCTCCAATCTGATCTTAGTGGTAAAGTTTCCATATAAATAGCCAGGACATCTCCTTGGCGTGGGGGAAAATGGAGAGAAAGCTTGGAGGGAACGCACAGGCGGGCCGGAGAACAATGCCTTATCTGCTCATAAGCCTAACTCGATCTGGCGAGGTCGGCGTATGGGGGCGAACGGGGGGACGATAACCTCCTTGTTTAAACATTGGCATCCGGTAGCTGTGATAAGACTCCAAGCCTCGAATCGAAGATGCACGTGGGCAGCATCGTGGTTTTAAATAATATGGGATAGGAGTTGAAATTAACGAAGCTTCAATCTCGTTCTATCACAATGCTCAAGAAGTATTACCGCCGAGCGTGCATTAATAATATTTGACGCTGGATGAAGAAGGAACCATGGAAGCTTTATACCCACGTGAACCTCTCCAGGTGTTAAACACGGTATGCGTAGAGTCGGATAACGAATATCCTCTACCCTCATTATCCTTCTCCCCAGGACAACCCGTCCACGGAGTTAGATTTGAACCTCCACCTTGGCCCGCTCAGAAATTCACAATTGTCCGCCCTATTGAAGGAATTTCCCGATTTAAGTTCCGAGAAACCAGGGTGGTCCAAACAGTTTGTTCATGAGATCAAATTGAAGACACAAGAAACCATTAGATCGAAACCTTATCCCCTTCCAATTCATCTTCGACCCGCCTTTAACTCAGAAGTGAAGAATCTGCTACAGTTGAGGATTATCGAGCCTTCGTCCTCCGATTATTGCTCGCCGATAGTGATGGTCCGAAAACCTGACCATACTTTTCGAATGTGTGTAGATTTGAGGAAACTAAACTCGGTTACCGTTTTCAACGCCGAGCTTATTCCGCTAATTGATCAAAGTCTACACCTGTTTGAAGACGCCAAATACATCTCCGAAATAGATTTGAACAAGGCCTATCACCAAATTCCGTTAACCAACGCGTCCAAGAGGCTAACTGCGTTTGTAACTAATAAAAGACTGATTCAATTCACTCGATTGCCATTTGGTTTGGTAACGGCGGGGATCAATTATAATCGGATGATGCGTCGAATTGTGGATGGTTTGAGTGACGTGTCGTTTATTTCGACAATGTGTACGTGGCTACACGTACATGGGAGCGACACATACAATCACTCCGAGCTTTATTAGATCGTCTCCGCGGCCACGGATTAACCTTCGGACCTTCTAAATACCACTTAGCCTATGAGTCAATCTCGTATCTTGAATTTGAAATAGGTAAAAATCGTTTAACTACTCAACAGGAAAAGGTCAAGTCCATTGCTAAGATGCCTCTACTACGGACATAGAAGCAGTAGCGTTCTTTCTTGGGTGCTGCATCGTTTTACAGAAAACTTGTCCCCCAATTTACCGTGATAGCCGCGCCCATTAATGATCTCTTAAAGAAAAATCCCCGAACCCCGTTAGATGAAATCATAACGCGATCGACCAGCTTAACTTGTTGAAGGAAATATTGATTTCAGCACCCATCCTTCGACTACCTAATCCCCAAAAGAAGTTTGGGATCCGCACCGATGCCTGTGGTGAGGGAATTGGTTGTGTTCTGGTGCAATATGAAGACGATGGTACCCTTTTGCCCATAGCTTATGCGAGCCAAAAACTATCGATTCGAGAAAGAGCTTATGCAACGATAGAATAGGAAGCGCTAGCCATAATTTGGGGCATAAAGAAATTTCGGTTCCTATTTAATAGGTCGTGAGTTTAACGTGGAACCGATCACCGGCCTTTGTAATATTTGCGTGACAGCAAAAGTCAGAACGGCAGACTCATGCGATGGAATATATTATTAATGTTGTACCAATTTACCATAAACTATATAAAAGGCTCCGATAATTGTATAGCCGATAACTTGAGCTGAAACCCCACATAGGGCTAAGTAAACTCCCGTTAATCTTAATGCCAACTTTTTTTGTATATATTAATGTGATAAGTGTTTAGTTGGTGTAAGGATTAATTGCCTAAGTGTAGATTAAGAGTCAGTTTCTTTTTCTTTTTTGTAATTGATGTGGGGTTTTTTCTAGTTTAAATTGGGTTGTGTGTTCCGGACTGCTTGGCCTTACGAGGCACGGTTAAAGTCCCCCTTTTACATGTCTATATACGTACGCGCGTGTGTGTACAATTTCATTGTCTAATTTTCGTATGATGGTTGACAGGTGGAATTGCATTGCAAGACATGTCTTTTTTTTTAGGTTATTTTTTGGCACTTGAGTTCTCCCCCTCCCCCTAATTCTTTAGGAGGTATGAGATGTGGAGTAATGAATAGAACGAGGACAAACAGACGCTAGTTTGTTTATACAGCGTCAACCGCTAGGCTCCACATGGGCCAAGACTTCCCCCCCCCCCCTTTTCCCGCTGCCCAAGATGTGAAATCGCTCGCAAAGAAGGATTTCGACCAGCAGATTTCGTAGTCCGTCAATATAAACATAGGAGGGTGTCAGAGCCTTTAGAATGAAAATCTTGCTGCCTGAGGCTTCGTCGGCAGAAAATCTATGAACAGGCTCACTGTCCCCTGCGATTGTTTATGTCTATTTTCGCCAAATAGACGAAATCTCACCTTCCCTGTGCATAAACCTGCAAATGGCAATAGATATATCATAATACGAATCCTCCCTGGTTAAGGAATCAAATTAATGCACTCTTAGAGAAAAGTGTAACGGAGTTACTCATGTACGTAGCAAACGTACATACGTACTCAGCCGTAATCCATGACAGATACCATAATGCATATAAATGATTTTATTCGCAGAAATATCTTTGAATCTTTCCTAATCTCCGGCACAAAGGAGAAAAATGTAAATATTAGCTCCAGTTTGTTTTCTTTAGATCCAGTCCTATCTTTCTTCCCCAAATCAAACTTATCAGAGGTCATAAAAAATTTGACCATCTGATTTCACTTGAGGAAGTACAATTCTCTTCCATTCGTCTTCACGTTGTGCTCCATCCACCGAGGAAGGACTTTTAACTCACCTAAGTCCAAACATTCACTTCTTCAAGCAGTCTTCGGTGGATAGCATTCATGAGTCTTTCCATCTGCATTCACATTTACTCCTTCCACCCAAAAAGGAATTTAAACTCACTGACTCCAGTCATTCATCTTATTAAAATTCAAGCTCAAAATAAAGTTATTTTTATCAGGTTGTTTATAAATTCCAATACGAATTTATTTGTTGAATATCCTCATAAACGAACTTGAATCCCGAACTTGGATTCATAAGCAGAGAGGAAATATTGTTCCAGCTTGGAACTGGTGACCCGCCGCAAGCATCTCTCCCACCGCCCTCTTCTCGCTGCCAGGTAGTGTACTTTTCATATAGGTTTTACCTTTTCTAAATACCTATATTCATATATATACTTATGAATATATTTATTTCCTTTATGTTGTTATATACTCGTGTGTATATATATATATATATATATATATACATAAACATATATATTAGAACCAATATTTATGGATTGAAATTCAAATAAAACTTTGCTTATTAACTTTGCTCAGGTTTATAATTAAGAAAAAGTTTGTTCCGTTTCAGCACGAGCTGATTATAACTTCGAGCCGATATCCGCAATAGTTCTAGAATGGAAATCTCGTCGACTTTTTTATATTAATGAGAAAATTAATAAAAGTGTAATTTTTTTTGCCTGTAAAACTTTTTTAACTATTTTTTACGTAGCCCATATTATTAATTGAATGTTGCTGTATGTTTTTTTCCTTTACAAAGCGTTTTGGGGGCGAAGGTGGTATGATCATAGAACGATGAATGGAGTGTGTTATACAAAATAGAGCTTAGTTCGACGGATGGAGTTGCTTAAGAATTTATGACCAGGACAGAGATTTTTCGGAAAAAATCTCTTTGATGCGAGGCTAGGTACAGATAAAGATGATATATTGAAATTAAGGTTACTTAAACGCATTTATTTTATCATGTTATCTTAGGAATTCTTTATTTAAAAATAATTAATGATTATTAATAAGATCACATTTTTCTATATTCCTTTATTCTATTTTCTATATTCCTAATGGAAGTTTGCGCACCGCACCTGAATCTGCCCCCTCCCTCTTCCTTTATCCCCTTATTTCTAAATGGGGTTCAACTGGAAATGATGGACACGCACCGTTTCCTTGGTCTTGTATTTGACCGACGCCTCACCTGGGAGGCTCATATTCGCAGCCTTAGGGTCTCTTGTACCCGCGCCATGGACATTCTCCGTTCCGTGACGTTCAGTGCCGGGGTGCTGATAGCGCTACTGCTTTACTTTTCTATCGATGCTTTGTTCTTTCGAAGCTCGACTACGGATGTGTGTTTTATGCATCCGCAGACGAGTGTCTATTGCGGAAGGTGGACTCGAGCCACCACACCAGTCTTCACCTGACGACCGGTGCATTCCGCACATCCCTCATTGAGAGCCTACTTGTCGATGCTGGGGAGAAGCTACTCGCTCTACACCGTGTGCAGTGCATTTCTCGCCTGTAAGCGCGAGTCCGGCGCCTCCTTCAGTTGCCAACAGCTCTCACTGCATTTGCAACTGATCTCGACAGTGCCTATGCCGCCGAGAGACACCAGTCATACCTTAATCCCTTTGAGTTTAGGGCTAGGAAACTCCTTCGAGAGCTATGTATAGCTTTCGGGCCGGTGGTTCTCCTGGTTCGGCCCAGGACGTCACCCTGGAGGGTACTACCTTTGACTATTTGACGCCTCGTCTCTGCTCCCAAAGCTTGTAAAGCATCAGGAGTATTGCGTTCGGCCTTTTTAGAGCACACTCTCTGTCACGCTGGAACTGTGCCATTGATACGGATGGCTCCAAGTCCCAAGAGGGAGTCGGTTTCCACGCCATGTGCCCTCTGCTCGAAGTCAGCGGGGCTCTGCCAGGCGCTACGTCTGTCTTCACGGCCGAGCTGGTTGCAATATACCACTCGGTACGGGAGATAAAGTGACGTGCCCAGTTCGGAGACCGCATTGTCATTTATAGCGACTCACAAGGCGCCCTAAGTGTTCTCGAGGCATTGGAATTTCCGCTTCCGCTAGTTGCGATATCCGTGACGCCACGGTTTTGGCGAGCCGGGCGGATGTCGGGATTATTTTTTGCTGGGTTCCTGGACATGTAGGAATCGCGGGGAATGAGTCCTAAAGAGTCCGCGAGGACTGGACGACGAGACGAGTGTTTCGTTCTACGTCACACCTAGTACATGGCGACTTAGCAAAGAAGATGTGAAACGGTCGAGGGTAACTTAAAATTACGTGCCATTGCGCCGCGACAGTTCCTCTGGATTTACCCCCAATGCGCGAAGGCTTCAGATTTCTTTCTGTTGTCTCCGAATTGGACACACTCGCAGGACGCACCGCCATTTAATGGAGCGCACGCCTGCTCGTTATTGCGACGACTGCGTTATCCCCCAGACTGTTCGGTACATTCTTGTTGAATGTCCCAGTCTGGGTGAACTTCGCGCACGTTACCTGTCCCGGTACCGGGACGAGGAAGGTCGCTACCGCTTGTTCCTTGTACTCGGGACGAGTCCGAGCACACAGACTTGTAGACTGTACGAGTTTTGGGGGGAGGCTGGCCTCCTCAACTTTATTTTACTGGGGGGTTTTTTGTTTTTTGTAGGTCGCATGTTCCTGTTCCGGGGGAGTCGGCCCTGTCCCCCAACGCCAGAGTGCGCTTCCTACTCGTTGCCTTTTTTTCTTCGCTTTTTTTATATTATTTTTTTTAGCCTCAGTCCTTTTTTTCGTTATTTATGATTTTCATGGTATTTGTTTTTTAATGTAACATAGTACTAGGCTGTGGTGAGTACGGCGACTTATGCCCTAGTAGGCAGTCGCCAGATGGGCTCCTAAAATTTGAAAAAAAGAATCCCTTTCCTTCCACAACGGAACCAGACACTCCTATTCGTGAAGAATTAGAAATTAGAGTGATAAATAATTTTAGGCAAATGGACAATACAACTCAAATGGAATACACATAGGAAACGGAAAAACATCTTTTCGAATTGTTATAGCCAATTTCATAAATAATTGGAACTTTTCAATTTTCTTAGTATCCAATCATAATTATCTGAAACTTAACCCGATCTACCAGAATAAAGTTCTCTTTTACGGAGTAAAGTAACCCGAGTGGCCGCAGGCAGGTAATGAAACATTATAAAGTTCTCCTATACTGGGTGAAATACGCCCAGCGGTCGCAGGATGGTAATGAAACAGTATAAAGTTATTCTTTACTGGCTGAAATATACCTAACGGCCGCAAGCAGGTAATGAACATTATCAAGTTCTCCTTCACTGGGTAGTATATACCCAGCGACCCCGTAGGCAGTTAATGAAACATTATAAAGTTCTTTTTTACTTAGTAAAATATACACACCACCCGCAGGCAGGTAATGAAACATTATAAAGTTCTCCTTTATTGGGTGAAATAACCCTAGCGGATGCAGGTAGGTAATAAAACCTTATCAAGTTCTCCTTTAATGGGTGAAATAAACCAAGCAGCTGCAGGCAGGTAATGAAACATTATAATGTTCTCTTTTAGTGTGACATATATATATCCAGCCGCCGCAAGTAGGTAAGGAAAAATCAGAAAGGTCTCCTTTACTAGGTGAAATATAACCAGCGGCCGCAGGCCGATAAAGAAACATAATAACGATCTGCTTTACTTAGTGAAATATATCCAGCGGCCGCAGGCAGGTAATGAAACACTATAAAGTTCTCTTTTACTGGGATGAAATATACCCAGCAGCTGCAGGCAGGTAATGAAACATTAGAAAGTTCTCTTTTACTGGGTAAAATATACCCAGCGGCCGCAGGAAGGTAAGGAAACATTATAAAGTTCACCTTTACTCGGTGGAATATACTCAGCGGCCTCAGGCAGGTAAGGAAATATTAGAAAGTTCTCCTTAACTGGGTGAAATATACCCAGCGGCCGCAGGCAGGTAATGAGACATTGTAACGTTCTCCTTTCATGCCTGAAATACACCCAGCGGTCCCCAACAGGTAATAAACATTATAAAGTTCTTTTTTACTGGGTGAAATATACCCAGCGGCCGCGCAAAGGTAATGAAACATTATAAAGTTCTCTTTTAGTGGGTGAAATATACCCAGCGGCAGCAGGCAATTTAATAAACATTATAAAGTTCTCTTTTACTGGGTGAAATACACCCAGTGGCCGCTGGCAGGTAAAAAAAACATTATAAATTTCTCCTTTATTAGGTGAAATACACCCAGCAGGCGCAGGATGGTAAGAAAAAATTATAAAGTTCTCTTTTACTGGGTAAAATATACCTAACGGCCGCAAGCCTGCAATGAAACATTAAAAGTTTTCCTTTACTTGCTGAAATATACACAACGGTTGCAATCAGGTCATGAAACATTATAAAGTTCTCCTTTCCTGGGTGAAATACACCCAGCGGTCGCAGGATGGTAAGGAAACATTATAAAGTTCTCTTTTACATGGTAAAATATACAGAGCGGCCGCAGGCAGGCAATGAATCATTATAAAGTTCGCCTTTAATGGCTGAAATATACCAAACGGCCCAAAGCAGGTAATGAAACATTATAAAGTTGTCCTTAACTGGGTAAAATATACCCAGCGGCCGCAGGCAGGTAATGAAACATTATAAAGTTCTTCTTTACTGAATGAAATATACCCAGCGGCCGTAGGCAGGTAATGAAACATTATATAGTTCTCCTTCACTGGGTGGAATATCCCTAGTGGTTGCAGTCATGTAATGAAACATTATAATGTTTTCCTTTACTAGGTGATATATCCCAAGCAGTTGCAGGCACGTAGTTAAACATTATAAAGTTCTTTTTTACTGTGAGAAATATACCTAGCGACCGCAGGCAGGTAATGAGACATTATAAAGTTCTCCTTCACTGGGTGAAATATACCCAGCGGTCCCAAGCAGGTAATCAAACATTATAAAGTTCTCTTTTAGTGGGTGAAATATACCCAGCGGCACCAGGCAGCTAATGAAACATTATAAAGTTCTCTTTTACTGGGTGAAATATACCCAGCGGCCGCATGCAGGTAATGAGACATCATTACAAAGTTCTTTTTAACTGGTATAGAGATATCTAGAGCAGCTGCAGGCAGATAAGGAAACAGAAATCTATTAAGTTCGATAAACAAAGCGATAAATATCTGAGACAATCAATTGATGGTTTGATCACATAGAATTCTAATGTATCTGATTAAAGCATAAATATGTTTATTGACATAGTGAGAAAGAAGAAATGGAGAAGAGAGAAAAAACTAATAAAATAATGAACATGGAAAAATATTCCTGTAGTCAGCATTTAAGAAGGAATGTGTAGAAGGGTAACAGGAACTCAAACGTAGGTATTTGACATCATTAATAAATGCTCTTAAACTTGAACGCGTTGGCTACATGTATTTGCTGCTCTTTCTCTTCCTTTCCTGATTCTCGTTCTCACTCTTCCCGCCCCTCTCTTTTTCTTTCTCTCTCTTCTCGCACTCTCTCTCTCTCAATTTCTATCTCTCTCTCTCTTTATTTCTCTCTCTCTCTATCTCTCTCTCTCTCTCTCTCTCTCTCTCTCTCTCTCTCTCTCTCTCTCTCTCTCTCTCTCTCTCATAAAGAAAGTAGAGAGAGGTGACGCCCCCTTGTCGCGGGAAGAGAGCTTGTGCGTACCCTTGACTTTTCGAGCTATGTCGGCGGGGGTACCTATCTTCTGGCACCCCTGGCAGGGTTTCCCTTGTCGATTTGGTCGGAAATTAGGTTCCAGACTAAGTGCGTCTTTTCTTTTTTTTTTATCCTACTCTATCCTTCATCTTTCTTTAAAAATTAATCATATTTCTTCCACTTATACAAAAAGAAAAAAACAACAAAAAAAAACCCTATACCTATCATGTCACTCTTACCCTTTTTTCATCTATCTACATATAAGAACCTGGCAGCTACCTCACGCGTCAGAAGAGAGGCTTTGGAACCTCTATAAACAACGCCAATCGACGCTCACTGGTTGCGAGAGACTAGGACTTGGGGGGTCTTAGGCGTTGATGCACGATGAATGGGATGAGGGTAGTGCCCCGGTAACCCCTTTCCTGTCGCATAATTATTGACCATTCCCAGTGACCGTTGGCGGGTGCCTCTGGTAGCATCGGTCCGTGGTGACGGCCCTTTTTTCCCATGTTGGTTGCCAGGCCAATAAAAAGCCTTGGGTCGAGTCTCTTGGTGTGCCGGGATATCCATTGAACGTTACGCCGAGATCTTGGCCGTCGTGAAGGGAACTAGTAGGAGTTTAGTACGGGGTGTGCTCCGTTGTTCACCTGGTGAGAAATCGATGGCGCCTTCGGGGACAGTCAGTGCTGCTTGGTTGGGAGCCACGGCACGCGGAGGTTTGACGACTCGGTCGGACGAACAGCAGCACAAGGAGCGTGCCTTCTGAAAGATCCGAAACCTCCGTGATCGATAGGCGGGAGCGACTCACGCGGGGCGAACTCACCCCCCTTTCTTTTTTATTGAGTGGTCACAAAGTATTCAAAGTTATAAAGTGTTCAGCATGACTGGAAAGAAAGGACCTGGTGCGTTAAAGTATACCTGCTCGACATGCCAAAAGGACAAATGGTGCGTAGATTTTCCGGAGGGGTGTTTCTCAAAATGACACCCTGGAAGTATCTGCACGGACTGCGTCCTTAGGGCAGAACTTCAGGAGCTTAAGGAACTTTTTAAATCTTCTGAGGAAAAAACACGACGGCTGGAAGAAAAGGTGAAAATCCTCGAGTCTGAGCATGTGACTCAAATCCGTCATCTCGAAGCCATCATTTCAGAGATTAAAGCCACCAATGGACAGCAACAGCAACAAGAAACTCCCAACGACGCGGATGGCTCCTTTGTTGGGCCCTCATGCACCGCGTCGATAGAGATAGGCCAACCATCCGACGTCCCAGAGCCAGCAGCTGCTGGGGTTACTCAGGGCGTCAAAAAGAAGAAAAGGAAGAGTAAGAAAGGAAAAACAGAAGAGAAAGTAGAAACGGAAGAAAAAACGAAGAAGAAAAAGAAGAAAAACCCCAAAAAAGTGGGGAAGAAAGAGGAATCGAAAGAGCCCATACTGAAAGGGAAGCCTCTGTCCTCTGAACCCAAATGCGCGAGGGTCATCGTGATCGGTGACTCCCAAGCGCGGGATCTACAACCCTTGCTAGCGGCCCGCCTTCGCACCAGTGTGAAGGTAAGCTGCCTTCCAGGAAAGGGGAACGGAGAAATAAGGGTGGAGGCTGAGAAATCTCAGATCTCTGAGAACTCAGTAGTTGCCCTCATGGCAAGTGGCAACGATCTCTACCTACGAGGAGGCAATGTAGGCGCCAGCGGAAAGATCCTGACCACGGTTATGGGAGGAGTTGACGACTGTGGGCTAAAAACCCGCAGACGTGTCGTGGTCGGGATACTCCCAAGACGAGGTCCATCCCGCAATGCTCACGCGAGGAACGTCTCCATAAACCGCCGCCTGGGAGATCTTTGTAGGGCGCAAGGAGTCTTTTTTGTAGAGCCCTACCGCACCTTTTACGGGAGGAATGACCTGTACAAAAGGGACGGAGTGCATCTTTCCTTTAAAGGGAAAGCTGCACTCGCAAACATGATCCAGGATGTTGTGGAGCGGACCCAAAGAAGTGTCAGACCCCGAGTAAAGGAGGACGTACGCCAGTACACCCGTGTTACTCCAGGAACGACCTTTTCTGAAGTCACAAAGAGTGGAGTGATCCCGCCACAGAGAAAGAAAGCGGGAAACGGAAGAGCGTAGGGAGTCCTACAGTCGGGGACTCCCTAAAAGTTCTTCTGTTTAATGCGAGGTCTATCAGAAACAAGTTTCTAGAACTTCATGGCCTCGTAGCAACAGAAGAACCGGAGATGGTGGCCATAACTAGGTCGTGGATAAAAACCTCAAGCCGAAACTTTGAAGGTGAATTCACGATTCCCGGTTACCAGCTCTTCTTGAAAGATAGGCCAGACAGAGAGGGTGGCGGTGTGATGTTGTATGTCAAGGATGCTCTCAACTCGACGGATTGCAACATCGTATCCGACCATGAACTACTAGGTGTTGACCTAGAGATAAATCCTGCCAAATACAGGACCCTGGTGCTTTATAGACCTCCTGCCCAACTCGTTGAAAAGGACAGAGATCTGTACCAGCTACTAGGAGAACTTGTCGAAGACAGAGTGTGTATCGTCATGGGAGATTTCAACACACAAGTTGTCTGGGAAACCAGAGAACCCTGTGGCGAGAACGCACTACTCCTGGAGTTCACGAACAACGAGTTCCTCACTCAATGAGTGAGAGAGCCAACGAGAGGAGACAATATCCTCGACTTGGTTTTCACCTCTAAGGATGACATCGTTGAGGACCTCTCTGTTGGCGAAGAGCTCGGTGGCAGTGACCACCGACTAATTAGATTTGTAGTCAAAGTCCCCAAGGAAGAGCCTGCAACTAGTAAATCAAGGAAACTCGATTTGAGAAAAGCAATCTTTGCAGGTCTACGCGCGGGACTGACTGACGCGAGGCTAGAGGAGTGCGATGCTGTTGAAGACTCTTGGAACAGTTCAAAACCACATTCATGAGTCTTCAATCGCGTTACATCCCTCTGAAATGCCCCCGTCGGTCTTCTGTTCAACCAAAGTGGTTTAATCGAGAAATCGGGCAACTGCTTAGGGAGAAGAGAAATGTGTACCGGCAATCGAAGATCTCGGGTGACTTTGGCGAATACCAGAGGCTAGCCAGGAGAGTGAAGTCCAGCATAAGGGCGGCTAAGCGGACAGAGGAACTCCGAGTGGCGAGACTCTGTAAAGAGAATCCCAAGGAGTTTTTTGGATATGTGAACAGCCGTAAACCAATCCGTCGAACGATTGGCCCTTTGAGTTATGAGGAGGGGACATTAAAGCATTCAGATGCAGAAAATGCTAACCTCCTCAACGACTACTTCTCTTCAGTGTTTACTGAAGAGTGTGGTCCCATTCCCCAGCCGACGGATTCCGACTTGAGGGAAAAGCTGGAGGCAATGGACTTCACCGAAGGAGAAATAAAGAAAAATATCGCTGACCTAAAGAAGAATAAGTCCCCTGGACGGGGCGGGTTTCTACCTAAAGTGTTGAAGGAAGTGTGCGATGAAGTATCACGACATCTGTGTGCTATCTTTAACATGTCAATCCGGACCGGATGCGTTCCTAGAGACTGGCGTGAGGCGGAGGTGACTCCTATCTTCAAGAAAGGAGACCGTAACCAACCGTCGAACTACCGACCTATCAGTCTGACTTCGATAGTCGGTAAACTCATGGAAAGCATCATGGTGGACAAAGTGACGTCGTATTTAGAGTTAAACCTGCTACTGAGGAGTTCCCAGCACGGCTTCCTAAGGCAACGGTCATGCCTGACGAACCTTGTAGAATTCTTCCACTTCGTTTTCCGTGAGCACGATCGGGACAAGGCGGTGGATGTGGTCTACCTAGACTTTCAGAAAGCCTTTGATAAGGTACCACACCGCCGCCTTCTCCGAAAAGTGCAAGCGCTTGGCATAGACGGAAAGGTAGCCGGCTGGATCGAGAACTGGCTAAGTGGCAGACGGCAACGGGTGGTGGTAAATGGACAGTCTTCTGAGTGGGTGCCCGTTACAAGCGGGGTGCCTCAAGGTTCTGTCCTGGGACCACTACTATTCATCATCTACGTCAACGACATGGACGGTGACATGGTTGCCAAGATTTCCAAATTTGCCGACGATACCAAGCTTGATATGAACGTTGCAAAGGATGGAAATACTGCCCGCCTGCAGGAAGATCTTGGGAAGTTGTCGGACACGTGGCAAATGCCTTTTAACGTGGGGAAATGCAAAGTGATGCATATCGGCCACAGAAACCCCCAATCTCAGTATATCCTTAAGGGCACTGCTCTTGAATCGAGTGACACTGAGAAGGACTTGGGTGTTACTATCACTAGTGACCTCAAGTTCTCGAAACTGTGCATTGAGGCGGAGAAAAAGGCCCAAAGGATGCTAGGCTATATTAAGCGCCAGTTTGGTTATCGGAACCAGGAGATTGTACTGTGCCTGTACAACTCACTTGTCCGACCGCACCTGGAGTATGCCGTACAATTTTGAAGTCCTTCATTGCGAAAGGACATCGCGAGATTGGAACGCGTACAAGCCAGGGCAACCAAGCTGATTCCCTCTATCCGACATAAAAGTTATGAGGATAGACTAAGGGAGTTAGATCTGTTCTCACTGGAAACCCGTAGACTGCGTGGTCAGCTCATCGAAGTCTTCAAAATACTTCAAGGGTTCGACAATGTTGACTACCGGGATATTTTCACACTGAGTGAGAACAGAACGCGCAATCACGGCTTCAAACTTGAACTGAAGCGTTACAACCGCAATCTGTGTGGAAACTTTTTCACCTACAGTATCTGCGGTAAGTGGAACGCACTTCCAGTGGAAGTTGTCAACAGTGAATCTGTTGACCAGTTCAAGTCAAGACTATACAAAGTCTTGAAAAGTGGCCGTTTATGGACGCAAAACAATTGAGCAGCCATGTGCCCGCTCAATTGCTAGTCCAAAGGTACCCTCTTTGAATGGACCGTAAGGTCTCCTAGGGTACTTACTTTCCTTGTTACTCCTTGTTACTCCTTGTTACACTCTCTCTCTCTCTCTCTCTCTCTCTCTCTGTCTCTCTCTCTCTCTCTCTCTTTCTCTCTCTCTCTCTCTCTCTCTTTGATAACGAAAATAGAGGGAGAGGTGACGCCCCCGTGTCGCGGGAAGAGAGCTTGTGTGGACCTTGGACTTTTCGAGCTATGTCGGCGGGGGCACCTCTTCTGGGTACCCCTGGTAGGGCTTCCCTTGTTGATTTGGTCGGAAACGAGGTTCCAGACTAAGTGCGTCTTTCCTTCCTTTTTCTACTCTATCCCTCTCTTTTTTTACTTTTATCCTATCTCCCACTCATACAAAAAGAAAAAAAACAACAAAAAAAGCCTACTCCTATTGTGTCACTCTTTCCCTTTCTTTCTCTATCTACCTATAAGGACCTAGCAGCTACCTCATGCGTCAGAAGAGAGGCTTCGGAACCTCTATAAACAATGCCAATCGACGCTCACTGGTTGCGAGAGACTAGGACTAGAGGTGTCCTAGGCGTTGGGGCACGATGAATGGGATGAGGGTAGTGCCTCGTTAACCCCTTCCCTGGCGCGTAATTATTGACCGTTCCCAGTGCCCGTTGACGGGTACTTATAGTAGCATTGGTCCGAGGTGACGGCCCTTTGTTCCCATGTTGGTTGCCAGGCCAATAAAAAGCCTTGGGTCGAGTTCCTTGGTGTGGCGGGATATCCATTGAACGCTACTCCGAGATCCTGGCCGTTGTGAAGGGAACTCGTAGGAGTTTAGTACGGGGCGTGCTTCGTTGTTGTTTACCTGGTGAGAAATCGATGGCCCCTTCGGGGACCGTCAGTGCTGCTTGGTTGGGAGCCACGGCACGCCGAGGTTTGACGACTCGGTCGGACGAACAGCAGCACATGGATCGTGCCTTCTGAAAGATCCGAAACCTCTCCGATCGATAGGTGGGTGCGACTCACGCTGGGAAAACTCACCAACCCCCCTTTTTTATCATTGATTGGTCACGAGTTTTCAGAGAGAGAGAAAGCGCTCAAAATGACAGGCAATTAAAGGACCCGTTCGTCTCAAACACAACTGTGCAATATGCCAGTTAGAAAAGTGGTGCGTTGACTTTCCGGAGGGCTGCTACTCAAAATGCAGCCCTGAAAGTATTTGCACTACTTGCATATTGACGCGAGAGGTGAAAAATTAAAAGACCTCTATAGAGCCTCAGAGGAGAGAGCTAAGGTCCTTGAGGGAAAGTTGGAGAAGCTCGAAGCCCTTAACGTAGCTCAGGTTCGATGCCTAGAAGAGGCGCCGCCCACTGACGTTTCGGAATCCCCTGGTAATGAAGCGGACATTCCGGCATCATCTGAGGCTAAACAAGCTGAGGCGAGAGAAAAGGAGAAAAAGAAGAAAGGAGAAACGAAGAAAAAAAGAAAAAGAAGATAGTTGAAACAAAAGTAGAACCCAAAATAGAAGAAAAACAGATAAAGAAGAAGAAAAAGAAAGATAAGAATGTGGAGAGTAAAGAGGATAATGGGAGGCCTCTTCCACAAGGGAAGACCCCGTCTTCAGAGACCAAGTGTCCGAAGGTCACCCTCATTGGTGACTCGCAAACACGGGATCTGCAGCCGCTGCTAGCGGCTGCAAGTCAAATGGTACCCTCTTTAAATGGACCGTAAGGTCTCCTAGGGTACCTTCTTTCCTTGTTGTTACTCCTTGTTGTTACTCTCTCTCTCTCTCTCTCTCTCTCTCTCTCTCTCTCTCTCTCTCTCTCTCTCTCTCTCTCTCTCTCTCTCTCTCTCTCTCTCTCTCTCTCTCTCTCTCTCTCTCTCTCTCTCTCTCTCTCTCTCTCTCTCTCTCTCTCTCTCTCTCTCTCTCTCTCTCTCTCTCTCTCTCTCTCTCTCTCTCTCTCTCTCTCTCTCTCTCTCTCTCTCTCTCTCTCTCTCTACCCAGACCGCCGATAGTGATAGATCGCGAGTTAGAATCACTAGAAGCAATAACTACAACTTCCGAAGAAGGCTAGGTCAGTTAAATGCGTATAAATCCCCAGGTCCTGACGGCTTCCTGCCAAGAGTACTGCGTGAAGTGAAAGATCAGGTGAGCCCTCATCTTTCTGAGATCTTCAACTCATCGCTCGACAGTGGCGAAGTACCTGCAGACTGGCGTATGGCCAATGTCACCCCAATCCACAAAAAGGGGGACCGTGGCACCGCAGGAAACTCTCGACCAATAAGTCTAACTTCAATCGTGGGCAAAGTACTGGAAGGCATCATAGGGGATAGGATAATGAATCATTTAGAGTCTCACGACCTGTTGAGAGACACACAGCATGGCTTCCGAAGAAAGCGCTCGTGCCTCACGAACTTGCTCGAATTCTTCCACGGTATAATGAGCGAGTTTGACAGAAGTCGAGCGGTGGACATACTTTATTTGGATTTCCAAAAGGCTTTCGATAAAGTCCCCCACCGCCGACTCATGGCAAAAGTACATGCCCTGGGAATAAGAGGAAAGGTCGCAAAATGGTTAGAAAGTTGGTTGTCGGACAGGCGACAGAGGGTTACCATTGGAGGCCACACCTCTCGGTGGTCGTCAGTAACGAGCGGAGTCCCTCAGGGCTCCGTGCTAGGCCCTCTATTATTCATCATCTACATCAACGTTATAGATGAAGGACTGGTGAGTCGTCTAGCGAAATTTGCCGACGACACAAAACTTGGAGCTAATGTAGCGAATCCCGAAAACATCGAGATGTTGAGGGATGTCCTACGGAATATTGGCGAGTGGGCTGACAAGTGGCAGATGCCTTTCAACTTAGACAAGTGTAAGGTGATGCACATCGGGTATGGAAACCCCCGGGCAGGCTACGAGCTACAAGGTATGCGTCTTGAGTCTACTGTGTCGAGATGGACTTAGGTGTGCTGATTAGCAGCGATCTCAAATTCTCGAAGCAGTGCTTACAGGTGGAGAAAAAGGCTCATCGCTTGTTGGGTTACATCAAGAGGCAGTTCATCTTTCGAACAAAAGAGGTTGTTTTGCCCTTGTACAACTCGCTGGTGAGGCCTCACCTAGAGTTCGCTGTTCAGTTCTGGTCTCCTCATTATCGAAAAGACATCGATCGTCTGGAAAAGGTGCAAGCCAGGGCCACGAAACTGATCCCATCGCTAAGGAACAAGACATACCAAGAAAGACTGCAAGAGCTCGATCTCTATTCGTTAAGGACTCGAAGACTGCGCGGTCGTCTAATAGAGACTTTTAAAATCTTGAAAGGATTTGAAAATGTCGACTCCACCAAATTCTTTACCCTCAACCGGAATATGACTCGAAATCACGGGTGGAAGGTGGAGCTGCCCAGATTCAATACCATTCCGGTGGGTAAGTCATTCACATATGACATCTGCGACACATGGAATAAACTACCAGCGGGCGTTGTTGAGAGTAGCAGTGTTGAACAGTTCAAGAGTAGACTTGACAAATTATATTTGAAAAGCTGATGATCTCATAGCAAGTAATCAGTACATGCTAAGAATCGAAACCACAAAAAGTACCTCCTCGATATGGGCCGCAAGGCCTTTGAGGTACTTCGTTTCCTTGTAACTCCTTGTAACACTCTCTCTCTCTCTCTCTCTCTCTCTCTCTCTCTCTCTCTCTCTCTCTCTCTCATCGAGGCGGAGAAGAAAGCCCAGAGAATCTTGGGGTATATCAAGCGACAGTTTGGGTATCGGAACAGGGAAATCGTTCTCACTCTCTTTAATTCCCTGGTCCGACCTCACCTGGAGTACGCAGTCCAGTTTTGGAGTCCATCCCTTCGGAAGGACATCGCCCGACTGGAGCGAGTACAAGCCAGGGCGACCAAACTGATCCCCTCGATCAGGCACAAAAGTTACGAAGCCCGCCTAGAAGAACTAAACCTCTTCTCACTGGAAACCCGAAGACGGCGCGGTCAATTAATCGAGGTCTTCAAAATCCTCCGAGGTATTGACCACGTAGGCAACGGAGACATGTTCCAACTAAGCGAGGGCGTAACGAGAAACCAGGCTACAAAATTGAGCTGCCGCGTTATCACCGGGACAGATGCGGGAACTTCTTCAGTTACAGTATCTGCAACGAGTGGAACGCGCTTCCGCCAGAAGTCGTGAACAGCGACTCTGTGGAGCAGTTCAAAAGGCGCCTGGATAAAGTCCTGGTTCGCTGACAGGCTCACGAGTCCCTGACTCGTAACAAGTACCCTCTCGTATGGACCGTAAGGTCTTCTAGGGTACTTCTTTTCCTTGTGACTCCTTGTGACTCCTTGTGACTCTCTCTCTATCTCTCTCTCTATTGCATCCCAGGAAAATTTAATATCAACTCTGGCAGTAGCGGAACATATAGGTACATGTGACCATAAACTAATCCGCTTTGATCTAAATGCCAGGTATTCAACTACCAATAACTATTCAAAAGTACCAGACTACAGTAAAGCTAACTTAGAGTTACAAGGAGTTACAAGGAAAGATAGTACCTCAGAAGACTAAGTTAGTCCATACCGAGGAGGTACTCATTTAATATTGATATTCAATCTACTCGTCATAGAAATAGTATAGTAAAGTTCAAGGCTCTCCCCTCCCACCTCTCCCGCCCGATCTTTCGGGCAATGAAAGATGAAAAGATACCCGCTGTGCTAGAAAAAAAGTACACAAACAGGAATTTCGACAGGAAAGCAGAAATGCATTTCTACATTATTATTTTTCTTTTCATATTCTTAATCTAATTATTTTCAGTGTAATCTTATGTTTTTAGTATGTAAGCGTATTTATGATTTTATCTAACCTCCTTTTAAACGCCTCGACACTGGGGCTCGAAACGACCTCTTCCGTTAACTGATTCCAAATATTTACTTTTTTATACGAAAAGAAATTACCGCATACATTCAATTTGTATTTTGGAGGGATTAGCTTCATACTGTTATTCCTTGTTACATTTCTGTTGAACTCGAACCAGATTGAGTAATCCACATTATCAATTCTATTTAGTATTTTATATACTTGAATCAACTGGCCTCGTACACGTTTAGTTTCTAACTTGTAAAGGTTTAGCTTGTCTATTCGTGTTTCATAACTATAATTTCTTAACGAAGGTATCATTTTAGTAGCTGTGGCCTGAACTCTTTCTAATCTTTCAATGTCTTTTCTGAAGGAGGGTGGCCAAGCCTGCGCACAGTATTCCAAATGGGGTCTCACTAGGGCGTTATACAGGTTGATTACAGTTGTATCGCTTTTATAAGTGATTTGTCTCTTTATATAACCTAGTATCTTCCGCGCTTTCTTTTCAACATTGACGCACTGTCGAGTGAACTTGAGATCGTTTGTGACATAGATACCGAGATCTTTTTCGATTTCTGATTCTGTTATTGTTTCGCTCTCGAGTTTGTAATCTGCCTTAGGATTTTTGTGACCAATGTGCATTACTTTACATTTCTCCAGGTTAAGGGGAAGTTTCCACTTCCTAGACCATTCACTTATGTGATCAATGTCACTCTTAAAATCTAGTCTATCTTGCTCGGTGACTATGCTTTTACCCAGTTTACAATCGTCGGCGAATTTTGAGATTTTAGAAATTATTCCAACGTCTATGTCATTTACATATATAATGAAGAGCAAGGGTCCCAAGACCGATCCCTGGGGAACTCTACTAGTTACAGCTTTCCAATTGGACTCTTCTCCATCAATCCCTACTCTTTGCTTACGATCGCTAAGCCAATCTTCAATCCAATTTGCTAATTTTCCACGTATTCCTAAGGCTCTGACTTTACACATTAGTTCCTTGTGTGGGCCTTTATCGAAGGCCTTTTTAAAATCTAGATACAAAATGTCTACAGATCTATCACTATCATGAATTTTATTAATGTAATGTAAAAACTCTAATAAATTGGTAAGACAGGACCTATGCTTCCTAAATCCATGCTGCGTGTTGAATAGCAGTTCGTTTGTTTCTAGATGGCTCACTATTTTATCTGCAATAATACGCTCTAGCATCTTGCCTACCACCGATGTCAGGCTTATTGGTCGATAATTACTTGGTAAATCTTTTCGTCCTTTTTTGAATATTGGCGTGACATTAGCTAGTTTCCAGTCTTGAGGAACAGCCCCAGCTTCAAGGGATAAATTGAAGATGTACGTTAATTGATCCACTAGAACATCCTTTAATTCTTTTATTATTCTTGGCACTAGTTTGTCAGGCCCGGGGGATTTGAATCTCTTCATTTTATCTATTGCTATTTCTACATCAATCCCCGTGCATTCAATATTTTCTAGTGTGCCATTTCCTGAGTACTCACAGTAAGGCTCGATATTTGGATTAGAAGTGTCGTTGGTAAAAACAGATGCAAAATATTCGTTTAGTACAGTGGATATATCTTTATCTTTAACTTGTAACTTATTGTGTCCGTCCATGATTGGCCCAATACTGTTTTTTATTGGTTTTCTACTATTAACTAGGGCATAAAATTCTTTGGGGTTTCTTTTACAGTTTAGTGCCACCCTCATTTCTTCGTTACGCTTTGCTCTCCTTATTTCGGTTTTTACCCTTCTCCTCAGATTGAAATAATTCTTCTTGTTAGTGTCTGAACTGTTCAGTTTAAACATCATATAAGCATTTTTTCTTCTATTGATGTCTCTTTTTATTTCACTTGTTAACCATTTGGGATTTTGTTTTTTTCCTAATTTAGTGATTGCTAAAGGAATGAATTGAGATTGTTGCCTTAGAAGATTGTCTCTAAACTTGTTCCACACTTCATTTATATCTGTACCGTTTATATTGAAGTTCCTGAGACTATTTCTTAACCCTCCAGAGGGCCTCAGAGAAGCCCTGGGAAATATTCACGAGCAGCTGATAGAAATAGAAGATGTAAATCAACTTTGGAATAAATTTAAAGAACTATTTTTTATAGCCCAAGAAAACCATGTTCCTCTTAAGACAAGGAATAGTAACGCGAATAGAGGCAATCCGCCGTGGCTTAATAATGACATCAAACGAGCAATTAGAGATAGGAACCGTCTCCACACATTATTAAAACACAATAGAAGCTATCAAGTTAACCAACAATATAACACTAGCAGAAGAAAGGTTAAAACACTCATAAGATCAACGAAACGTCAATACGAAATCGAGATAGCGAAAGAAAGCACCACTAATCCCAAACACTTCTATACTTATATCAATAGAAATAGGCAAATGAGAAGCGGGATTGGCCCCTTGAAAAACCAGTTGGGTGAAATTATTTCAGATGATATGGGTATGGCTAATATCTTAAACGAGTTTTTTAGTTCAGTCTTCACCTTAGGATATACTAATAACGATAACAACGAGTCTATACAGGTCAGACACCCATCACTAAGGAGCCTGGAAGTAAGTCCGCAACTAGTAATTGATAAATTAAAGAAAATGAACTCGTACAAGACTCCTGGTCCTGATAAATTTTACCCGAGAATCTTAAAACATGTCCATAATGAGTTAGCAGAGTCAC
The DNA here is from genome assembly GCA_963969495.1 of Ceratothoa steindachneri. NCBI lineage: Eukaryota > Metazoa > Arthropoda > Malacostraca > Isopoda > Cymothoidae > Ceratothoa > Ceratothoa steindachneri. The sequence goes on along the minus strand of OZ018339.1, from coordinate 49,302,218 downwards.
TTGCTCTCATTTTTAACAAATCTCTCGATCATGGGGTCGTCCCTGATGATTGGAGGGAAGCTAACGTCACACCTATCTTTAAGAAGGGATGTAAAAACCAGGCCAGTAATTACAGACCCATTAGCTTAACCTCAATAGTTGGAAAGTTGCTCGAAACGATCATTAGAGACAAGCTAGTAGAGTTCCTCGAAAACAATAACCTTATACGTGATAGCCAGCATGGTTTTAGGTCTAAGAGATCGTGCTTAACAAACCTAATCGACTTTTACCATAAGCTTTTCAACCTATATAACGATACTAAATCATTAGATATAATTTACCTAGATTTCAAAAAGGCATTTCACAAAATTCCCCATCAGAAACTCATGAACAAAGTGCGTACGCTAGGAATTAACGGTAATATATACGGATGGATTAGTAGCTGGTTAAAAAACAGGAAGCAGAGAGTGATAATAAATGGCGTGGAATCGGACTGGGTATCTGTTACCAGCGGTGTTCCCCAGGGATCAGTCCTGGGGCCTATTTTATTTACTATATACATCAATGACATAGACGTTGGAATAAATAATATCATATCTAAATTTGCAGATGACACGAAAATAGGTAACTCAGTATTATGCGAAGAGGACAGGGCTAGCCTGCAAGCTGATATAAATAAAATTACCGAATGGCCGGAGAAATGGCAAATGCCATTTAATATCGACAAATGCCAAATCCTTCAGTGCGGAACAAAAAACAAAAAATACACCTATACAATGCAAGGCGGCTTAATAAACACAACCCCGCAGGTTAAAGATTTAGTAGTAATAATTACAGAAAACTTAAAAACATCAAACCAATGCGCAGCTGCTGCAAACAAAGCTAACACAGCACTAGGATTTATAAAAAGAAACTTCACTTATAAAAGTGAGGAGATAATTATGCCATTATATAAAAGTATTGTCAGGCCCCATCTCGAATACGCTGTACAGTTCTGGGCCCCTTACTTAATAAAAGACATAGATAAATTAGAAGCTGTACAACACAGTTACAAAACTTATCCCGTCAGTACTTAACAAACCTTACCACGAGAGGCTAAAAAAACTCAATCTATTTTCCGTCAGAAAACGAAGACTAAGGGGGCAGCTTATAGAGTGCTTCAAAATACTTAAAGGATTTAACAACGTTAATGCCAATAACTTGTTCACACTGACAGGGGAGTGTCCCACCCGTGGACATGATTCAAAACTTCAGGGTAAAAGAGCCACTATGGATGTAATAAAAAACTTCTTCACTTACTCGATTATTAATGATTGGAATAATTTGCCAAACGAGGTAGTGGACAGCAGCACTATAGACTCATTTAAAATGAGATTAGACAAACACTTAACAAATATTGGAATTGTTTAGCATAAGCTACAAAATAAAATAATATTACAAAAAATATAACTCGTCCAGGTGTATGTAAGTGGTTTTCATATTCATTTCATTTAATTACTATTCAATGCAAATTTCCTTCAGGTACTGTCTTCTTACACCTGCAAGGTACTTTTCCCAAATTATTTCATGTACGGCTTTTGCCGGAGGGAGTGGAGGGTGGGGAGAGCCTAAAACTTTTCTATCCTTTACTTCTACTATTCTATGTGTAAGTGGCAGTAGATTTAAGGCCAGATCACCTTAGTCTGGGCCGTAAGGCCCGTGTGATCTGTGTATCTATGTAACTCTCTCTCTCTCTCTCTCTCTGTCTCTTTTTTGTGGACCCGTACCGCACCTTTTATGGTAGAAATGATCTCTCCTAAAGGGATGGGGTACATCTTTCCTTTAAAGGAAAGGCCTTTCTGTCGAACATGATCCAGAATGTCGTAGAGAGGACCGAAAGGAGTATCCGGCCCAGAGTGAGGGCGGACGTACGCCAGTACGCCCGTGTCACTCCAGGAACGACCTTCTCAGAGGTCGCAAAAAGGGGTGCCTCGCCAACAAAGAAGCCGGGAAACGGAAAAGCATAGGGAGTCCTACAGTCGGGGACTCCCTGAAAGTTCTTCTGTTCAATGCGAGGTCAATCAGGAACAAGTTTCCTGAGCTCCGTGGCCTCGTAGCGACGGAAGAACCCGAAATGGTAGCCATAACAGAATCGTGGATAAAAACGTCAAACCGAGACTTTGAAGGCGAATTCACGGTTCCTGGCTACCAACTCTTCCACAAAGATAGGCCAGACAGAGAGGGTGGCGGTGTAATGTTGTATGTCAAGGATACAATCAAATCTACGAACTCCAACATTATATCCGATCACGAGCTCCTAGGCGTTGACCTAGAGATAGGTCCTGTCAGATACAGGACCCTGGTGCTTTACAGACCCCCTTCCCAACCCTTTGAGAAGGACAGGGAACTGTACCAGCTGCTGGGTGAGCTTGTTCAAGGCAGAGTGTGCATCGTTATGGGCGACTTCAACAGACAAGTTGACTGGGAAACCAGAGGAGCCTGTGGCGATAGCGCGCTACTCCTGGAGTTCGCCAACAACGAGTTCCTCACTCAATGGGTCAGAGAACCGACGAGAGGAGACAATATCCTCGACTTGGTCTTCACCTCTGAGGATGATATCGTTGAGGATGTCTCTGTAGGCGAAGAGCTCGGTGGCAGTGATCAACAGCTAGTTAGATTTAGCGTCAAGATCCCGAAGGTAAGGTCTGTTGCCAGTCAATCAAGGAAACTTGACTTGAGAAGAGCAGACTTTGCACGCCTTCGTGCTGGGCTGACTGATGTAAGGCTAGCGGTATGCGAAGAGGTTGAGGATTCGTTGAACAATTTCAAAAATAAATTCATGAGTCTTCAATCAAGTTGCATCCCTCTAAAATGCCTCCGTCGGTCTTCTGTTCAACCAAAGTGGTTTAATCGAGAAATCGGCCAACTGCTTAGGGAGAAGAGAAATGCGTACCGGCGATCGAAGATCTCGGGTGCCTTTGACGAGTACCGGAGGCTAGCCAGGAGAGTGAAGTCCAGCATAAGGGCGGCTAAGCGTACTGAGGAACTCCGAGTGGCGAGACTCTGCAAGGAGAATCCCAAGGAGTTCTTCGGCTATGTAAATAGCCGTAAACCAATCCATCGTAGGATTGGGCCGCTAGTGGACGAGGAGGGTGCATTAACTCAGTCAGATGCAGAAAATGCTAACCTTCTCAATGACTACTTCTCCTCAGTGTTTACTAAAAAGTGTGGTCCCATCCCCCGGCCCACGGATTCCTACTCGGGGGAAAAGCTGGAGGCAATGGACTTCACCGAAGGAGAAATAAAGAAAAAGATCGCTGACCTAAAGACGAATAAGTCCCCTGGACCGGACGGGTTTCTACCCAAGGTGTTGAAGGAAGTGTGCGATGAAGTATCACGACATCTGTGCGCTATCTTTAACATGTCAATCCGGACCGGATGCGTTCCTAGAGACTGGCGTGAGGCGGAGGTGACTCCGATCTTCAAGAAAGGATCCTCCAGCCATCCGTCAAACTACCGACCTATCAGTCTGACTTCGATAGTCGGTAAACTCATGGAAAGCATGATGGTGGAGAAAATAACGTCGTATTTAGAGTCAAACCTGCTACTGAGGAGTTCCCAGCACGGCTTCCGAAGGCAACGGTCATGCCTGACGAACCTTGTGGAATTCTTCCACTTCGTGTTCAGTGAGCACGATCTGGACAAGGCGGTGGATGTGGTTTACTTAGACTTTCAGAAAGCCTTTGATAAGGTACCACACCGCCGCCTTCTCCGGAAAGTGCAAGCGCTGGGCATAGACGGAAAAGTAGCCGGCTGGATCGAGAACTGGCTAAGTGGCAGACGGCAACGGGTGGTGGTGAATGGACAGGCTTCTGAGTGGGTGCCCGTTACTAGCGGAGTGCCTCAAGGTTCTGTCCTGGGACCACTACTATTCATCATCTACGTCAACGACATGGACGGTGACATGGTTGCCAAGATTTCCAAATTTGCCGACGATACCAAGCTTGGTATGAACGTTGCAAAGAATGGAAATACTGCCCGCCTGCAGGAAGACCTTGGGAAGATTGGGGAGTGGTCGGACACGTGGCAAATGCCGTTCAACGTGAACAAGTGCAAAGTAATGCATATCGGCCACAGAAATCCCCAATCTCATTATATCCTTAAGGGCACTGCTCTCGAATCGAGTGACACTGAGAAGGACTTGGGTGTTACTGTCACTAGCGACCTCAAGTTCTCGAAACAGTGCATTGAGGCAGAGAAGAAAGCCCAAAGGATGTTAGGCTACATAAAGCGCCAGTTTGGATACCGTAACAGGGAGATAGTACTTTGTCTGTACAACTCCCTAGTTCGGCCGCACCTGGAGTATGCCGTACAATTTTGGAGTCCTTCGTTTCGAAAGGACATCGCAAGGTTGGAACGCGTAAAAGCCAGGGCAACCAAACTGATTCCCTCTATCCGACATAAAAGTTATGAGGATAGACTAAGGGAATTAGATCTGTTCTCGTTGGAAACCCGTAGACTGCGTGGTCAGCTCATCGAAGTTTTCAAAATACTTCGAGGGTTCGACAATGTTGACTACCGGGATATTTTCACACTGAGTGAGAACAGAACGCGCAATCACGGCTTCAAACTTGAACTGAAGCGTTACAACCGCAATCTGTGTGGAAACTTTTTCACCTACAGTATCTGCGGTAAGTGGAACGCACTTCCAGTGGAAGTTGTCAACAGTGAATCTGTTGACCAGTTCAAGTCAAGACTAGACAAAGTCTTGAAAAGTGGCCGTTTAGGGACGCAAAACAATTGAGCAGCCATGTGCCCGCTCGATTGCTAGTCCCAAGGTACCCTCTTTGAATGGACCGTAAGGTCTCCTAGGGTACCTTCTTTCCTTGTAACTCCTTGTAACTCTCTCTCTCTCTCTCTCTCTCTCTCTCTCTCTCTCTCTCTCTCTCTCTCTCTCTCTCTCTCTCTCTCTCTCTCTCTCTCTCTCTCTCTCTCTCTCTCTCTCTCTCTCTCTCTCTCTCTCTCTCTCTCTCTCTCTTTTACAGTATCTGCGGTATGTGGAACGCACTTCCATTGGAAGTTGTCAACAGTGAATCTGTTGACCAGTTCAAGTCAAGACTAGACAAAGTCTTGAAAAGTGGCCGTTTAGGGATGCAAAACAATTGAGCAGCCTTGTGCCCGCTCGATTGCTAGTCCAAAGGTACCCTCTTTGAATGGACCGTAAGGTTTCCTAGGGTACCTTCTTTCCTTGTTGTTACTCCTTGTTGTTACTCTTTTTTTTTTCTCTCTCTCTCTCTCTCTCTCTCTCTCTCTCTCTCTCTCTCTCTCTCTCTCTCTCTCTCTCTCTCTCTCTCTCTCTCTCTCTCTCTCTCTGAGGGAGATGTTTTGATAATAAGACAGTACAAGGAATGTACTCGGAGCTACAGCAAAATGTGCTCACGGTGGATTCAGAGTTAGTTAAGTACGTTCATCGAAATAATGGAAAGTCTAAGAGAGCACCGTGGGTTAGCCCTTTAATAATTAACTTAATTTGGGAGCGTAATAAAGACTATCAAAGTTTTTAAAAAAACGAAACGACAACAAATCGGGAAAAATACGTAGACGCTCGAAAGTTGGTAAAGCGGGCCATTAGAGAATCTAAGTTGAAATATGAAAAAGACTTTGCTATAAATTCGAAACACGAACCGAAATGGTTTTACAGTTACGTTAACAGTAGAAAGCCCATAAAGGGTTCAATAGGGCCGATCAGAGGTAAAGATGGTGTTATGACGGACGTCCCAGAACAATTTGCTAAAATATAAAATGAGCACTTCTCGAGCGTTTTTACTATTGAAGACGTGACGCAATTAGAAACACTAGGCGAGGACATAAATTTTGAAAGACAAAATACCCTATCCAATATAAATATGAATAAAGGGAAGATTCTCTCATATATTAATAAAATGAAAAAGTCGAAGTCACCCATGCCCGATGGGGTGTACCCAACACATCTTAAAGAACTAAAAAATGAATTAGCAAGACCGCTCTGCACGATTTTCAATCGATCAATAGAGGAAAGCCTATTAGAGTTCAAGCGTGCTAATGTTACGCCGATATTCAAAAAAGGGGATAAAACTGAGCTTACTCATTTCTGTCCCATCAGTCTAACTTCTGTAATTGGAAAACTCTTAGAATCGATAATTAGAGATAGTTGGTGAGCCATTGTGAAACAAATAATTTAATTTCAGACTCCCAGCATGGATTTAGACGGGGGCGCTCGTGCCTAACCAATTTACTCGAATTCTTTCATAACATGATTTGCATCTATGATGAAACTAAAGCGGCGGATATAATTTATTTTGACTTTATAAAGGCCTTTGATACAGTCCCGCACGAAAGGCTATTGATGAAAATTAGAGCAATTGGGGTGAGGAACAACATACTTAAATGGATTAGAAACTGGCTATCAAATCGTTCACAGCGGGTTGTTGTAAATGGGGCGTGTTCAGACTGGGTCCAAGTCATCAGCGGGGTACCACAGGGGTCAGTCCTGGGCCCATTATTATTTATTGTGTACATTAATGACTTGGATAATGGAGTGTTTAGTAGGATCTCTAAATTTGCAGATGACACAAAGCTAGGAAGCCGTGCCCTTGCGAGACCCGATGTAGAGCAAATGCAAAGGGACCTTAATAAAATTGTGAAATGGGCGGATAAATGGCAAATGGGCTTCAACATAGGTAAATGCAAGGTTATGCATTTAGGATGTCAGAACTTAAAAGTAGAATACCATATGAAAGACCAAATCCTCGAATCCGTTAACTTAGAAAAAGACCTAGGGATTTTAATCTCGGAGGACCTTAAAGTATCAAAGCAATGCGCAGAAGCTTTCAAAAAAGCAAACAGAATGCTAGGATATATTGATCGGAATTTTACTTTTAAATCGAAAGATATAATCATGCCACTATACAAATCGCTCGTGCGCCCACACCTCGAATACGCGGTGTAATTTTGGTGTCCCTCCCTAAATAGGGATATAGCGCAGTTAGAAAGAGTGCAACGTCGGGCTACGAAACTAATTCCTGAAATCCGAAACAAACTGTACGAAGATAGACTACGCTCATTAAACCTACTATCACTTGAAAGTAGACGATTACGTGGACAATTGATAAAATTATTGAAAATCTTAAAAGGATTTACTAATATTGATTACAGCCTATTGTTCGAGCTGGACGAAAGGGCCAACACACGCCAAAATGGTTTAAAATTAGTGAACAAGCGTTTTAACTCTACTATAGCCCAAAATTACTTCACGTTTAAAATCACGCAAACGTGGAATGGCCTTCCCAACGGTGTAGTTGAAAGCACGTCAGTTAATATGTTCAAAAACCGACTTGATGAGTACTTCAATAGCGTAAATATAACGTAGTAGGAGCTCAGATTCAAACGTCATATATTATAAGGAGTTGAGGATTAAAATGAAATGATGAATATAAAGATGCCAGCGACACCTCCATGCATGGAGTGAATGTGAATTCCCCTTTTCTTTTTCTGTCTGTCCTATAAGTATATAATTTTCATCACTAGCAGGCGACGCCTGCGGGAGAAGAGAGTACTGTCCTATCACCACCCCCCCCCCCTCTGGTTAGAAAAAGCGTGTTATGTTAGTGTATTTGAGGGATAGCTAAGCCTGCATGTCAAGGTTACACATGTAGATAAGTGTGTACCGTAGAGTTGAAATAGTTAAAATATATATATATATATATATATAACAAAAAAAGAGCATAAAAAAGAGCATGATACACTAACGTTAGAATGTGTAAGCGGACTGGCCTCAAAGAAAAAGAAAAGGAAGGGAAAGAAACAGGAAGAAGAGAAAGTTGAAACAGAAGATAAAGTAGAAGCTGAAAAATAGAAAGTTGAAGCAGAGGAAGAAAAGAGAAAAACAGAAGAGTATGTAACAAAGGAAGATAGGGGGGAAAAGATGAATAAGAAAAAGAAGAAGAAAAATAAGATGGAGAAGAAAGAGGGAACCGAGAGTTCGCTTCCGCAAGGAAAGCCTCAAACCTCTGCACGGAAATGTCCGAGGGTTACCCTTGTGGGCGATTCCCAAGCACAAGGTTTGCAGCCCCTGCTAGCGGCCCGCCTTCGCACTAGTGTGGAGGTATGCTGCAGGCCAGGACGGAGAAACCACCACATCAGGGTAGAGGCTGAGAAATCTCATATCTCCGAGAATTCAGTCGTTGCCCTGATGGTGAGTGGGAATGACCTCTACCTCCGAGGAGGCAAAGTAGGCCCCAGCGAGAAAATTCTCAACACGGTCATGGGAGCCGTGGACGACTGCGGATTAAGAACTCGCAAACGGGTCGTTGTAGGGATGCTCCCAAGAAGAGGTCCTAGTCGGACAGCTCACTCGCGGAACGTAACCCTGAACCAGCAACTGTCCGACCTCTGTACGGCGGAAGGGGTCTTCTTTCTGGACTCTTACCGCACCTTTTACGGTCGAAACGACCTTTACCAAAGGGACGGAGTGCACCTTTCATTCAAGGGAAAGGCTGTACTCTGTAACTTAATCCAGGATGTCGTAGAGCGGACGCAGAGGAGCGTCCAACCCAGAGTGAAGGCGGACATAAGACAGTATGCCCGTGTCACTCCTGGAACGACGTTCTTAGATGTGGCAAAAAGGGGTACTACCACACAAAAGAAGCCGGGAAACGGAAGAGCGTAGGGAGTCCTACACTGGGGGACTCCCTCAAAAGTCTTCTGTTCAACGCGAGGTCAATCAGGAATAAGTTTCTTGAGCTCCGTGGCCTCGTAGCAACAGAGGAACCTGAGATTGTGGCCATAACGGAGACGTGGATTAAAACCTCAAGCCGAGATTTTGAAGGTGAATTCACGATTCCCGGTTACCAGCTCTTCCAGAAAGACAGGCCAGACAGAGAGGGTGGCGGTGTGATGTTGTATGTCAAGAATGCTCTCAACATCGTATCCGACCATGAACTACTAGGTGTTGACCTAGAGATAGGTCCTGCCAATTACAGGACCCTGGTGCTTTATAGACCTCCTGCCCAACTCGTTAAAAAGGACAGAGATCTGTACCAGCTACTAGAAGAACTTGTCGAAGACAGAGTGTGTATCGTCATGGGTGATTTCAACACACAAGTTGACTGGGAAACCAGAAAACCCTGTGGCGAGAACGCACTACTCCTGGAGTTCACGAACAACGAGTTCCTCACTCAATGGGTGAGAGAGCCAACGAGAGGAGACAATATCCTCGACTTGGTTTTCACCTCTGAGGATGACATCGTTGCGGACCTCTCTGTTGGCGAAGAGCTCGGTGGCAGTGACCACGAACTACTAGGTGTTGACCTAGAGATAGGTCCTGCCAATTACAGGACCCTGGTGCTTTATAGACCTCCTGCCCAACTCGTTAAAAAGGACAGAGATCTGTACCAGCTATTAGAAGAACTTGTCGAAGACAGAGTGTGTATCGTCATGGGTGATTTCAACACACAAGTTGACTGGGAAACCAGAAAACCCTGTGGCGAGAACGCACTACTCCTGGAGTTCACGAACAACGAGTTCCTCACTCAATGGGTGAGAGAGCCAACGAGAGGAGACAATATCCTCAACTTGGTTTTCACCTCTGAGCATGACATCGTTGAGGACCTCTCTGTTGGCGAAGAGCTCGGTGGCAGTGCCACCGACTAATTAGATTTGTAGTCAAAGTCCCCAAGGCAGAGCCTGCAACTAGTAAATCAAGGAAACTCGATTTGAGAAGAGCAGACTTTGCAGGTCTACGCGCGGGACTGACTGACGCGAGGCTAGAAGAGTGCAATGCTGTTAAAGACTCTTGGAACAGTTTCAAAACCACATTCATGAGTCTTCAATCGCGTTACATCCCTCTGAAATGCCCCCGTCGGTCCTTTGTTCAACCAAGGTGGTTTAATCGAGAAATCGGCCAACTGCTTAGGGAGAAGAAAATGTGTACCGGCGATCGAGGATCTCGGGTGCCTTTGACGAGTACCGGAGGCTAGCCAGGAGAGTGAAGTCCAGCATAAGGGCGGCTAAGCGGTCTAAGGAACTCCGAGTGGCGAGACTCTGTAAAGAGAATCCCAAGGAGTTTTTTGGATATGTGAACAGCCGTAAACCAATCCGTCGAACGATTGGCCCTTTGAGGAATAAGGAGGGGACATTAAAGCATTCAGATGCAAAAAATTCTAACCTCCTCAACGACTACTTCTCTTCAGTGTTTACTGAAGAGTGTAGTCTAATTCTCCAGCCCACGGATTCCTACTCGGGGGGAAAGCTGGAGGCAATGGACTTCACCGAAGAAGAAATAAAGAAAAAGATCGCTGACCTAACGACGAATAAGTCCCCTGGACCGGACGGGTTTCTATCCAAGGTGTTGAAGGAAGTGTGCGATGAAGTATCACGACATCAGTGCGCTATCTTTAACATGTCAATCCGGACCGGATGCGTTCCTAGAGACTGGTGTGAGGCGGAGGTGACTCCTATCTTCAAGAAAGGAGACCGTAACCAACCGTCGAACTACCGACCTATCAGTCTGACTTTGATAGTCGGTAAACTTATAAAAATCATCATGGTGGACAAAGTGACGTCGTATTTAGAGTCAAACCTGCTACTGAGAAGTTCACAGCACTGCTTCCGAAGGCAACGGTCATGCCTGACGAACCTTGTGGACTTTTTCCACTTTGTTTTCAGTGAGCATGATCGGGACAAGGCAGTGGATGTGGTCTAACTATCTTTCAGAAAGCCTTTGATAAGGTACCACACCGCTGCATTCTCCGGAAAGTGCGAGCGCTTGGCATAGACGGAAAGGTAGCTGGCTGGATCGAGAACTGGCTAAGTGGCAGACGGCAACGGTGGTGGTGAATGGACAGTCTTCTGAGTGGGTGCCCGTTACTAGCGGGGTGCCTCAAGGTTCTGTCCTGGGACCACTACTATTCATCATCTGCGTCAACGACATGAACGGTGACATGGTTGCCAAGATTTCCAAATTTGCCGACGATACCAAGCTTGGTATGAACGTTGCAAAGGATGGAAATACTGCCCGCCTGCAGGAAGATCTTGGGAAGATTGGGGAGTGGTCGGACACGTGGCAAATGCCTTTTCAACGTGGGGAAATGCAAAGTAATGCATATCGGCCACAGAAACCCCTAATCTCAGTATATCCTTAAGGGCACTGCTATTGAATCCACCGACACTGAGAAGGACTTGGGTGTAACAATCACTAGTGACCTCAAGTTCTCGAAACAGTGTATTGAGGCGGAGAAAAAGGCCCAAAGGATGCTAGGCGATATTAAGCGCCAGTTTGGTTATCGGAACCAGGAGATTGTACTGTGCCTGTACAACTCACTTGTCCGACCGCACCTGGAGTATGCCGTACAATTTTGGAGTCCTTCATTGCGAAAGGACATCGCGAGATTAGAACGCGTACAAGTCAGGGCAACCAAGCTGATTCCCTCTATCTGTCATAAAAGTTATGAGGATAGACTAAGGGAATTAGATCTGTTCTCGCTGGAAACTCGTAGACTGCGTGGTCAGCTTATCGAAGTTTTCAAAATACTTCAAGGGTTCGACAATGTTGACTACCGGGATATTTTCACACTGAGTGAGAACAGAACGCGCAATCACGGCTTCAAACTTGAACTGAAGCGTTACAACCGCAATCTGTGTGGAAATTTTTCACTTACAGTATCTGCGGTAAGTGGAACGCACTTCTAGTGGAAGTTTTCAACAGTGAATCTGTTGACCAGCTCAAGTCAAGACTAGACAAAGTCTGAAAAGTGGCCGTTTAGGGACGCAAAAACAATTGAGCAGCCCTGTGCCCGCTCGATTGCTAGTCCAAAGTTACCCTCCTTGAATGGATCATAAGGTCTCCTAGGGTACCTTCTTTCCTTGTTGTTACTCTTGTTGTTACTCACTCTCTCTCTATCCTCTCTCTCTCCTCTCTCTCTCTCTCTCTCTCTCTCTCTCTCTCTCTCTCTCTCTCTCTCTTTCTCACTCTCTCTCTCTCCCTCTCTCTCTCTCTCTCTCTCTCTCTCTCTCTCTCTCTCTCTCTCTCTCTCTCTCTCTCTCTCTCTCTCTCTCTCTCTCTCTCTCTCTCTCTCTCTCTCTCTCTCTCTCTCTCTCTCTCACTCTCTCTCTCTCGGCATACTTCAGGTGCGGTCGGACAAGTGAGTTGTACAAGCACAGTACATTCTCCTGGTTCCGATAACCAAACTGGCGCTTAATATAGCCTAACATCCTAGGCGTTGACCTAGAGATAAGTCCTGTCAGATACAGGACCCTGGTGCTTTACAGACCCCCTTCTCAACCGTTAAGAAGTACAGGGAACTGTACCAGCTGCTGGGTGTGCTTGTTCAAAGCAGAGTGTGCATCGTTATGGGTGACTTCAACAGACAACTTGACTGGGAAACTAAAGCAGCCTGTGGCGAGGACGCGCTATTCCTGGAGTTTGCGAACAACGAGTTCCTGACTCAATGGTTCAGAGAACCGACGAGAGAAGACAATATCCTCAACTTGGTCTTCACCTCTGATAATGATATCGTTGAGGATCTCTCTGTAGGCGAAGAGCTCGGTGGCAGTGATCACCAGCTAATTACATTTACCGTCAAAATCCCGAAGGTAAAGTCTGTTGCCAGTCAATCAAGAAAATTTGACTTGAGAAGAGCAGACTTTGCAAGCCTTCGTGCTGGGCTGACTGACGCGAGGCTAGAAGAGTGCAATGCTGTTGAAGACTCTTGGAACAGTTTTAAAACCACATTCATGAGTCTTCAATCGCGTTACATCCCTCTGAAATGCCCCCGTCGGTCCTTTGTTCAACCAAGGTGGTTTAATCGAGAAATCGGCCAACTGCTAAGGGAGAAGAAAATGTGTACCGGCGATCGAGGATCTCGGGTGCCTTTGACGAGTACCGGAGGCTAGCCAGGAGAGTGAAGTCCAGCATAAGGGCGGCTAAGCGGTCTAAGGAACTCCGAGTGGCGAGACTCTGTAAAGAGAATCCCAAGGAGTTTTTTGGATATGTGAACAGCCGTAAACCAATCCGTCGAACGATTGGCCCTTTGAGGAATAAGGAGGGGACATTAAAGCATTCAGATGCAAAAAATGCTAACCTCCTTAACGACTACTTCTCTTCAGTGTTTACTGAAGAGTGTGGTCCAATTCTCCAGCCCACGGATTCCTACTCGGGGGGAAAGCTGGAGGCAATGGACTTCACCGAAGGAGAAATAAAGAAAAAGATCGCTGACCTAAAGACGAATAAGTCCCCTGGACCGGACGGGTTTCTATCCAAGGTGTTGAAGGAAGTGTGCGATGAAGTATCACGACATCAGTGCGCTATCTCTAACATGTCAATCCGGACCGGATGCGTTTCTAGAGACTGGTGTGAGGCGGAGGTGACTCCTATCTTCAAGAAAGGAGACCGTAACCAACCGTCGAACTACCGACCTATCAGTCTGACTTTGATAGTCGGTAAACTTATGGAAAGCATCATGGTGGACAAAGTGACGTCGTATTTAGAGTCAAACCTGCTACTGAGGAGTTCCCAGCACGGCTTCCGAAGGCAACGGTCATGCCTGACGAACCTTGTGGAATTCTTCCACTTCGTGTTCAGTGAGCATGATCGGGATAAAGCGGTGGATGTTGTTTACCTTGACTTCCAAAAAACCTTTGACAATGTACCACACCGCCGCCTTCCCCGGAAAGTGCATGCGCAGGGCATAGACGGCAAAAGAGCAGGTTGGATAGAGAGCTGGCTAAGTAAAAGACGGCAACGCGTAGTGGTGAATGGTCGGGCCTCTGAATGGGCGCCCGTATCTAGCGGTGTCCCTCAAGGTTCCGTCCTGGGACCACTACTGTTTATTATCTATGTCAACGACATAGACGGAGACATGGTTGCCAAAATCTCCAAATTTGACGACGACACCAAGCTTGGTATCAATGTGGCAAAGGAGGGGAACACTGCCCGCCTCCAAGAGGACTTTCAAAGGATTGGGGAGTGGTCGGACACGTGGCAAATGCCTTTCAACGTGGGGAAATGCAAAGTAATACATATCGGCCACCGAAACCCCAAATCTCAGTACATCCTTAAGGGCATTGCTCTTGAATCGAGTGACACTGAGAAGGACTTGGGTGTTACTATCACTAGCGACCTCAAGTTCTCGAAACAGTGCATTGAGGCAGAGAAGAAGGCCCAAAGGATGTTACGCTACATAAAGCGCCAGTTTGGATACCGTAACAAGGAGATAGTACTTTGTCTGTACAACTCCCTCGTTCGGCCGCACCTGGAGTATGCCGTACAACTTTGGAGTCCTTCGTTTCGAAAGCATATCGCAAGGTTGGAACGCGTACAAGTCAGGGCAACCAAGCTGATTCCCTCTATCTGACATAAAAGTTATGAGGATAGACTAAGGGAATTAGATCTGTTCTCGCCTGAAAACCAGTAGGCTGCGTGGTCAGCTCATCGAAGTTTTCAAAATACTTCGAGGGTTCGACAAGTTGACTACCGGGATATTTTCACACTGAGTGAGAACAGAACGCGCAATCACGGCTTCAAACTTGAACTGAAGCGTTACAACCGCAATCTGTGTGGAAATTTTTTCACTTACAGTATCTGCGGTAAGTGGAACGCACTTCCAGTGGAAGTTGTCAACAGTGAATCTGTTGACCAGTTCAAGTCAAGACAAGACAAAGTCTTGAAAAGTGGCCGTTTAGGGACGCAAAACAATTGAGCATCCATGTGCCTGCTCGATTGCTTGTCCAAAGGTACCCTCATTGAATGAACCGTAAGGTCTCCTAGGGTACTTCCTTTCCTTGTTAGTCCTTGTTACTCTCTCTCTCTCTCTCTCCCTCTCTCTCTCTCTCTCTCTCTCTCTCTCTCTCTCTCTCTCTCTCTCTCTCTCTCTCTCTCTCTCTCTCTCCTCTCTCTCTCTCTGCGTGTTTCTTCTTCTTTTATTAATCGTAATAATCTTAGATTCATTGGATTGACCAAATCCTTTCAGAATTTTAATGAGTAAATGAAAGTTCTTTGTTTAGAAAATTTATAGGATAAAGAGAAAAATAATAAAGTGAAATTAGAAAGAAAAATATAAAGAATATTAGAAAAGATTCTTCTACTCATGATCCCTCCCTGTTTCAAAATAAGTGGTCACCGGTGCAAATGATACAATTGTTCGGAGAAGGGGTAAGAATTCATGCTCTCTCCAAGTATCAAAAAAGGGGTCATCGGTGCAACTGATACAATTGTTCGGAGAAGGGTTACATATTCATGCTCTCTCTGAGTTAGAAAATAAGTGGTCATGGGTGTAAGTGACACAGGTGTTCGGGGATGGGGTACATATTCATGCTCTCTCCGAGTTTAAAAAAAAGTGGCCATCGTTGCAAGTGATACAATTGATCGGGGAAGGGGTACATATTCATGCTCTCTCCGAGTTTCCAAAATAGGGTCACCGGTGCAAGTGATACAATTGTTCGGGGATGGGGTACATATTGATGCTCTCTCCGAGTCTCAAAAAAATGGGTCATGGGTGCAACTGATACAATTGTTCGGAGACGGGTTACATATTCATGCTCTCCCTGAATTTCAAAATAAGTGGTCATCGGTGCAAGTGATACAAGTGTACGGGGTTGAGGTAAATATTCATGATCTCTCCAAGTTTTAAATTAACTGGTCATCGGTGCAACCGATACAATTGTTCCGGGAAGTGGTACATATTCATGCTCTCTCCGAGTTGCAAAAAAAGTGGTCATCGGTGACAGGGATACAATTGTTCGTGTAAGTGGTACATATTCCTGCTCTCTCTGAGTTTCAAAATAAGTGGTCTTCGGTGCAAGTGATATAATTGTTCGGAGAAGGGGTACGTATTCATGCTCCCTCGATTTTCAAAGTAAGTGGTCATCTTTGTAAGTGATACAATTGTTCGGGGGAAAGGGTATATATTCATGCTCTCTTCGAGTTTCAAAAAAAGGGGACATCAAGGCAATTAAAACAATTCTTCACGCAAGGGGGACATAATTATGCTCCCTCCGAGTTTCAAAAAAGTGGTCATCGGTGCCACTGATACAATTGTTCGGGGAAGGTTTACATATTCATGCTCTCTCCGAGTTTCGAAAAGCGGTCAATGGTGCAAGTGATACAATTGTTCGGGTAAGGGGTACATATTTATGCTCTCTCCGAGTTTCAAAAAAGTGGCCATCGTTGCAAGTGATACAATTGATCGGGGAAGGGGTACATATTCCTGCTCTCTCCGAGTTTCAAAATAAGTGGTCATCAATGCAACTGATACAATTGTTCGGTAAGGGGAGAATATTCATACTCTCTCCCAGTTTCAAAAAACGGGTCATCGGTGCAACGGATACAATTGTTCGGGATGGGATACATATTCATGCTCTCTGCGAGTTTAAAAAAAAGTGGTCATTGGTGAAAGTGAGACAATTTTTGGGAGAAGCGATTCGTATTCATGCTCCCTCGAGTTTCAAAATAAGTGGTAAACGTTGTAAGTAATGCAATTGTTCGGGGAAGGGGTTTCAAATTAAGTGGTCACCGGTGCAACTTATACAATGGTTTTGGAAACGGGTAATATATTCATGTTCTCTCCAAGTTTCAAAAAAAGGGGTCATCGGTGCAATTAAAACAATTCTTCGCTGAAGGGGTACATAATTATGCTCCTTCCGAGTTTCAAAATAAGTGGTCATCGTTGCAAGTGATACAATTGTTCGGGACAGGTCCTACATATTTAGGCTCCTTCTGAGTTTCAAAATAAGTGGTCATCGGCGCAGCTGATTCCTTTATTCGGGGAAGGTGTACATATTCATGTTCTCTCCCAGTTTCAAAAGAAGTGGTCATCGGTGCAATTAAAACAATTCTTCGCGGAAGGGGAACATAATTATGCTCCCTCCAAATTCAAAAAAAGTGGTCATCAGTGCAAGTGATACAATTGTTTGGGAAAGGGTAAATGTTCATACTCACTCCGAGTTTCATAAAAAGGGGTCATCGGTGCAATTGATACAATTTTTCGGGAAGAGGTATATATTCATGCTCTCACTGAGTTTCAAAATCAGTGGTCATCGTTGTAAGTGATGCAACTGTTCGGGCAAGGGGTTAAATATTCATGCTCCTTACGAGTTTCAAAATAAGTGGTCGTCAGTGCAAGTGATACAATTGTTCGGAGAAGGGGTACATATTCATGCTCTCTCCGAGTTTCAAAATAACTGGTCATCGATGCAAGTGAGGTCATTTTGTGGAGAAATGGTACATGTCCATGTTCCTACAGGGTTCCATTATAAGTGGTCAACGGTGCAAGTGAGTAAATTACAGAATAATTCCATTATTTCCTCCTTGAACAATAAATTGAGTTAAGCAGCAACCTTATGTTTAAGTATAGACAGCTTCAGGAATGGTTTTACAATCAAGATGCATATTCGGTCTAACATCCCGTGTTCGTCTGTAGAACCGGTTCATTGCTCATTTCACTAAGCAGTACATTTGTCTTTTCCTACCACTGTATTGACACCTTTCTTTATAAGTATCACATAATCCACAATACTCTTACATGTCACTGTTGGATTCTTCATTTACACTGACTGGTCAACAACCAAAATGCTTCCGAGTCCAGACTAGAAATTTCCAACTAATTTTAGGTCGCTGATAATGAATATCATGGTTAAAATTGTTTGTTAGCTCTACTTTTCAAGATACACCTACGTGTCTCGAGAGGTTCCAATAGGCTTGCGGCATTGTGTTTCTTGCCATACTCACAGTCTTACTGCCCTTCAGTATTGTTCTAGCAGTCATAGAAGGTGTCTGTGCTTTGCAAGTTTACATTTTGAGGTGAAAGATAGATATTTTTCATAAGCAAACACTTTTTAAACCTATAATAACTATTCATTGAGCAAACTATTGATATATATGTGAGGTATTTTTTATTAATTCCTACTGAGAGATATAAATACTTCTGCTAAACTGTCATGCTTTGTATTATAATGATAAATTTATGAATAAATTTTCAGTTTATCTTCTAATTGTTTGTTGTTTTCTTCTTTCAGAGTGTCTTCTTGCCACACTCATAGTCTAACTGCCCTTCAGTATTGTTCCAGCCATCATAAAAGGTGTTTGTGCTGTGCAAGTTTTCATTTTGATGTGAAAGGTAAGTGCTATTCCTAGTCAAACACTTTTTAACCTTATAATAAATATTCATTGAATAAGTTATTGATATGCAAGTGAAGCATTTTATATTAATTTTATTTTCCCACTGAATGATATAAATAACTCTTCTAAGCTGTCATGCTCTGTATTATAATGATAAATTTTTAAATAAATTTTATGTTTATCTTCTAATTGTTTGTTGTTTTCTTCTTCCAGATGCCTTGCACTTGTGTAAATAAGGCAGACAACATCTGCTACATTTGTGGTGGGGTGACCTTTGCATCACAGAAGCGCCGTATAACTGCTATAGTTAGAAAGACATATCAACTATATTTTGGCTGCAAGATTGGTGATCAGGATAAGAACTGGGCTCCTCACATATGCTGCAACATTTGTGCTACTAACCTTTGCCAATGGTTGAACAGGAAGAGGAAAGGAATGCCTTTTGTTGTGCCAATGACGTGACGGGAGGCAACAAACCATACCAACTGTGGTAGAATTGCTCATAGTCCGGTCCAATAATTATTCTAGTCCTTGATCTGGACACACCGCTTTTGTTTAAGTCGATGGTATTGAGACCCTATTACTCAATCTACGATCATATATATATATATATATATATATATATATATATATATATATATATATATATATATATATATATATGCTTTAATTTTTACTGAACGTGCGAAGGCTGGTTAGAGGCGGGTTGTGCCACGGCCAGGATTCTCACTATAAGAGTCCCACTTGTTACTGGGGGAGGTTTGTGATTGTTAAATTCTAAGAGTGCATAAAACAGGTTGAATAAATTAGCCGAAGGGATTCTTAATTGAAGTCTTGCCAAGGGTACGTCAAAAAGGAGGAGCCACCAAATAAACACACTTACAAAAATAAACTTTACTTTACACCAAAATAATAATTAGTAGAAATAGTTAAACGGGCATTTAGGTAAATAAGGATTAAATATTAAACACGGATTAGTCCGGGTTGACAGCAATTATAAATAACAATATCAGGGAATGACTCACTTGAATCTCCCTAAAAAAGAGGGGAGGATAACACTCACGTTAAGCGCCTAGATTTATAATGACTCAATGGGAAAATCAATCACTGTTAATTAAATAGGTAATTTAAGAATAGAGGGACGCTGAGTTTACTGATTACCATTAATTGTGATGGATTGGAGAGACGACTACTCTGGTCCAGATGGGGTGGTTCGGGTGGCGTTAACACGAGTTCTCGGGTAGAGGGGGGATAAGACGACGGGTTTGGAGCTGCTGACTGCAGTTCCGATTAGTTCACTCCTAACTGGATGTGACACTAACAAATAGTTACTTCCAGTAACTATTTGGATGTTTCTTTTTTTCTTTCTCAAGTTACGTTGAGAAACAGAGCGTATTCTTCTAGTCACAGACTCTGTGAGGTGGGATTTGCCTCAGGAACTCTTTGAGACAGCGACCAGATTAACTCTTCGGGTGCGCCTTGGCAGTCGATACGTTACGGCAACGACTCCCGTTCAACGTGAGGATTACGCGAGTAGGTCTGGAACACTTCTCCTGAGGGATGAACGGCGTTGTCATTTATACCGCGGACTGTGTGAAATCGAGAGAGAGATTCCCTATACGACAATTCGCTTATCGCGGCGCCTTCTGGACATTCTCCTTGGTATCATAAAGAAGGCAAATAGAATTTAGGCTTCTCTGTGAGATAGGCCTTCTTTCGTCAGACTTCCTGTGGTCTGTTGGGAGCGTTTGGCGCGGATAACGACTTAGGTCAGGAAGAAGGCGGAGGAGAACGGTAGAATGTCGGAAGAGGGGGGAGGGGGGAGAGGGGAGACGAAAGTCGACTCAAACTACAAATCTCTTTCGTTCTACGATTGCCTGGCGGCATGCGAGTATGTACATTCCATACCCTCACACCAACAATTGTTAGTTTTGCATGGTACTTCCAGTACAAAAGTAATTGTCAAAGAAGAAAAAGGATTCTATTGAATATCCAAATATTCCATCATCTATTCGCTCAGTTCCACGTAGAGAAGGTCTACCTGTTCCTTATGCACCAACTTCGGTATCCTCCAATTTAGACAAGGAAAGTGGTGAGGAAGAAGCAGAGAAGGATGACAGTGCTGGATTACAGAGTGACCCAAATTTTGATGAAGGACACTCCTCTAGGCCACATCTCATAACACAAGAGAAATTCCATGACCTTGTCAGGGATCGGCAACTAACCAAGAATAAGGCAGGGCTGTTAGGCTCTCGTCTTCAACGGTGGAATCTCCGAGCAGCTGATGTTAAAATTTGAGAATTTCGTGATCGTCAGCAGCAGTTCAACGATTTCTTCGTAATGAAAGGTGATTTAGTGGCCTTCAACAATATTAATGGTCTGATGGAAGCAGTTGGCATCGAATACGAACCCAGACACTGGAGGTGGTTCATTGATTTATCAAAAACGAGTCTGAAAGGTGTCTTGCTGCAGAACGGCAATAGTGAACCGTCAGGTCCTCTGGGCTATGCACCACATATAAAAGAAACTTATGAGAATATAAAGTACATATTGCAATGCAGAAAATATGAACATTAACGGCAGCTCTGTGATGAATTAAAGTTGTTGTTCTTGTGATGGGCTTGCAGGGCGGATACACAAAGTAATGCTGCTTCCTGTATTAATGGGACAGCTGTGGAAGACGTTCCCACTATATCAGGAGAGACTGGCCACCTCGTCAATCATTGGAGCCTGGAATGAAAAATGTTTGACATCCACCTCGCACCGAACCAACGAAATTTTGCTACCACCACTACATATAAAACTGGGGTTCATGATAAACTTTGTAAAAGCTATGGACAAATCTGGTCAACGATTAAAGTATTTAACATCAAAATTCCCCTCATTGAGAGACGCTAAAATAAAAGAGGGAGTTTTCATTGGTCCTCATATTCGAGAGCTTCTTAAAGATGGTGACTTTGAATCAGCCCTTCATTGGGAGGAGAAAGCTGCTTGAGAAGCATTCAAGTTAGTGGCGAAGGGATTTCTCGGAAACAGAAGGGAAGGAAACTATGAAGAATTAGGAGAAAACCTCATCAAAGCTTACAAGAACATTGAATGTAACATGTCACCTAAAATCCAGTTTTTGGACTCACATTCAGACTTTTTTCCAGCGAAGTGTGGGGCAGTTAGTGACAAACATGGTGAAAGGTTTCACCAAGATATTTCAACCATGGAAAAGCGATAAGAGGATAAATGGGGCATAACAATCCTTGCACAATATTGCTGGACATTGGCAAGAGATGATTCTTCAGCCCACTATAAGCGTCAAGTGGATATGGATTAGAGTTTAAAACAAAATGACACATAATCTATGTTGTAATAAAATAATCAAATATTACATGCAGCGTATCTTTTAACCTATAGCCAATAAGCATTTTTTTAAGGTGATATTTGGAATCAGTGAATGATATACATAAGAATTAACTAATCTTATTTTAGAAGCACACAACATTTCAAAGATTGTTGACTAGTGTTATTTCATATTCCACAATGTCACTCTCTGAATCCTTATAATCTAGTGCTAAATCGACTTCATCTGATTCATCTATAAGTGCATTTTTATCATAAAACATTGATTTTCGGATCGACATTTTAAAATAATACAAATTTTATCAGAATACCTGAAAAAAAGGGGCACGAAAGGCCAATAGGGTCCAGTTGGACCCCAACAAACAAGTTTCATGTTATCACATCCATATGAACATACATAAACCATCGCCGGCACACGAAGGGTTAGTTAGTTAGTTAGTTAGTCAACGCTAATCCTCCTTTGATCCAGGAGGATCCCCGACCGGATAATTAAATCTACATAAAGGTCAGTATGACAATCGCTGGTCGGCCCGAGGTGCCCTCGGGCCGGTCCTCTATGGGGAGAGGTGCCGGGAAGTATTCGGTTTTGACACCAAACAGCGTTCATGTGGAACACTCGTCACCCCTGGGCAGAGGGACCTGTTCAGCGTCAATGGTATGTGGATATAGATACATATCGGAAGGATTCCTTTGAACAGAGAGTGTATGTGTGTGTTGTGCTGTGAAGGCGGGAGAAGAAAGAAAGCGGTTTTGTAATTGGCTATGTGTGTGGTGAGAGGTATAAGATCTACCTACCCGAATACAGGGCTGGGCGAAGCGCCTCCACCAGTCGGTAGCCAGATCTCTCCGAGCGCCGACGTTTGTGTCCGCTTTTGCCAGGATCGAACCCGGTACCTTGACGTTGGGAGTCCAATGCCGTATCCACTTGGCTAGCATGAGCTCTCTCTTGATTGTTTATTTTTTCGTTTAAAATAATTTCTTATATTTTTATAGTTTATTTTTGGTTCGTCTCTTCATCTTTTTAACATCACTTGTATCTCCCCCCCCCCCCTTCACCCACCTACTCACGTGGTGAAATAGGATTGGTGGAAGTTATCAGAATAATTCATGCTTTCAGACCTACACCTCTAGGAAGAAAATTGGCTCTGAAATGCTTGACTACTCCTTATGGATATTAGCTCTTAAGATAGAGGCGTTTTTTTAATAGCTATTGACGGCCATAATAAATATTTAGGCCCATTTTAACATTTTTTTCTCTCATATGCCCCTTTCATTGTTTGACAGGTGAATGACTACGCCCTCGTTGGCTTACCACTTAAACAACTGTTGATTGATAACTCCTTTCTATGCTTGTTCAAAAGTTGCTCGTAAAATTTCGGATGTGGTTCTACGAGTACTCCTCTCCAGCCATGTGAGTACTCCCAAGACAACGGATTCGACAGAAATTCTCCGTTATATGCCCCAGCTTCTAAAAACGTACCGCCATCTCGAATCTAGCAAAATAGAAGAACTGATTAAAAAATGAAGATATAAATATTGGTTCTAGTATTTATTTAGCATCCATTTATAATACCTTCGTCTCTAAGGGGGCGAAGATGTATCAGAGAAAAATTCCTTCCAAATCGATAATATAAATAGCCCATTAAATTACCAACTCAGTACGGGCTAAGCTGTGGCGTAATGGCTAAGAGCATCGGCGTTTAAATCTAACGGTACCAAGTTCGAAACTCAATAGTCCAAACAACCTTTTACGAAGGAATCTCCAGAAGAAAACGGAAGTCAAGGAAAACGCTGAAGGGCCAACTCAAGAAGACTCAAGATAAAATGGATCACCTCAAAGAAAGAAAACGGAAGACAAGGAAAACCGCTCGAAGGACCAAACTCAACGAGAATCAAGAAGGAACAAGAAATCAACTCAAGATAAATGCAATAAAAATGAAGATGCATCAAGAAAGAAATCGAAGATCAAGAACTAACCCAGCCAACAAGAATACCTAAGTCATATAAATAGACAAATGTTTGAAGGGGCAACTTCAGTCAAGAAGAAGAAAAGTTTATAATAAGGAATGCCCCCCCCTCCATACGTCTCTTTATGATAGGTATTAATTATTCACTATGATTGATATACTTGATACTTTGTTATCTTAAGAATACCATTCATGATTCACAAAAAATATCGTTTGAGTATCAATGCTTTTTTGATGGAAGAACAAATTGTTATTGTTCTTCCTAAAGGTTCCATTGAAGAAATTATGCGACGGAATTTTGAATCAAGCATTAGTTGCTGTGGATAGATGTTGAAATTATTTATCTCATAATTAATATGTCAGGTAAAAAAGTTAATTTTTTTACCATCTGATTCCTGCAGATGGGAAATGGAAGTTTCAGTAAAGAAGTTGTCCTAAATACATAGATGAAATAGCTCCTGTAATGGTGGCAACAGAGATATAACTCAAGATATATAAGGTAATCCATTGAGCTGGGCCTGCCAAATAACGATACTGAAGTGTGAAGTATTACTCAGCAGCGTGAAAGGTATATAGCCTTTAGCAGAATTAGGAATAGCAAGCACCTAAGTTGATAAACACTACCAAAGTACTCAAGTGCCACTATGATATTACACTAGCAATAGTATGGATTTAGATTCGCTCTGTTTATCCATCAGTTTTTAAAGTTGGATATGTTTAGCCATATTGTTTGTCTAACTGTTAAGGATTTTATTTCTATGGTTCCGAGAGTTTTCATTTTCTCTAAACAAGCGGAAGGAAGCTTCATCAGAGAATATTACTTTCCCCGTTTTCGACACTCCATTCTTTATATTTCCTACAAAAGTGGAGCCTATCTGTAAGGTTATTCTTGTTTAGATGAAGTTTCTTCGTGACCCTTCTTGACTTGAGACCCTTCTCGAAAATTTTCCGCCTCATTGTACGCCCTGAAGCGTTCGCACCTACTTCTTTGCAATCGTGAGCGAGTGTGACACTGTAGGCAACCTGATCCTTGAGCTGAGACTTCTCCAGGAGGTGATTTTTGGCATTCATTTGAAGTTATATTGAGTCCAGAATACTTTAAGTCATTAATGATACTAAACGTGGTGCTCCTTGTTGCAATACCTGTAGCAACTATCTCCTTGATTTTCAGCCAAATTTGGTGCAGAAACAATATATATATATATATATATATATATATATATATATATATATATATATATATATATATATATATATATATATATATATATATTGTGAGGGAACAAGCACGTGATGAGAGAAATAACGTCGCTTTTAAGCATTGCCTCCACGTGTTGGGCTTAGTGTAGCTTACAAACAATTTTCGAAGCTCAAAAGCGTGATAAAGTATAGGAGCGGGTTCATGGAATGTAGCCCTTATTAAGGCAAGTATTTAAACAAGACAAGAAGTCTCCCCCCCCCCCATCTCTTTCAGCCACGCTTGGAGCGGTTGAGACAATCGCCACCCGGGCCGCGTTCGCTATGACTCAAACGAACGATGGGCGATAGCCCCCCCCCCCCAACTCTTCTATGGAGTAAGCTTCCTCACTTCTGGTGTTCATATCTACCCGCGTAAGGAGGAATGATGAATATTGGTGCAAGAGAAGCTCACGAGTGCAGACGATCTTACTCCTCCTCGATTCGGGTTACCATACGCCGAATGCAAGGAAACGTTGTGGGACAAAACCAAGCATCCCTTCTTGGATAAAACAAATATCCACCCCCTAGAGTTAGTTAAAAACTCTTTTCTCCGTAATAATACCCGTCCGACTCTGCTCATCGACGCCATCTCTAAACAAGAACCAAGTCTTATCCCAAAAGGCTTCAGTGAAGATTACGCATATCCGACCAAACAAACCGTTGACGTCTCGGAGAAATTCATCCTCCGTTTTCTTCAAAGGAATTTACACCGGAAGAATTCCCAACCTTCCTTCTAAAAGACTCTGCGCCCTCCCCCCTCTCCAATCCCCGTCATCTCAAATGAATATCTCACTACAAGCAAGTTGGCCTTGGACCCCGTTGAAGTGACCCAGCCATCATCTCACCGCTTCGCCGGAAACGACCGTCGTCTTCCCCAACCCCTCCATTTGTGTACAAGGTATCGTAACGAATATTTCAGCTTCCCCAAATTTATAATTGCCGTCTACCGTTCCCCATTTTCATTTGTGTAACTATTTGTCCTTTATGTCTGTGTATTATTGTATCATATTAACTTTAATTATTAATATTTATTAAAGTCTATTTTTGCCGACTCCTTTACTTTCCGACCCTCGAGCTCATCATAGGCGTATAACAACAGCCTGTAACTAAGTAAGATTTGGAACTCTCAGCCAATACCAAGTTTTAAAGTAGCATCTATTGGCTATCCCTCCCTTACCGGACCTCGGCCTTCATAGTCACCTCTGTACCTTGACAGGAGTTAGATTTGTATACCCGGTCGACTTTTTCTTCGGGTGAGATTACATATACGTGGAAGACGGGGTCCACCTAAGCAAGAGAGGAAGTTTATGACGGAGTTAATCGAAAGGAATGCCTTCTTGTTGTTAATGGTTGCACGGAACGAGCCGGGTGGCCACTCGACGGGCAAGAACGAGCAGGAGACTCAAAACGAACCGCGGGATGAGGTCAACGTGGGGCATCCTGCTGCAGGAGGTACTGCCACACCGCAAACCGAGAGGAGTAATCGAAGCCCTGCCGGTGACGAAACCCCGGTCCAGAGGGAAGAAGACCCAGGCAACTCAGAAGGTGCTCATGGTGACGCGTCCCAGTCTGAAAACAACACTCCAACAGAATCGTCGTAAAACGCGTTAGCGGGGAAGGTTGCGGACTAGCCAACGTTGCCTAAAAGTTTTATTTTAAACGCGTGGTCGATACGGAATAAGTGAGTCAAACTTGAGGCAGTAT
Organism: Ceratothoa steindachneri; assembly: GCA_963969495.1. Taxonomy (NCBI): domain Eukaryota; kingdom Metazoa; phylum Arthropoda; class Malacostraca; order Isopoda; family Cymothoidae; genus Ceratothoa; species Ceratothoa steindachneri. The sequence continues at coordinate 49,275,848 of OZ018339.1, read as the reverse complement.
TGGCCTCCGATAACTAAATAATTTCGTGGCGATCGTAGAAACGTGGGTCCATAATGACAATTGAGATTGCGAGGGTGAGTTTGAGATCTCCAGTTATTCAATGTTCTACCGTGACCGACCATGTTGAGAGGGCGGCGGAGTTATGGTAAACGTGCGGAACTTTTTTTCTCGCTGTCGAATGCAAGGTGAGAGGTGGTCACGAGATTTGGTGGCTAGACATAGATTTACCAGTTCCTCTTATCATGTAGTGGAGGTGTACAGGCCGCAAATACAGTCAGAAGAATCCGAGTCAAGCCTCTACGCGATGCTCACTGACCTGATAAATTATCTCACAAATTTAGCCATTGGTGACTTCAACTGCCGTGGGACTGACTAGAGGAACTGCTCATGCGATTATGAAGGGAAGGGACTGGTTAAGTTCGCTCAGGATAACTTCCTGACACAGTGGGTCGAGGAGCCAACGAAGGTGAGAACGTGTTAGACTTGGTGTTTACCACCGAGGACGACATGGTAACCAGACTCAGCGTGGGAGTGTCTGGGCGGGAGCGATCACGGTGCAGTCACGTTTTCCATTCATATTCCATGTCACAGACCCCCTCACGTCACTACCTTCAAACCCGACTTCCGACGCGCGAACTTCGTAGGTCTTTGGGAATCGATAGCTAGGCTTGGACCTGCAACAAGAGAAGGAGCCTCGGACTAATGGTTGGCGTTTAAAGAATATTGTATGGCCCAACATTCTGTCTTGGTCCCCCAGCAGGAGGATGCGTGGCAAGCCTCTCAAACCGAATTTGTTCAATCGTGACATCGCCGCAGCGATAAGTAGGAGGAAAACTGCCTGCAACAACTGGAAAGCCAACCGTATTGAAGAAATGCTTTTTCAATAGAGGGAAAAGTGTAGGCAAGTTGAAGCACTGGTGCGCAGCGCTAAGCGCAACGAGGAAGTTCGGGTGTCCTCCTCTATAAAGAGACTCCAAAAGAGTTCTTCCTGCATGTCAATAGCCGCAAACCAATTCGTCATAGTATATGGCCGCTGAGAGATGACAATGGCGTGCTACGGAAGTCAGAACTAAACATCGCCTCCGTATTTATGAGGGAATCGGGCAGTCCAGCTCCGAGGTTCGGGGTTCACCTCAAAGAGGGAGAAACCCTATGCGAAATAACCTTAGACAGAAACGAAGTAGTAGCCAGATTAGGAAACCTTAACCGGTATAAGTCTCCAGGTCCAGGTGGATTTCTTTCTAGAGTCCTCCAAGAAGTTAGTAAAGATGTCGCTCCACAACTCACTACCATTTTTAACAAGTCTTTGGAAACTGGAGATGCCGGAAGACTGGAGAAGGGCAGAGGTAACCACCATCTACAAGAAGGAAGACTGCAAATGCCCGGTAATTACCGGCCTATTAGTCTGACATCCATCATAGGTAAACTGCTCGAGGGAATAATGGCAGATCGTATAGTGCAGCACTTAGAGTCGCACAACTTGACCTTGGATTCCCAGCACGGATTTCGTAAGAACTGTCCATGTCTCACTAATCTACTTTTTCCCCAGTATTTTGAGTGAGTATGACCGTAGTCGAGCTGTGGATATCTTATACCTGGACTTTCAAAAAGCCTTCGATAAGATACCACACCGCAGGTTGCTAAATAAGGTCCGCGCCCTCGGCATTACCCCAAGTTAGCCGAATGGATAGAACACTGGCTCTCTGGACGGAAACAACGAGTAAAGATCAACGGGGTAGCCTCGCAATGGGTGCCGGTCAGTAGCGGGCTGCCCCGAGTCTCACTGTTCGGGCCTCTGTTGTTCATAGTCTACATCATTGACATATACGAACGACTACTATGCTCGATCGCCAAGTTCGCCGAAGATAGCAAGTTAGGAGGTAGTGTGAACTCGCGAGAAGGAGTCGAACGCCTGCAAAATATCCTTCTCAGGACAGGTGATTGGGCCTAGAGGCGGTAAATGCCATTTAACGTTGACACGTGCAAGGTAATGCACATTGGACATGCTAACCCTAGGAAAAACTACTCTCCTGCTAGGCAAACAGCTAAATACCACTGACCTTGAGAAATATTTAGGCGTGCTAATTAACAGTGACCTAAAGTTCACCAAGCAGTACCTACAGGTTGAAAAGAGAGCCCAGCGAATGCTGGGGGTACATGAAGAGATATTTCCGCTTCCGAAATGAGCAGATTTTTCCCGCCGCCTTGTAAAACTCTCAAGTCCAGTCGCATCTTGAATACGTCGTTCAATTCTGGTTCCCAACCTTTAGACATAAAATTTATCAGCATCGGCAACGAAAAATGGAGATGTTCTCCTTGGAGACGCGGCGGTTAAGAGGACAGCTGATTAAAACTTTAAAGATAATACGAGGTGTTGAAAACGTAGATAACTTGAGGTTGTTCACGTTTAACGCAAATGCTACATGTAACCACGATTACAAACTGAAATTACCGCAATTCCATAGTAGCATTTGCGGAAACTTCATCTCGTAAAAAATCTGCGGAACGTGGAACCATCTACCACCAGAAGTGGTGAACAGTTCAAATATCGACTTGACGAGATAATCCACACCTTGAACTAGATGGTACCAACTTGGTATAGATTAAAGACAACTAGATAGGTTTCAACCTTTCTATAAAAAAAAAATCCTGATTTTGTTCTTTTTCACAACAAATTCAGGTATGTTTTCCGCTTTCTGGTCCACAAAAGCGGGTGGGAGAGGTGGGCGGGAAGAGCCTTCATCTACGCTATGCTTTTTCTTATGCTATAGGTTAGGACCTTCCCAAAATAGTACCTCCACGGTATGGTCAGCAATGTCCTTTCAGGTAATACTTTTCCTCGTGACTCCTTGTAACTCTCATCCTCTCTCACAGACTCACACAACCACTCTTTCTCTCTCACTATAACTCTCTCCCTCTCTCCGGAAAGAGAGAAAAGAAATTTAGTCGTGTAGCAAATTTCTTTGTGCCAGACGCTTGTTAATGAAATTAGGGCACCAATTTGTCCAAGAAATGACACTTGGTAGCACAGATATGAAGTGTTTCAGTGGCCAATTTTTGCTAGACATTCCATTTTCCACTCCACTAATTTTAGCTTTCCTTTTGACAAGTGAATATGCAGTTAGTCTAGGTTAAGCAATTCCGATTCTTTTTCTGTCCAATATTGAAATGATTAATAGTTTCTGTTAATATTTATTTTCTGATTTGTTAATTGATTCGAAAAAAGATTAAAATAATTATTGCAAATATTTGGAGGCGGTCTGGTACCAACCTAATATTGAAATATTAAAGTTACATAAAGTGTAAGGGTATGAAATATCACATTAAAACTAAAATCCATTTCTCATGGTTCGATATTCTGTCAGGAATTCATATGTGTAAATTCCTTGCATCCGATACGTTATAATGGTTGATTTGACTAACTTCTACTGCCTCTCTATTTTTTTTTTAATCGGCCACCCAGCAAAAGCAATTTGAACCACTTGACATAAACAATTTATTGGCACCGCTATAAAAAGCCCAAACATGCTTGGCCCTATTTAGAATAAAGCTAATTTCGGTGGAACTCAAATTAGCTATTTTAACTTTATTTTCTTTTAGATATTCATTTAGTTTTTTTTTATTCATAATTTATGGGTATGGAGCGCTGACTACTTTTTGTGGTAGCTTGTTCCAGACTGGTACGATGCGATTGTTGAAGGCAAATTTTCCCCTTGACGTTTTGAATTTCCACCTCCTCATCTTTATGTCGTGTCCTCGTGTTGCTGTCATGCCTGTCAAATTTAAAAGATTTTCTGCAGTATCGGGCATATTCATCAATATATAATTGATGTTTCTATTTGTTCTCCCCTTTTTTTATATGTTCGAGGGAAAAAAGAGGGATTTTTTTAAGCCTATCATTCTAGGTAAGATGTTTTATTTCTCTTATCATTTTCGTATAGCGACGTTGTACCTGTTTTATCATATCTAGATCTCTAAGTAATTGTGGAGACCAAAAGTGCGCCGCATAATCTAATAATGGTCTGACAAATGACGTGTATCGTTTAAACATCGTCTCTGAATTACGCGTTCAGACGAATTGCCTTATAAATATTGCGACTCTTGTTGCTTTATTTCTAATTGCAACACAGGGGCCGGAGAAAATTAATTTATTATTTTAACTCATAGATCGACTTGCTCTACTATTTTTTTTTTTTTTTATTTAAGGGGCTATCTGGCGACTGCCGACTTAGGCATAAGTCGCCGTAAAAAACAGCCTAGTTCTAGGCTACTTTAAAAAATTAAACAGAAAACAATAAAAAGAAATAACAATAACAATAACAAAGCAATAACAAAAACAATTACAAAAACAACAACAACAATTAAATCGGGTTAAATAAAAGGGAGAAGGCCGGCCTCCCCCAAAAAGTCAATAAGTCCACCAGTCAAAGTACACGCACTCGTCCCGAGCACAAGGGACAGGCGGTAGCGACCCCGCCCATCCCGGTACCGGGACAGGTGTCGTGCGCGAAGATCACCCAGACTGGGACATTCGACAAGAATGTGCCGAACAGTCTGGGGGACGACGCAGTCGTTGCAATAGGGCGCAGGCGAGCGCTCCATCAGATAGCGATGCGTCACACGAGTGTGCCCGATTCGGAGACGACAGAAAGCAACCTGAAGCCGCCGCGGCATTGGGGGATAGGTCCATGGGAACAGTCGCGGCGCAATAGCTCGCAACTTTAAGTTTCCCTCGACCGTCTCCCATCTTCTTTGCCAAGCAGTCCGAAGAGCTGCCCGTATTCCTGCCATGTAGTCAGTGTGAGGAAGAGCAAAACGCTGGTCCAGGCGCAGAGTCCTCGCGGACTCTTTGGCGCCCTCATTGGCGCGCTCATTCCCCGCAATTCCTACATGTCCAGGAACCCAGCAGAAGATAATCTCGACATCTGCCCGGCTCGCCAAAACCGTGGCGTCACGGATTTCGCGAACCAGGGGATGCGGAGATTCCAATGCCCCGAGAGCACTCAGGGTGCTTTGTGAGTCGCTATAGATCACAATCCGGTCTTCGAACCGGGCACGTCGCGTAATCTCCCGTACCGAGTGGTGTATTGCCACCAGCTCGGCCGTGAAGACAGACGCAGCGCCCGGTAGAGCCCCGCTGACTTCAAACAGAGGGGATACGGCGTGGAAGCCGACCCCCTCTTGAAACTTGGAGCCATCCGTATACACCGGCACGGTACCAGCGTGACACGATGTGTGCTCCAAAAAGGTCGAACGCAATACTCCCGGCGCAGTACAAGCTTTAGGAGCAGAGGCGTGGCGACAAATAGCCAAATGTGGTACCCTCCAGGGTGGCGTCCTGGGCAGAACCAGGGGCGCCACCGGCCCGAGAGCTATATCTACCTCTCGAAGGAGTTTCCTGGCCCTAAACCCAAAGGGCTTAGGGTATGACTGGCGTCTCTCGGCGGCATAGGCACCATCGAGATCAGCTGCGGATGCAGTGAGAGCTGTTGGCGACTGAGGGAGGCGCCGGGCTCGCGTGTACAGGCGAGTGATGCACTGCACGCGGCGCAGAGCGAGTGGCATCTCCCAGCATCGACCAACAGGCTCTCAATGGGGGAAGTGCGGAAGGCACCGGTCGCAAGGCGAAGGCCAGTGTGGTGGATCGAATCCACCTTCCGCAATAAACGCTCGGCTGCGGATGCATAAAACTCGCATCCGTAGTCGAGCTTCGGGCGAACAAAGGATCGAAAAAAAAGTAAGGCAGTAGCCCTATCAGCGCCCCAAGCGCTGAACGTCACGGAACGGAGAATGTCCATGGCGCGGGTACAAGAGACCCTAAGGCTGCGAATATGAGCCTCCCAGGTGAGGCGTCGGTCGAATACAAGACCAAGGAAACGGTGCGACTCAACCACATCCAGTCGCACCCCATTAAGAAACAAATCTGGGTCGGGGTGAAGCCGTGGATGGCGGCAGAAGTGCACCACCTTAGTCTTGGCCAAAGAAAACCGAAACCTGTGCGCTTCGGCATACCGAGAGACGCGGTTCAATGCCTGTTGGAGTCGACGCTCCAGAGTTGGCATCTGGGCCGCGCCAAAAGAGATCGAAAGGTCGTCCACGTAGAGCGTAGCGAGAACATCTTCCGGCAGCACCGAGATGATGCCGTTGATGCTCAGGGCAAAGAGTGTGACACTGAGGACACTTCCCTGCGGGACACCCTCTTCCTGCTCCTTTGGGCCGGAGAGGGCTCCCCCCACCCGTACGCGGAATCGACGATCTCGCAAAAATTCAGATATAAACATTGGGAGGCGTCCCCTCGCCCCCATCGTGTGGAGAGTCTCCATGATACCGTATCGCCATGCGGTATCATAGGCCTTCTCCAGATCAAAAAACACCGTGGCGTAGTGCTGTCTACGAAGGAAAGCCTCGCAGACGGCATTTTCTAGTCGGAGCAGAGCATCCGACGTGGAGTGGAACTTACGGAAGCCGCACTGTGCGGAAGACAGATGGCCTCCGCTGTCCAGGAAATAGGCTAATCTAACATTTACCAATTTCTCCATCAACTTGCACACGCAAGAGGTTAGAGAGATTGGGCGAAAACCGGTCGGAGTAGAGTGATCTCTTCCCGGCTTGCGAAAGGAGAGCACAGTAGCGATTCGCCAGGAGTCTGGGAGAAGACCCTCCACCCAGATCCTGTTGAACAAATCTAACAGAAAGGCCATGCCTCGCTCACCCAGGTGTCGAAGCATGGCGTACGGGACATCGTCCAGCCGGTGGCCTTCCGCGACATCACGGCTAGAGAATGCGGAAAAAGCGGTCGCGAAGGATTCCGCCACGGACGCGGGGTCCGAGATTGCGGTCCCATTCTCCTGGAGAACAGGAGGGGGTGTCCTGCGAGAACTTGCCCCGAATCCTTTTGACTCGCTTCCACACCTCAGCTAAAGGGGTCTTCCCGTTAAGTGTAGACACGTATGCCCGCCAAGAAGAGCGGCGGGCGTGCTTCGAAACATACCGGAACCCAGCCCTAGCCCGACGAAATTCAGCGACAGTGAAATCGTTCGGGCGGCGCTTATAGCGCATGTAGGCATAACGCTTCTGTTTGAGGGCCGTCTCACACTCGGCCGACCACCATGGGAGTGGTCGGTGTGCAAAACGGCCAGACGTCCTAGGAATAGTAGTCAGGCCCACGGCGATGAGGTTGCCGGAGAAGAACTCAACGGCCTCATCTACCGACCTAAACTCCTCGACTGAGATAGAGAATTCAGTCATTTCCTGAAATGCAGGCCACCGCGCCCGCGCCAAGCACCACCGAGGTGGTCTCTCAGGCGGCAGTTGCCCTGAAAATGATATTTGAATGGAAAAGTGATCACTACCATGGAGGTCATCGACCACCCCCCAATCAAAATCAGGCTGTGCATCCGAAGAGCACAAAGATAGGTCAAGGCAAGAAAATGAAGCGGTTCTCGGACAGTGATGCGTAAACTCATCCACGTTTAGGACACCCATCTCAAGCTCTTCGATCAGATCGGCAAGGACTTGTCCCCTGGGATTTATGGAGTAATCTCCCCAGAGAGGATGCCTGCCGTTCAGATCTCCAAGCAAGAGATAGGGCCTCGGCAACCGTGCCACGACGCGGCGGAAGTCCCCCGCGTCGAAGTCAGCTGACGGTGGAATGTACGCAGAAATGATAGTATACCTCCTATCCAGGTGCAGCTGCACAGCCACTGCCTGAAAGGAGGTATCTAAAGAGAAAGGGAGAACGGAGACATCATGCCAGGTGTAAACCGCGCATCCCCAAGCCCGGCCATCCCGCGGTGGTGGGGTCGCAAGACCCTTATACCCCGGGAGGGCAGGCAGCGGGCACGCGCCTAGCATGGTCTCCTGCAAAAAAATAGCTAACGGGGAACGGGACGAGACGAGCCTCCGCAGCTCCTCCCAGTTGGCCCGGAGTCCACGGCAATTCCATTGAAGGAATATGCCCTCCAGGCCTAGCTCGGAGGAGACGCGGGGGCCCTCCTCGAATTGAAGACCCTCACGGGAATGGCCGTACGCTTCCCGGGGGCAGAACCCCGGGCGCTGTTGGCCGGACAAAGCGCTGAAGGCGCTGTCGCCTTTGAGGACTTATTGGGGGAGGTTGGGCTCGCCATGCGAGTCTTTTCCTCCCTCCGCCTCGAAACCTTAGGCGGGCGCTGTGGCTTCGGAGGCGGGGGGCCCTCTTTTCGAGGAACCACCGTCTCCGAGCCACTCGCTCTACCTCGGGGCGTGGGCGAAGGGGCCGAAGCTCCTTTGTTGCTGTCCTCCTTTCAGGGAACAGCTTTAGGAACCCCGGAAGATGGCCTAGCGACCATCTTCAGGGGTGTTGCCTCCTGTGAGTCTAACGACTCTGTGGAGGCGCGTGGCCGTTTCGCCTTACGGGAAACGGTCACGCTGGGGGAAGAGGGGGGAGCCCTGGTTTTAGCCGGGGGTGGGTGTGAACCCTTTTTTCCGCCAGCTCTACCAGGGGAGCGCCCGGGTGTAGTAGAGCCCGCAGAAGGGCTCCGAATGGGCGCGGAAACAACCGTGCTCGTTGGGCTGGATGGGCCAGGAGCAGAGGGTGCTTTTCTAACTATTGAGGCATATGACGTCCCAGGCAGAGCCGGGCGCGCCAGGACCAAGTCCTTAGCCTCGCGGAATGAGAGTCGATCCTGGGCCTGAACGGCCAGGATTTCTTTCTCAAGGAGATATGCACCACATTGCTTCGAAGAAGCAGGGTGCGGCTCTCCGCAATTGACACACTTGGCCACACACGATTTGGACTTATCGTGTGCGACCTTGGAGCAATTTACACAGACTTCGGGTGACCCCGACTTTGCACGTCTACATGATCGATTCGTGTGGCCGAAGCGGTGACAGTAATAGCACCGCCGCGGCAGTGGCACGAATGACTTCACGCGGTAACGGTACCAACCGGCACGCACCGACTCAGGGAGCTTGTCACAGTCGAACGTGACGAAGAGTGTAGGGGTGGGTCTCGAGGCCCCTCCCTGTTCTCATCACACGTTCGACCTTGACCGCCCCATGGTCGGCCACCTCTAGGGTGATGTCCTCAATGGAGTAGTCAACGAGTTCCCTCGCATAAACTACTCCTTTCACAAAGTTCATGGTAGAGTGCGGCGTCACACTCACCGGGGTGCCATGAAGTGTCCGAAGAGCACTTATCTTGGCCGCCTCGGCGGGATTCGCCGCATTCGCTAGGAGGCTCCCGTCCGAGAAACGGGTTACCTTCGGCTCTCTACCAATTGCACTAGCTAATCCTCTCCTCTGATGGATCATGTTGCCCTTGGACAACATGCTGCCATCAGTGGAGCGAATAACGAGGAAGCGCTTGAAGCCAGCGGGCTCGAAAACGCCAGGTAACCTCTGAATGAGGGGCCCCGATGTCATCGAGGCTCCGCCCTGTGCATTCTTGGTGTTAGTCTTAGTCAGGGGCTCCACACACGAGGGGCTAGAGGGGCCGGATGTGCCGATCTCGGCTTGGTCGCCTACCAAAGTGGCAGCAGACCCATCCGTCCCCGCAGCCCCCGCGGATGGAGAGGAGCCCCGAGTCTTCTTCGTCTTTTTAGTATTTTTCTTTTTAGGAGAGGAGGACGGGGAATGAACCCGCTTCTCACCTCCGCCGGCAGTAGCCCCCATGCCAGATGGGCCGGCCTCAGCCAGGTCCCTCTCCGAAATGGAGAAGGTCCCGGTCGTCGTAGGGGCACCTGTCGGAGGAGATCCCTCCCCTCCTTTTACTGCCTCGGAGCCCTCGGCCGTTTGAGGGGGACCTTGCATAGGGGCGGATTCGGGTTCGGTGCTTGGCGCCGAGCCCGGATTCCCCCCCATGGAAGGCCCTACCATCTGAGGCTGGGTCTCCTCAAGGACCATGTTTATCACAGGAGGGGCCTCCAGTTGGCCATCCCCTCCCAGGACATCGCAGGTCCCCTTGGCAGTGTCGCCAGTCTTGTGTGGGGAGGCACAGGCCTTGACCCCAGCAAGGTTTAAAATTCTTGCCAGCAGGTCTTTTGAGGGAAGCGACCGAAGGGGCCTGGCTTCCCTCTCCCCCCTAAGGGGGTTTGCCCTACCGAGCCGCTTGCACGAGGGGCGGTCGGCAATGGGCTTCCTGCTGGCTTTCTTGGCAGTCCCCTTAGAAAGCAAAGGAGGGACTGCCGCTGGAGATAGGGAGGTGCCCGAAAGCACCTCCAGAGAAGGGGGTGAGGGGGAGTCCCCTACACCCGTAGGCGTAGGAGAGGAGTAAGCCTCCTCTCCGGTTAAAGAATTATGGAGGGTCCCTTGCGCAAGCACAAGGGGGGGACCTCCATTTTCTCGGTGGAGCTGCCCGAGGGCTGCTCCGTTGATTTTCTTGGGGAAGTTGGGGGTTGGGTTTTTTGTTTTTTTTTGTCATACATGGGCATGGTGACCCTCTTTATAATACGGGACGCAATCGCTCATCACCTCTCGCAGTTGCCCGCACTGCGAGAGGTGCTTACAAGCCCGGCAGAGCCAGGCGCCGCCATTCGGGACCACCCCTCCCGCCTGGTGGCCTGGCAGTCCTTCGGCATGGCGGCTCCACCTTGAACACGGCGTAAAAAATATAGGTTGTGAAGAGGAGAGGAAAAGGGATGTGAGGAAGGTATGGGTGGGGATGAAGCAGGTTGTTAAAAAAAAACCCATCCCGAACCGGAGCTGAGGGGTTAGGGAACAATGTCCCCTTCCCCCCCCAGCCCCGATCCGGGGTGGTTTGCTTGAGAAGAAGGTCAGCATTCTACCCTGTGAAATTAGAGGCTGACCAGAGAAAGCTGTGGGAGAGGTTGTATGAAAAGCGACGAGGTAGGGGAGAAATCGGGCTATCTGAAGGAAGGAAGAGAGGCTAAGCTGGGGCCGGACGGAGCGCTGGATCCCGTCAGCACGGCGGCCAGGATGGCAAATCGCCGCGCCCCTTACGGGGACTTGCTCTACTACTTCTATAATCTCGGTATTTGGAAGCATTAAGCTTTGACAGTTTCGTTGCACCATTTAATTAACATATTCCTTATCCTTTATTATCTGCCCAATTTTAGTATCATCGGCAAAAGAATTTACTTGGAAATTCATTCCAGAACCTAATGTGTTAACGAAAATTATAAAGAGTAGGGTCCCTAAATGGAACCTTGAGGAACTCCACTAGTTATCGGCAGCCAGTCGGATGTCACCGACCGCCACAATCGACATGTACGTATATGCCTGAACTGCTGGTAGTTGCAAACGTCTCGGCAGTTCCAAATAACGGTTTAGTGGGATTCAGAAGTACACAACCCTCAAAGATTGAGGATGTTCCTGGCGTTCAAATGTAAGAATTAGCGTAGGGGTATTGATACGAGTTGAGCCAGCGGACTAAGTCACTCTAAACACATTAGTAACGCGTTGCCTTGTCAGATTACTTTGGAGCAGGCAGGTCGTAATCTTTCAAATCATTAGATCTTATTACACCATTGTCAAAACTCAGCCTAGGGCGAGACGATAGAGACAGGATGTGAAATAGAAGACAGCACGGGAGGAGACCTCCAGCACGATTTTTTTTAAGCGCTTAGTCTTCTTCCAACCATTTGAGTCTATTCGGAGTAGGTCTTTATTTATGAGTTCTTCCTTCTTTTCTCTTTAAATCAGTTTATTACCGTAGCTTGTCGGCCGGGATATTATGGAGGGTAGGGTTGGGCCCTAAGTATCGAGTATTTTGTTGAAAGTAATTTGGACAATGTATTAGTAGGTGTTCACTAGTTAGTCTGGTGTTACATGCATTGCAGTGGTGGTGGTGGGGTGGGAGTAGAAAAACGGTAAATGGGCGTTAACCATGATGTCCCAGACGCAGTCTTGCCAATATTATTTCTTCTTTTCGATCTTTCGTGAAGGAAGATAACCATTTATCTCCGTTGTTTTTAATTTGTAGTAGGTAATGGTGCCCGTTGGTTCACCACTTATTGTTTCAATTGAAACTTATGCTTTTCGCGGTTTTTGTATTATTCTTTGAAATGGGTTAGCTGCAATGGTAGAAAAGGGAGTGCGATACCGATTTCTCTTCCTTATCTGCTCTTTCGTTGCCAGGTATCCTAGTCACCAACAGAATTGTATTTCTTGGGAGACTTCGCTCAGTTTGTTTAATATACTAGTGGCCATTGGATGGTATGTGCGGCCAGATTCTAGTGCAAGTGCACCGTCAGTCAGAAAAAACTAAAACGATGTCGAATGATGGCTTTGAGAGCAAGGTGGATTGCCGCGAGTTCGGAAGAACTTAACGGTAAGCGGACGGATGTGGTGTAATGGGGAAGGACAGCTGTGCTGCCGACACCATCAGAGTAATCTGTGATTTTTATGCTTCTCCTGGTGATTGCGCAAGAGTCGTCACTATTGTAGAGAGGCTGGTTTTTGAGTTTAAGATGTAGGGGGAAGGTAGACCTGTGGTTTATATAGAAGCTAGGGGGGGGGGGGGGGGGACAATCTTCAGGGAGGATGTTTGGCTATGAAAGTTGGAGGGGATTTCGGAGGGCGAAAATTCTTGTGGGAATAGTAGACTCTGGGACGTATGAATTCTGGTTGGTCAATTAATTGGATACGCCGTATTCGAAAGTTGATGCGGTGGTGTCTGGCATAAATACCTAGGCTGTGTTCTTCTCCTTGTTGCTTTAATGGGAGGAAGTCAGTTTCCACATAAAGAGAGCTTGTAGGGGTAGATTTGAAGAGCCCCGTTGCGATTCGGAGAACTTTGTGAAGTGAGTCCAATGTTCGTGTGTGATTTTTGCTGCGCCATAGATGTAGCTTCCATAATAAATCTTTAGCAGGAGGCTTTGGTGGAGCAGTAACAATGTATTCCGGTCTGGTCTCGTGTTGGTGGGATTCGACAGGAGGCTTAGTACCGGGGCAGAGCGTCCGCAACCACAATATTTCCATCAGCATGAGACCATACAACATAGTTCACCGAGATTCGGGAGTCACGTTAGTGAAGAAAGTGAGAATAATCTAAATCTGGGTGCATTTCGTTGGCATAAGGATCCAACGAGCAAGAACAGAGCATTTATGAGGAGCACCCTTCTTGGAAGAGAAGACTATTCAAGAAGTATCCTTGAGGGAGGTTGGAGAGATGATTTACCAATAAACCATGTGAAGATTACTTCGCTTGGCAGACTCACCTCCTACCACGGAGCTCGACATGGCGGTACTGTGCCAGTGAGGGAGAGCTCAGCACCCAACGAGCCCAGTGATACCACACCTAGTATACTCCAGTAACCAGAAGGGGGCCAGGCGGCTGCACCGGAACAATGACGTGCCAGGAAACTAGGGACCGAAATGACTAAGCTGACAGGGAAAGCCCCCGATGGACCAGGCAGAGCCAACCTGAGCTCCCGTTTGCCACCTCCTGAAGATGTTTCAACTTCTAGAAGCGGAGGCACGGGGAATTACAGGGGTTTCCACGTACAGTCAACAGGCTGGGCCCAGTAAGATAGCAGAAATAAGGAAAGGGGGAGGGGGGGCTACGAGTACATGTATAGATAAACAAGTTAATAAATTATAAATACAGATGGAGGGAGGAGTGGGGTGAGGTCTTTAGCAATTAACAGAGGACTGATCCCCCACCCTGCAGGAAAAGGTAGGTAGGAGCGCAGTCTCCACTGTCAAGGAGGGGGTACAAAAGATAATAATCCCACCGTTACTTAGATCGCTTTAATGAGCTGCGGCTGACTAAAATGGTCGACGGCTTTTAAACTGCCCTCTTCACTCCCTATTCTGCAATCAACCATAACCAAACTTAATTAATAAGACGATGAATCGTTTAGAACTAGTTTCCTCTTCTTCCAAGAGTAAACAAGACCGCGGACCCGGTTTCGCTTTTCACCACTTAGGGGCTCACAGCCGGAGCTACTCCATATCATGCTTACTAGTAGTCTGCCAATGGTCCTGACGTATCTCACTGCTTTCATTTCTTCGTTTCAACAATAATTCATAAATCACTTTCACTCAAAAAATGGTGGATTGCGTAGGAGTAAAGACCAGTACACCCAAAACCTGGAATTGCGCGCCTGTACCCTTTCTATAACACACTTGCCTGAAAATATACAAACATCCGCTGCCACAAGGAACCAGACAGTTCACAACATTTACATAGTCAACCCATGTACAAGCGAGACAAAACCTCCAAATATTCGAGTGATGGATCTTTGCGAGAACCCTTTCCGATCGGCGGAGTTGAGGCCTACGGCGTAACGATTGGACCTCAACCACAGGAATCTTGTGTAAGCAAATGACGAAAACGATTTGGGTGAAAGAGGATCGCAGGGGCGTATTTGAACAAGGGCCCATGAACTATGCTAAGGATTGGTCGGTCCTGATAGACCTGGCACAGTTGAGCAAAGGGGAGACCCTGTGGAGCATATAATCCTAGGGAAAGAGAAAATTGACCTTACAAATATTTATTGAATAATAAGTGATAATACAACTGAAGTGGTCCGAGACTTTTCAGATATTACAATTGTATTTTCAATGAAATGTTGACCAAAGGGCAGATATAAAAGTATGATTACAAAAATTTTGTTTTCGAACGTACCTCCCTACAACTATAAGCCATTTTTCAATGAAATCATGGTTAAGGCAAAACCAAATACGAATAGATATCTGGTTGCTAATATGGTAACATCTTGCATAACAAGTGAAAAATAGATTGTGATGATATATATATATATAGTAATTGCTGGTTTTTCCCTTGTAGAGCACCAAAAATTCAACGTGGGATAACCTTATAGTTGGATAATCTAAAAGGTCCAATCATATCGCCTTTGAAAGAAAAGAAAAGTCCAAGATTTAGATACAAAATGCATTACATAAATTTAAGTAACCAAATATCATTTTCTTATTTTTGTTCATTTTTATTTAACATTCATGTTGTATTACTTTCACTGCTGCAATATTAGGCGTGTACAGTTAGTGTAGATGCATATAATAACACCTACCTATTCATTCATCTAACAGACCAAGCATTGGTTGCAACATGGTATCCATTTCTCCATTAAGGGAGAGTAATTGTTTCAAGTGCTACTAATTAAATATAACTATGTGTGAATCAGTGCCTACACAGAAGGGGGTGGGTTTAATTAAACTAGCGATGAACACAACTAGAAAAGTAAATGGTTCAATAGTCGCTATCATTAGTTTATTCCCGAATAAAGCAATAAATACAAGTCATTTAAAAAAAAACGGGGAATTTCCTTAGGGTTATTTTTCATTGCAAACCAAGCACATCACTTCGCCACGAACTCCGACTACTGTGGAAGGTTGTATTTCACATAGGGAACCTCGACGTCTTGGCCCTCGGTATCGTTGGCACACAACTCTAAGACCAGCGCTCTCACATGAGGCTCGATCTTCTTTTTGGACACCTTCTTCACGACTTCGGACAATCTGAAACGGATTCGGAATAAGGAAGAAATTAAAGAGCCAAGATTATCGCATCAGCCAAGCGAAACATGAAAGAATTTTTGCCTATAAAAATAGCCTGTGGGGCAGCAGGAGAACGGGCATCGTCCTCGACACATGTATAAGACGAGTGCGCCCGGATAGGGAGTCTTGCCTGGGAAGCCGCACATGGAAGTCATCTCTTTAAGGCAATATAAAAGGGGCGGGGCTTTAGGTCAAGTCAAACCAGTTAATCACGTCAATGTGTGTGGTGGAGGCTTTGGGGAAGGGGGAGGGACGGTTTTGACCGCCGATTGGGGCATATGCATTCACTCCGTATGAATTTTCACCCCAAGCGAGAAGCAAACGTCAATGGGGAGGTAAATACGAAAGAAAAGTTTATTTATGGAGAACGAGGGACCATCAGGTCAGGATTAAACCGCAGGGAGTTTGAGCTCGGGTAGGAAGAAAGAAAAGGAAAGATGAGGCGCCGAGAGATAGGAGCAGGTGAGTATGGTAGAGCAGGTAGGGTGCATAGTGACGGTGAATTATACGGGTGTAACTCAAACGCATGTTCATCTGGAAGTGGTAGGATATTGTAGAATAAGTTAGTAGTGATAAGAAAGGTTATACTGGTGAAATGAGAAGTATAAGATTTGCAGAAATGAAAGGCGCTGGTGATCAGGCCATTCTAGTCATTTGAGAAGAATTTGTATTAGTTGATGAATTATGGACATTCAAACTATTGTTTGTCTTTTTTCCCCATGTTAAATGGTGCTTAATTTCCGTATATGTACAGCACCGTCCCAAAAGATTAGAACCATCTGTATATTTATCATTTTCCATAAGTTTTGCCCAAGAAAATGAAGGGTTTCAAAATTGGAGTACGATAACCTACAATAGAGGACGTTAGACGAATATGGATGAATAGATGGTAAAGAATCAGCAGATAAGCAATTTACAAGAAAAATTAAAACGTCAAAAATGATCCGAACACTTACGTTTCTTGCAAAGAGAAACGCAGCTTGCACAGCAACTAAAGTAAGTTCTATCTCGTGCACGTTAGGACATTCATTCTCTTGTCACCCATCATCGAGGTAACAGGCCTAACAAATCTGTCACGCCTCTCATGTACCCGAGCTGATCGTAAAGCTGCTCGACCAAGATGGTCTTTCAATTGGAGCCATTGCAGACACTGTCAAGCACGTCAATATTTGTTATCCAGAGCCCATCTGGCGACTGCCTACTAGGGCATAAGTTGTTTATTAAAAAATAAGCAACTCCCCTCCCCCGAAAAAAAACAAAAAAAAAGAAGGAAGCACGTTCCGGCGTGGGGAAAGTGCGATTAACACCAAAGAGCGTCAAATGAAATGCAAGAGGCCAGCCTCCTCCAAAAAGTCAGTCAACAAGTGTGTGCACGAACCGTCCTGAGTACAAGGGACAAGCGGTAGCGACCCCGCTCGTCCCGGTACCAGAACAGGCAATATGTACGAAGATCACCTAGACTGGGGGATGATTCAACAACAAGAATGTGGCGAACAGAGGGACAACGCAGTCGTTGGCAGTAAAGTGCAGGGTAGCGCTCCATCAAATGGCGGGGCGTCCCGCTAATGTCCCCAATTTCAAGACGACAGAAGGCGACCTGAAGCCGTCGCAGCATTGGGAGGTAGGTCCATGGGATGAATCTCAGTGTAATGGCAAGGTCCATCAACAATGAATTGCTGTGACATCATGCTTTTATCCCTTGTGCGAAGCTCAACCAGCAATTTTCATACGTGACAACGCCCCCTGCCACACGGTCAAAATCGATGAGGACCTTGCTGGACTATGAGCGCGCGTCACTTATGAACAGGGTTGCACAGAGTACGGACCTGAATCCTATTGAAATGTTTGGAAGACACTTACTGAGAGGTCTAAGGCGAGGAATCCAAAAACAGTTCAAGTTACAAAATTCTTTAATATGAATGAAGCAAGATTAATGAGGGAGGGGGCAAAACTTAGTTCATTCCTGTGGCATTTTATATAGGGCCCATCTGACAACTGCATCCAAGGGTACAAGTCGCCGTAATTAATATATGGCCAAGATTAAAAATAAACACACCAATAAAAACTACACAAAAAACAAAAGCGAAACCAAAACACCCTCTGAAAAACAAGAATCAAAACTAAAGAAACTAAGCTACATAATCGGTGGGCGACCCAGCTCCCCTGACCAAATCCGAAGTTAATCAAAGCCTGTGTGCACGAATCCGTCCCGAGTACAAGGTAGTGTCAAAGCATCAGAGAATTAAGGCTCCGCACTAAATACTAATTACTTACAACTTGTACAAATGTTTTCCACTGATAATCGCCATTTTCCCCCAAAAAAAACTTTTTGCTGTGGTTCAGATCATTTTGGACACCAATTTTTCTATATAAATTGCTCATCTGGTAAGGGGAGCAGGAATCTTCCATCTCTAAAACTAGAAGGCTTCAAGTGCACGTCTTGCATATATTCTCTAAGCATATCATACGTAACTAACTTTGATTACTCTGGCGACACCTTTATTGCACACATTCTTCCATTCCATTACCTTCACTCCCCTACAATTCAATCATCTACATTGCTTTTTCTTAAATTACCTACTCAATTCTAGCTTCTCTTTTTTTCTTAAATATGCCTGTTTTTTCTTGATTTGGGAAAACAACTAGCTTCCATTGTAGAAAGGTAATAAAATTTTACGCACCCAGCTTACAACAATTACAAGACATGGCGATATATATTAAAATATGCAAATGCAAATTAGGCTTAGAATTCAATCCAAAGAAACTTAATGATAAATGAAGCAATACGCAAGACCTTAGAATAATCCCTAAAACTTACGGTAAAGCCATCCTTTCACTGCGTTTGGCCGGTGGCATAAAGAAGGAATATAGCATGGAAACGCCTTGACTCAACATTGTGATTTCAAGCTTATGTTTCTGTTCAAAATAATTGATAAACTCTTGGAGGGTCATCTCACCGTCAACCTCAAATCGGTCCCACAAGGTCCATTCATGTTCATAATACTGGAAAGAGAAGAGTTTTGATGATCGTGAGCTTTGCAAGGGGATAAATGCAATGCACAGGGTATCTACATACTTCTTTACTATAATCGTGAAGGTTTAGATTCCGATTTAAACTTGGTGGTGTGATGGGGGGAGGGGCTTAATTTAAGACATAAGTACAGGCATGTTTTATCACACTCTTTGACCATATTTTTTTGCTTTTATTTCTCAGTGGACACCTACAGCTTAAGACGGGATCGAACGACAGATTACTACACCATGTAGCCGCGACAGAGGATTGGATCCGAATGGACCCCCGTCCTTCAACAGTCACGCCTGAGTGGCTTAATTTGGCTTAAATGAGAAATAGTGTGTCGAGTGAATGCGTTGAACAGAGTGGGAGTTGAATGTATTGTAGTGGCTTGAGTTCGCCTCTCCTGACCCATGTCGATGCCTAATCCCTTTCTTCTTTTTCAGGGTGCCTGGGATAATCAAAGGGATGAAGAGATGACCTGGGTGGGGGACCCGATGGATTTCTAATGTGCTCTGCATTCATTTCTTCCTTTCACCACGAGAATTGTGTAGCGTATGTTAGAAATAAAAGTCTATAAGTCAACAATTGTGAGTATTGAAAAATGAGTAAGTGGTGATACTGTGTGGAGTAGAGGATGGGGTTGGGTATAGCAGAATATGTGGTGTCCTTGAACAACCCTTAGCGAATGCTAAGGGTTTGAATGTAGCACAGACCCTTTTCCCCTAGCGAGTGCTAGACTCAATCTGGGTTCCCTTTCAGAAAGCTAAAAATTTCCTGCTCGACTTTAATATACAAGAATTCTCTGCCTTGCCATGTTCCCAGATTGTAGAAGCCTGAATAAGCATAAATACAAATTTAATTATGGAATAGGGCAATAAATAAATACTCAAAGTTACCAGAAGGTCAATAGTGATGGTAGCTAATCTATATACAGTGGCGGCAACAAAAAAAGTGACATGTGACAATTCGGGGAAAATGAAACAGAAAAATGTAACTTACATATTTTATTATGAATATTTCATGAAAGTTAATACTTGGTCATGTTGCCCTTGCACTTGATGACCATCCTGAGTCGATTGGGCATTGATTCAGCGAGGTTTGCGAAGTAGGTGGGGTCGATCGTAACCCAGATCTTCTTCAGTGATTCTATCAGGTCCTTGATGCTGCCGAGTGCTGTCTCTTGAACTTTAGATTTCATCAGATTCCAAGCATTCTCAATAGGATTTAGGTCCGGGGAATTACCAGGCCACTCCAAAACACTAATATTATTATCATTGAAGAACCTTTTTACTAACTGGGACCTGTGAGCAGGGGCACCATCATGCATGAAAAATTCACACTGATGAATTTCTCAAAATGGCAGCATGTGCTGCCTCAAAACTTCGAGATAGTTAGTCCTCCTCATGGTTACATTCTTGGGAAGGAAGTACAGACCTCCTCTGCCCTTGTTTCCACTAAAGGCACCCTACACCATCACACTATCAGGGTGCTTCACAGTTTTCACGGTATATTTCGGGTCATACCGAGACACATTGCTGGGACGACACACGATCTTTGACTCTCCTCTGACCAGCCTAAAGGTGCTCTCATCACTGAACATGACCTTCTTCCAATGGGCAGCTGTCCGATGTTTATAGGTCTTGCAAAAATTGAGCCTTTTCATCTTCATAGCCTTGGTAAGAAGTGGCTTCTTGGCAGCGCGGCGAGCCGGTAGGCCTAAGTCCTTCTGTAAGCGATGACTGATGGTCCTGAGGGCGACGTTCTGGAGGAGGTCTGGTTGTTTTTTCTTGATTGAAGCGGAGGTTACAGAAGGGTCTGACATCACTTCACGCCTTAGGATATTATCAGTCCTTGGAGATGTCTTCCGAGCTGCACCAATGCCCTCCTTCCTCTTTGGTATGGTACCTGGTGGCAATAACTCAGCTGCCCGTTTTAGGCGATGAATCGTAATTTTTGAGGTTCCTAAATCTGCTGCTACATCAATAAAAGACTTTCCTTGCTCTAATAGGGTCCAAGACACGGCTTTTCTCTGTCATAGAAAGCTTTTCCCACCCCATTGTATCCACTTGCACAGAAGTTATAGCACGTCAAATGTAGGCACGAATGCAGGAAATCAGCACGCTGGAGTGCCATATACTAAAACCTCACTGTACGAGCTCAAACGAGATACTGAGTTCCAATAGAGCGCAGTTCTGTTGTCTTAGCCCAGGAGAGTCGTCCACTTGCGGCATAAGCTCCGCACATTTTAATTGGCTTGTTGGCAAGTAAAATCGTGAAAGCGATTTTGTGTATCGATTTCTGTTGCCAATATTCGATGTCACTTTTTTTGTTGCCGCCACTGTAGATTAGGTGCATTACAAAATTCATAGATGGAGAATCAAGAAAACCAAATAATAACCTGCCTTGGTCCACTTTGCAGACTCCAAATAGTATTACTAAACACCCGTTATTAATGATAATTTCAGACAAATAGCTATGAAAAAAAGCGAGGTTCTGGGACTAAATCCTCTTAGTCCTTCAAACTAACAAAGAAAATTTAAAGAACTCTTAACATAAAAAACTGCAAAACAGTCGTTTATGAGAGCCCCGATCATTGCAATCGAAACCATCACACTATTTGAGATTTAAAGAAGAATGGAGTTAGCTAATTATCAAAAGAACAACCCAAAATTTTCAATTTATATTTTATATGGAGGGAGTTAATCAACTCCTTCAAAGCCCATTTTTGTGGACCAAGCCTTAGCGTTTGGTCGCAAATTGCAACAAACTAAGACAATCTTTGCAGAGAGAAGTTGAATTTAGTAAGATTTATACCACCCATCTGTAAGGTGCCT
Organism: Ceratothoa steindachneri; assembly: GCA_963969495.1. Taxonomy (NCBI): domain Eukaryota; kingdom Metazoa; phylum Arthropoda; class Malacostraca; order Isopoda; family Cymothoidae; genus Ceratothoa; species Ceratothoa steindachneri. Next base: position 49,254,539 of record OZ018339.1, on the reverse strand, counting down.
TTAATTTGTTATAGGCAACCTAAAGTTTGTGAGAGATTCATAACACGGGTATCTAGTGTATGACAACCGCCATGAAGGTGACCTGAAATGGGACTTCACTCAAACATGCTACACCCGGAGTGGCTTAACTATGCTGTAATCGAAATCAGTGTTTCCACTTGGCTAAGGCCATAGCCCATAATTTCTATGTTCATCATATCCTCGAAAGGAGGGGGGGGGGGGTTACAATTATCCTTATATATATATATATATATATTTATATATATATATATATATATATTTATATATATATATATATATTTATATATATATATATATATATATATATATATATATATATATATATATATATATATTATATATATATATATATATATATATATATATATATATATATATATATATATATATATATATATATATATATATATGCTCTTACCTTGTTAATGGGTGCTTGTATCGGCTCGGAGAAACCAATGAATGGTAAAGCAAGATTGACAAAGCCATTTTTGAACGATTCTCTGTTAGTATGTCCTTGGGCCAGCTTGATAAGTTCGAGGGTGACGAGCCCGGAAATGAGCGCGGTCGTAGTCGCGATGGCTGGGATGATCTTGCCAGCAATTAGCTTGCTCTTGTGTCGATCGGCTGGCGGAATATCGTAATTCTCGGCACGAAGATTAGACGCGCTCACAATGAAGTCCATATGGAAATTGGAGTCATCATCTTTCTCAAATTCCAGTGGCGTCAATTTCAATTTACCAAACTTCTCCGGGGACGGAATGACTACTTGGAGTTGCGAGAGTCGTTCAGAGTCGATTTGATTACTTTGAGCCTCGGCTTCAGCATCTGTAATAGCAATTTTGATTCCAGATTTGGGCACAAAATTAGGAATATCCACAGCCTTCACGATGTCTGCTATCTTCTGACGATCCCTACACACAGGGATATCATAGAGCGCCGCCTTCAAGTTAGCTCCTGCTACTATATAATCGAGATGTAGATCATTCTTGGAATCGAAATTCAAAGGATGAGGGCAACGTTTGGGGCCCGACCAGAAAGGCTCGCCGCTTGATGTAGTCTGATCAGAAGGGAAGTTGTGGAGTAGTTGAACTATCATGTTGTGGTAATGTTCCTGCCAGTGTCGTCGAGCCCATGAGACGCAGTTTTCAAAGGACTTGGGTCGGTCGTCGATGAGGGCTTTCTTCACACTCTCAAGGGTCTCCATTGGTTGACTACCCGGCAGTTTAAGTGTTCTCTCCATGAACTTGGGGTCAGATAAGTACTGGGCAGCATTCTCAGCTGCTTGCCTAAACTCACCTTCAAACATGTCCCGGGCCCACTGGAGGGTGTGTTCAATAGCATTTGGGAAGTTCTTCAAAGTGCAGATTGGAATAGACTTCTCAGGGGGATCTTGAGAGGATCCATAAGATTCTGTCTGATGAGGAACGACAACTTGAACATTTCCCTTGGTTCCTAATGTGCCAGACTCGAGGAGAGGCTTTCTGTAGTAAACGCACCTTCTATCCATGTACAAGCGCGCTTCCACATTGTCCAAGGCATTGGCCACTCCATCCAAAGGCTCAAAGAAGTCATCATCATATATTCTTTCACTTTCGGGACCCACACGATTTTGATGGGCAATAATATTCACCTGTGGGTTCATCTTTTTAACAGCAGCAGCGGCCGTGTCAGATTTAGGTTTTTGGACATCCCAAGGCCTGAACAGGAACTGGCGATTGAGGTTACTCTTTTCGATCAGATCCATATCTGTAACGTATAAACAACCCTTTTCACCACTCCCGATTCCCATCATTGCGAAATTCTTCAATAATTCGCAGCCAATAGCCCCAGCACCCACGATAAAGTACTTCAGCTTACCCAATTTTTGCTGAAAGTCTTTGCCCAAAATAGAGATTTGAGAATCGTATCTGGATCCAGTAGGAACGCACTTTTCGTTTGAAAGTTCAGACTTGTTCTCTGGGAGGCACTCAAGAGCGTCGAAATACAGCCATTGATAAATGGGCGTGAACTTCCCTGAACATGCTTTCATCACCTCCTGGGCAACAATGCCACCAATCACAGCATCCATGGGAGCCAAATCTCCGGCGCAGACCTTGGCAAATGTCTTCACCAAATCCTCGTCAAACTCTTCCACTTTGGAGTGACTGATCTCATTCACCTTCTTGAAGTAGTCGAGAAATTTTGATGCATCCGCTTCGCACCAAGGAGATGGCTTTCGCCCTTCGCCCTTCTCAAAGTCATGGAGACTTTGGAAGGCCAAATGGTAAATGGTAGGCCTGTCAAATTTGGCGAAGTCAGTTACCATAAATTCGGGCTCCTTCAGAGAATTTTCCAAGGGCTTGAATGACATTCTCTTTGGCATCTTCACCTGAGTAACAATTCCTCCTCTGATGTAGGCAGAATTCTCTCTTGTGTCGCCGATACTGAATGTAAAGGGACCCAACACCTGAAAAATACAAAATAGTGAGTTTTCAATTACATCAGACTATATTTGTCAATTTACATCCAAAAAGGAATAAACTAAGTTGTACCACCCTGGTTGTAGACCGGGTGCCATATCAGGGTACGATAACAACTCAGAAGGATTAACATGCAAGAGGTTATTACTGTTCTGAGAGGGGAAAAAATGGGTAAGGAGCCGCAAAAGTAAATAATATACATATATGCTCATATCGGCCAGAGGACTTTTCTCTCGTGTAACCCTCCCTGATTCATCATCTACTATGGCTCACCATTCGATACCTTCAAGGTCTTTCTGCTTACATACGACATTAAATACCGCAGCTCCCCCTGACACTATGAGCTCCCTTACTGATGTCCTGATCCGAGAATCTGCTTCCTACTCTCATTCCCACTCCTCTCTCTAGCTTTTCCTTAGTTAGAGGTGCTGTGTGAAGAAGATTCATGGCCTTGAAGAGCGCTATAGAAAAATCATTATACAGCTGCTGACGAGGGGTGATTGTGCGTTAGGGAATGGGCGGAATTGAAAGTGGAAAAGTGCTGCATCACTGGATGAAAACCTAAAAGCTGTTGAATCAGCAGGAAGAAAAAGTATACCAGACTGCTTAAGAGTAGGTGAGAGGAAGTGATAATTTTTGGAAAGGGAGTCAGAGGGGTGGGGGTGAAAAGTGAAAAGTCGGCTTAAAAGAGTACTTTGATACAAGTATGCACAAGGATGAAAATATGAATATGACTGGCTTCAACGTGTGAACGTGATGTATCTGGCTATGGTGGAGGGGTTTTTTTTTTAATGTGAAGAGGTTGACCACAGATTTATAGGGTATGTAATGTATCTGGCATGGATAAAAAAAAACTAATACCAAGTAGCATATGCCTAGCAATAAGCTCAGAAGTGAAGATGGACAACAGCAGCAAGAGCCCACCAGTTTCAAGTGTCAGAAGTGAAGCAATCTCTCAGCAGTCGTGTGTACACTGGCAGGTTTCATGAGACAAAATGTGCTACTAGAAAATAAGCAATAATACATCAATCTCTGAAAGCTTAGGAAGTAGAGGTATGGTAACAAATGTCCAATTCTGATATCCAGCAGCTAAAGATTTGCTCCAAGTGAAAATTTTCCAGCGAAAGAACTAGTAAAGTGATTCACACTGGCTCAAGTGAAATGTAGTTTAATGTGTGATCAGAAACATTGGATGCTACAGAAAATGGCGTGTGCCCCAGTCAATCACAATTGTGATTTTACCAATGATTAAGAGCACACATGGTTTTACTCGATTCAAATGGAAAGTGTCATTTCCACTCAGCCACTAAATCATGGCCAAAGAGTTTGGGGGTGTGATTAGAGCACCTATTCGGGATATGCACCATTGAATTGGGTACGGATGTTGTGAAAGCTATCAGTCACTTGGTTAGATGCTGGATTCATGTGCTCAAAGTATTATGTACTGTGGGGTGCATAAAAAATATTCATTCCCCCTCCACTTTAAACCCTTGATGTACATAAGGCACCAGTCAGACCAGTGTGGTTGATTGAAGTAACCATTCTGCAGTAAATGTTTAGGTGCAGAAGAATACACAAGATGACCGTGATCCAACTCCAAATAGACAAAGGGTAAGATAACAAAGATGTAGTTATATGAACCGCCCACATGCTGAATGCCACAAAGTCAACAAAAACAAATCTGTAGTAAATGTACGAGAATGCCTACCTCTCATGTGAGGTGCTAGTAAAAAAAATAAATAAAAAAATTTGAAATGGTGCAACTAACACATTTGGGCAAACCAAATTCAGCAGAACCATATTGAAGTGATGCCCTGTGATAGTGGCAGAAATTTTTTTAGGAAAAGAAAACCGAAGACCATGCACTTTGGTATAACTTGCGTTCTTTTTCTATTGCAACTATCTGAAAAGTTAACGTAAAGAGGTGTCAAGCCCGTTGGAGTTCACAGAGATAATACACTCATAGTTAGGGCAAAGATAGTAAGACTGAGGACTCCTCTGAAGAAGACCTCCTTGGAAGACAGATTAAATGCGGAAATAATCTTGCAAGAATAGAGAAAGATCGGGAGGTGTCCATTAGAGGGATCCAATGAGAGAGTAATGTAACACTATCATATGCATGGTCCATAGTTAAATGCTCTCTACAGGCGGAGGCCTCTTATACAGCACTCTCTAACCAGAGCAGGGCATCAGACAGTGAAAGTTGCGTAAGTTGCCATGAGGCAAAAACTTGCCACTTCTGGAAGCAAAGAATAAACACTTAGCAATTTCCCGATTAACATGTGCATGGGAGAGTTTAAAAAAATGGGGCTGAAACTACCAGGGGTTGGAGTGATCTCTCCCTGTCTTGCGAAATGTGTGCAAGGCACCAGGTATTTACTTAAAACTAAAAGGCAAAAACCAACAAAAACATCTTTACCTCAAAGTCAAATTAAGTCCATGTATAAAATGGAGATTGGGGTGGGGGGAGTACAGATAGAGTACTCAAGAGAAAAATAATGTGAGTGCACTCCCCTAAGTCTGGATAACTTCAATATTAAAAGCTAATCTTCTTTCGGGCATTGGGGCCAACCTTAGGATACTGGTATGGTTTTCCTGATTGCCATTTGCATAAATCTAGGAAGAATACCCTTCAACCAAATCCTGTTATTCAAAGCCAAGTGAACATCTTCCATGACTGGTTAATTCAAATGTTGAAGTATAATAGCTATGGGATATGAAAAGACAAGCTTTGAATGTTAGCTGAGCAATGTTGCAGCTAGAAAATGTGGAGAACAAAATCGCAAAAAGGCTCTATTTTTTAAGGATAACTTTTACCGAAATTTACTGAAGCCAAGTAGAAACCAGCCATCTGAAGAGGATCATGGCCATACCTAATCCAAATCATTCTGATACAGGCATCCTCCCACAGATTAAAGAGGCGCGTGTCCGCAGAGAGGAAGGGTGATCGGAGTTCGAAATGAAACAAGATTGAACCATCAATGAAGAACTCAATGACCTCATCTAATGACAAACAAAGCCCAATCGGAAGTAGCATTTCCACTCGGCTAGGCCGTAATGAATGGTTAGAAGGTATACATAATGTGGATAAAGATTCAAATAAGGTTGTATCTAAAACTTTACAGAGGATTTACAACGTGCGAGCATGCAAGACTCTGGAAGAGGTGTGGGGTGTGCCAGTGTGAGCAGCGTTAGAAGATGCAAACAAGATGGATTTGCGATGTGAGTGCTTTAGATTAAGGGGGCGGGGGGTCACAATGTAACAAGTTTAGCATACAATTGGCATGCAGGAAAGGGGCTTAATAAAGGGGTACTTCTTGGGGCATTTTGTCCAGGAAAACATGACTGAATAGATTCAACAGCACAAAGCGCTGAAAAGAGCCAATAATGCGGACAAAAGGAGTAATTTGTGTTCATGGCAACACCAACTCACATTTTGTACCGTGTTGAGGGTAAGGATGAATAAACCGACAAATGAAAGGGGCAAAAGGATTAAATGCTTAGTTTCAAACTTACTTCAATTTTCATTGGTTTGCATCCGTTGAGTTCAGTCATTCCCTGCACTTCGGAAAAGGTGACATGATCCCCATCTTGGAAACCATGTCGAGACTCGTCCAAACACGTGACAACGTTCTTCTCCTACAAAAAAATACAGTAAAATTTTGCATAATGAACGGGTATCTTCTTTGAACCCCCCCCCCCCCATGGATTGTAGATTATTGTTCCTCCTTTCCTGTCAAATATATTCCAAACAACCATGCCCATTAAATGACCAAAGTCCTGAGCCAGTGACTCCCCCCAAAAAATCTAGATCTATGAAACCTATACATTCAAAGGCTTTTAAAATGTCCAGGAAAAGAGGGCCAAGCCATCTGGTCACATCAGAGGGTGTATCCAACGACCCATAGGTGAAATCCTATCCATTTTGAGAATGAATTAAAGCAAATGCAACCAACCACTAAGAATATTACAAGCTTTCATATAATTATCATAAGTGTCTCCACCTCTCGCATTTGTTCAGCTTCCCTGAGCAGTGGTTTTATTTTAGGTCATCGATTTCTTACACACAATTTTCTGGGAATTTTGATTGCTCCCAAGCGAAAAAGTTCCAGTGTTAAGCCCGATTGACCGCTAACATATACTATCCCAACCCTTTAAACTGGAACCAAATCCCACAAACAATGAAATGCCACATTTGAACAGGAACAAAATAAAATTCAAGACTCGCCTCTTTCGTGATACTGGCAATCATAGCACTCTGGGGATTTTCACCATCGGGATCGACGACCTCAAATGACTCGCCAAAGTCGCAAAAAATTTGCCCAAACAAACCGCGAACTGAGGCAATGATCAGGGCAATATTGCGTGCATGACAAATCTTGGATATTCTTATTTGTTCTTCCAACGAGGAATCTGAACAGAAAAAAAATTATTAATAGAACCAAACCAAAGTTTCCCCTCAAATAACCTCCAGCGATTCAAAGTTTCAAAAAGCTCTTCAAGTTGAGTATTGAAGACTAGTAGCCCTGCCCCGGCAGGTATAACTTTATTTAAGAACTTTTTCAAATTATTTTCAAATTTGAGTTATGGAAAAGCAACAGCCAAACCAAACAAACCCATGAACCCAATGTTTGGGTGAGGAATTAATACCCATTGGCGAGGAACAGAGTAGCAACTAAGATGGGTGAAGATAAATATTCTCGTGAATAACTCCCTTCATTCCAACCTCATTTCTCTTTGAATGCAAATGTCTAGAATCTTCCACCTCGCAACCAAAGTGATATGCTGGTAAAGTCTGTTATACTTGAAATAAAATGCGAAAAAGAATAACACCAGCAAACTACCATAGAATTGGGCATTAATTATTTTGAAGTCATCAACTAAGACATGATGGTTTTTCTCTTGCTAAATACTTGCACCAACCTCTTTCGAGATGAAGAGATTTCAAACTAATAACCAGATACGAACTCAATCATGAAAAAACTGCTCCTCCCTCTCTTATGAACGGCAACCCATTACCCCAACACACACACTGTCTCTCTCTCTCTCTCTCACCTGCTCCCTACTGTGAAGACTGCGTTGTCCCCCAGACTGTTCGGCACATTCTTGTTAAATCTTCCAGTCTGGGTGATCTTTGCCCACGCTATCTGTCCCAGTACCAGGATGAGCGGGGTCGCTACCGCTTGTCCCTTGTACTCAAGACTGTTTGTGCACACAAACTTGTGGACTCCACTTTATTTGACCAGGTTTTTTTGTAGGTCGCATCTTCCTGAGCAGGAGTGTGCTTCCTTCCTGTTGCTTTTTCTTTAATTTATTTGTCATTTTTGAGCCTGTGACTAGCCTTTGTCTTTTTTATCTTTGTTATCTACACATTGTTTTCTTAATCTAGCCTAGTAGTTGCCTCTGCTTTGAGTATGGCAACTTTTACCCTAGTACGGGGTTGCCACATGGGCTCCGAAAAAAAATTTAAATCTTCAGGGAATGAGGAGAAATGCAATGATTTATGGAAGGATGGATGGACTTTTTACAAGTCCCTTGGTCCTCACTGAGAGGTGATTGCTCCGTGAGATTTATGGGAGGATGGATGGATTGTTTACGGGTCCCTTGGTGCTCACTGAGAGGTGATTGCACCTCGAGATTTATGGGAGGATGGATGGATTGTTTACGGGTCCCTTGGTCCTCACTGAGAGGTGATTGCACCGTGAGATTTATGGGAGGATGGATGGATTGTTTACAGGTCCCTTGGTGCTCACTGAGAGGTGATTGCACAGTGAGAATTATGGGAGGATGGATGGATTGTTTACGGGTCCCTTGGTGCTCACTGAGAGGTGATTGCACCTTGAGATTTATGGGAGGATGGATGGATTGTTTACAGGTCCCTTGGTCCTCACTGAGAGGTGATTGCACCGTGAGATTTATGGGAGGATGGATGGATTGTTTACAGGTCCCTTGGTGCTCACTGAGAGGTGATTGCACAGTGAGAATTATGGGAGGATGGATGGATTGTTTACAGGTCCCTTGGTGCTCACTGAGAGGTGATTGCACCGTGAGATTTATGGGAGGATGGATGGATTGTTTACGGGTCCCTTGGTGCTCACTGAGAGGTGATTGCACAGTGAGATTTATGGGAGGATGGATGGATTGTTTACGGGTCCCTTGGTGCTCACTGAGAGGTGATTGCACAGTGAGATTTATGTGAGGCTACCCTAAATATAGTTTTTTTAACAAAGGGTTACAAAATTGACCAATTATAGAAAAGGGAAATTTTAAATGCATTCTAATGTTAGCCATTTTTCTGAACATAGGCACTACAAAACTCAAAAAGGGGTCATTCCATATGAACTCAACCAGAGGTACCATGGTGACAGACTCAGATTTGGCTGAAAAAAAATATTAGGCTGATACCTCTACACATGTTCCTGAGCACCCACCTTTGGATGCCAATATCTCTGGAAAGGAATAAGATGTCTGCCTGGAATTTGATATACTATGTAATTTGCACCCACGTTTTCAAGATCTGTCATCAGAAAAGATCTATCTCTTTTAATTTCTGATTTATTGGCCTCCAAATTAGTGATATGTTTGTGTGTGAAAATTAAAATTTCAATTTTCAGGGAGCAATTGTTATGCTAGAATAATTCACAACAGGTTATTGAGATGACTTTCATCTTGTTGAGAAGATAACTATCTGCAGAAGACTTCTTGACTATACCAGTTTTAATTTAGAAGTAAGGGGCCCCAACTCAAAAGATGCAATTTTAGACCAATTTTTGACTGAAAAATTCACTGTGTGGGGGGCAATTAACAATGCTATCAAAAAGTTTCCTACATAATTGTACATATATGTAGAATTATGTTGAGTTCATATGGAATGACCCAAAAAACTATATATAGTGAAGCATCCCTTAAATCATTCCTTTTCTGCTCATTCTCTAAAGATGACCTGCCACGGTGGAAAGATGTCGAGGAATAAAATGTCTTTTGTGAGTGTTCTTTCGCACCTCGCAAACACAGTCAAGAAAACTTGTTCAGAGAATAAGGAAAATACAAGTTAAAGTTAATAACGATGCCATTGCTGTTGACTTCAACAGTGTATATATATATATATATATATATATATATATATATATATATATATATATATATATATATATATATATATATATATATATATATATATATATATATATATTTAGGCTAATTATCGTCAGTTTAGGGGTTTTTTTATCAGTTCACTAAGGACCTGGTACCTGACCCCTGGAATGATCATTTAGCAATACTGGTAGGCAGTCTTGCTGACTTACTGCAAAATTATTTCTCTCTATCTTAATTAACCTTGGAAAATCCTGACTCCTTTTATTGATAGTTAAAATTCTGCAAATTACCTTTGATAGTTATTTCTTAAAACTTGTGTTGCTAATGTTTGTAAATCCTTTCTCTGCTTTCACTACCTCATCCAGTCCCAGTTAGATAATAAGAGCTTTGAGATCGCCATTCTTGCCTTTGTCACCTTCTACCTCGACTAGATAGAGCAGCCCTGCATTGCTGAGTGCAGATCAGTGGTGGTAAAAACCATACCTAATCTCTTATTCCTCTTCTCACTTCCACTGTTCTAAACTTTGCAGACTGCTATTCCTTCAGGGGTTGTTTCCCTGGTGCTTCATGATCTGCACTGTCTCCCCAATTGATACAGAATCACCTTCAGGCTCCTCCTTACATATGGTATTAAATGACACACCTACTCCTACCCATCCTCTTCACTGACCCTCCCACAACTGCCGAGAACCATACACTCAGCCTCTGCTCCCCTACTGATTGTTCCTCTTAAGAATCTCTGCTGCATGGAGGATCCTCCTGCCTCTATATTTGCCACAGTAATGCGGAATGATGTCTGCTGCAATACACTTGAAATCAACCTCAGTGCTTCAAGGACACCCACCTCTTATCCTACTTGTAGATGTTCTTTATCATTGTTATTAATGAGAAGAGTTGCTGGATCAAAGAGGCAACATTCATAAAGAGTTGACAAGAAAGAGTCAGATTAAAGGGAAAATGGTAATAGAAAAAATGATGGTTGAAAGGTTGAAAAGATAGCAATCATAAATGCTGGGTTCAGGAGAAAGTAATTCCTAAGAAATAAGCACTCAACAACAAACCCTTGAGGTCCCAGGAATTCAAAGAAGGTAGGGTCTCGAACCTGTTAAAACAACACATCGAAATTTGGCAATGGCATCTTCTCCCAAAGGTTGAGTTAATGTGGAGAGAGGGACATAGGTGTTGAGTTCAGAGAGACGCTGGTGACAGGCAGTGGCCCTGTTGATGCCAAGGTCAGCTTCGGAGAGGAAGAATTGGGATGCGAGGTCACAGGTGGAAGTTTCCTTGGCGTCATGAAGGGTGACAGATTTAACACCGCCCAAAATCACATTCTTTGCAATCTAAAAAGAGATGACTTGTGATCAAATTATACAATGGATCTTTTGTTTCTGACTTCTAGCAGAGGTTAAATTAAATAAATGAATATATATACACAAACACACCATAAGTGTACCATGGCCTTATTGACTCACTGACCCAAATCTGGCAGGATACTTTAGTTTTCCCCCTACAAATCTCTTTCTTCACCTTATGAATGGCCTGGCACTTCGGGTACTTACTTTCCAGCCCCCCCCCCCTACCTCTCTTGTGCGAGGTGGATGGCACCAAGCAAGGACACCAAGTTCCCTGGGTGGAGTGCATGTTTATGTGAGGTTTGGGCAGTCTATGAGTAGGTGTTTGTTATTTTAGCAAATGGGATATATAATTCCTTCTTGCCATTAAATCAGTTTGATTTAATGGCAAATAACACTGCCAGATGTATGGGATTACTAAGAGACTTTCAAGAGTTGAATAAAATCGCCGTTTTGAATGACAAATTCATGTAGTGACTGATTTTCTTGATTCAGCTTAATATCTAAGTATATAATAATTTCTATGATCCTTTTGATAGTCTATTTTTGTTAGAAACTTTTATGAATTATAGAGAATGTTAGGAGTAATACAAATTAGTTTGATTAAATATACAAGATTAATATATGATACCTATATGCATAGGTGGGCATTATCACGATAATTTGATAATGATATCGGGTAATCAGTTATCCAATTTTTTTCCCCCACATTATCGATTCATTAGTTACACCCATACTTTTGGTTCCAAACTAGCAATAATCGATAATTTCAGTTTTTGGTTCCAGTTAAACACAGGGGTGAGTCGCGCGTGCCTTGGAGGCAGAAATAGGTAGGTCCAAGCTGGGAACAAAATGTATACTGAACCGAGTGCAGGGCGGCTGGTCTTAAAGTCTTCTCAAAACGTTCGCTCAGCTTCAGTCTCAGACGAGAGGTCACAAGGTGTTGCTCCTGCGCGCTACCAGGTTTTACACATTCTTTGATGATTTTTTCCCCTATGTTTCCATTCTTATTCTGTTCTAATTTTTTGTGCATGTGTATATGAATGCATGTACTATTCGGTGCTATTCTTTAATATCCATTTTGAACACTTACCAAGTTACGCCCCTATTCTAAACTGATCCTATTTTTATTGTAATTTAGTAGTGTAGTGCTTTGCTATTTTATAGTATTGAATTAGTGATGGCGCCGCAAGAGACTGTGCCTGCATCAAGCCAAAGAGTCTATTGACTCTGAGCTCACCGAGGCTGATTTTTTTTTTTTTTTTTTTTTTTAAGAGCTCATCTGGCGACTGCCTACTTGGGCATTAGTCGCCGTATTAAAACTGGCCTAGTTCTAGGCTACTTTAAAATGAAATTAAAGAGAGATCACCGAGGCTGAGCCTCAGTCACCCTGGCCATTCCTTGGGAAGTGGGTGAAGTACAAGAAGATGGTTGGCAACAACTACATATTCCAGTGCTTGTCCTGCATCCCCAAGATCACTGAGGTGAAGGTGAACAAGGGCACCAAGGCTAACCTGAAGAGCCACTTCAACAGGATTCATCCTGACAGGGCAAAACAAGTTGATGAAGCTTGCAAGGCCAACGTTGGGACTGGCGGCCGCAGCAGGAACCGGTCCAGCCAGTCAGACGCCGGTGAGGCAACCAGCAAGAAGCAGCGGCAGAAAACTAAGAAACGGTATTCAAATACTCTTACTATTGTATTATAAAATAATGCTATATATAGTCAATAATCAATATTGTATTATAATTTTGGATTTATCGGATATCACCTTATCAGGCGATAAATTTATCACCAGTTATCATTATCAATTTATCATGATACATTTTTCCGTTATCATGCCCACTACTGCCTATATGGTTTGGGACCCATTGTCCCAATTGTGATTATTGTTGGGATATTATGTCCCACAGTGGAAGTTAGATATTTTAGAGACCAGATTTGAAAATTAAATATTATTTTGAGGTGAGACGAGTCTCTATATACATATACATAGTTACCTACTGTACTTTAGTAATGACCTTTCATATTATATTTTAGATAGACTATAGTATATTTATATACAGTATACTTTATAATTTTTTCCAGCAAAATGTTAGATCTGAGACTACTCTCAACATAGAGGCTCTATGAGTGTGCAACATAATGCATCACAAGAAGAAGCATCTTCCACTTCTGATCCTGATGATACTTGTATTGGAAGTGTTTATAATGACTGATTTGTAATAAGATTATGAACCAGACAACTTGAATGGGCCCTCATCCAATGTTTCTCTTACTTCAGGTGAAAATGAAGAACCCTTAGATATGCAGTTACCATCAAATGAAATAGGCCTACCTATTTATACTCATGGAAGATCAGTAACTTATAATGAAAACATTGAATATGGACAAGTAATTTTGGTTTTACTTCAAAGTTTTCTATCCCTGGAGACAAATTGGGTAGATAGGTCCGATTCTTTGTTGAATATTTTCCAAGCCATTTTCCTGAGTAGCCGACTTATTTGTATTAGGTTTACAAATAGATGAATGTTGGAGATCACCTTCCCATATCATGGGTTACACAAAAAACTATGGGTTACCCCAAAATAGATGAATGTTGGAGATCACCTTCCCATAAAAGGTAATAATCACAGAAGAGGCAAAAGTTGCCGCTCCATCAAGAAACAAACACAAATCTGACACTACTGCCAAAATTGCACCCATCAACTAAGCCAAAATTACTTCAAAAAATATCACCTTTAGATATCCTGCTATTGTTTTAACTATTCCCATGCTAAAATTTACAATAATGTCCCAGAAAAAAAGCTGCAAAAAAATATATATATATAATAATGCTAGGAATGAACTTAAAACTGGCAAAAAATAATATTTAAATCACTGTGGTATATACCAAAAGAAGTGGTGGTCCAAGGGTTATAAGATGGGGAGTTTATGTTTAGGATGATGTTTAGAGGTAGTGTGTTCAAGTAACTTTGGGTGAAATAAGTGTGAATGCATAGGATTAATTTGGGGTAGGATGGAGGGGGGAGGGGAGTTAATTGTAGAGGTGTTGGAAGTAAATTGTGGGGCTTCTTTCTTGTGTCTGGGTGGTGGGAGCTCTACTGAAGTATTTCAGCAAGCAGGTATGGGGTGGGTATGCTGAGTGTATTGTTGTGTGGCTTGGGGTTTGTTCACATGAGATTTGGCTGCAGTTGGATGCCATGTTGGTGCTAGGTAATTGAGGGTGGTGGGGATTGATTGTTTGTATGGTGGTGAGAGGCTCTTTTGGACATCCAAATGCAATGTTTGATGGTGCTTTGAAAGCAATGATTTTCTTGTTTTTGTTGTTTACAGCTCAATGAAATCAGATGGCAATCTCTGCTAATTGAGAGCAATTAGAAGATTACGGAAGAAAGCTTTGACCCTTAAACCCGTCTGGTAGAGCCGGCAACATTATTGCAATTAAGTGGTCCTGACGGACCAGCTTTGAGTGGCGGGAAGGCTCTTTCATGCTGTGGGAAGTTTATAGCACCCCTCTGTGCTAGCAGTCTATGTTACAGCTAGGAAGCGGGAGATCTATTGCAACTTAGCCTCGCATAAGAATACATCCAAGTGGGGTAGTCCCACTACAAGATTGCATCCAGGTAGGGTTGGGCATCTTATATCCACTTGGGAATGACTGACCAGGGCAACTTTTTTGCTCTTATCCTACAGTGGCTAGTTACCCCCCCCCCCCCAAAAAAAAACAGCATTTCCTAGTGCACATGATTTTCTTGTGGCCTGGTTTGTAAATTTTGTTGTGTGGGTTTAGAATGCCATGTGGGTGTCTAGTGCGAGTCCTATGAAGTGTTGCTCTGCGAGTGAGATGCCATCTGGGTAGGTATAGGTGTTGATTAATGGGCTTTGTGGTTGTAGGATGTCATGTGTGAATATGTTGGATAGCAAGGGGTGATAGAATGGTTCCTAGTTGGGAGCCATTGTGTAGTGGCTGGGTGTAAGAGTTATGAGTTAAGTAGTAACTTTGGCCTACCTGCCAAAGTTAAAGTTGATTGTTGGGGAGGGTGGTGTGCAAGATTTTGTGCTAGGATGTTTTAGTACCATGTTCAAGACTTTGTTTAGGTCTATTTCAGAGAGGATTGTGCATGAGGGGGGTAAAGACTGGTTGAAGCCATCAATAATGTGTTGCGTGAGGTTGCTGAAACAGTGCTGAGTCTAGAGGTATATTTTGGCTGCTTCATTGGGGTTTTTTTTAGTGTTTTTGATAGTGTGCACAAAAATGAGATTAGGTAATAAAAGTTGTGTTGTGTTGAGGGTTAGTCTGGTTTGAGTAGGGTATGATGTGAGCTAGTTTCCAGGTTAAGCGGATTGTGTCAGTAAGCAAGGAGTGGTTACAAATTTCTGGGTTACCCAGATGCTTGAGATGGATGTTGGATATGTCTAGATCAGTGATTCCCAACATGGGGCATACAGCCCACCAGTGGGTGTGGTCATGGGTCCTTTTTTATGTAGTGAGAGGGGTTGGTTCTTGCTTGTGGATGTCCGAGTTGTTTTTGTTGTTTGTTGATTAAGGGGCTATCTGGCGACTGCCGACTTAGGCATAAGTTGCCGTAAACAAACAGCCTAGTTCTAGGCTACTTCAAAATAATTCAACAGGAAACAACAATAAAAAGAAATAACAATAACAAAGCAATAACAAAAACGATAACAAAAACAACAACAATAAAACCGGGTTAAATGAAAGGGAGAAGGCCGGCCTCCCCCAAAAAGTCAATAAGTCCACCAGTCATGGTGCACGCACTCGTCCCGAGTACAAGGGACAGGCGGTAGCGACCCCGCCCATCCCGGTACCGAGACAGGTATCGTGCGCGAAGATCACCCAGACTGGGACATTCGACAAGAATGTGACGAACAGTTTGTGGGACGACGCAGTCGTTGCAATAGGGCGCATGCGAGCGCTCCATCAAGTAGCGATGCGTCACACGAGTGTGTCCGATTCGAAGACGACAGAAAGCAACCTGAAGCCGCCGCGGCATTGGGGGATAGGTCCATGGGAACAGTCGCGGCGCAATGGCACGCAACTTTAAGTTCCCTTCGACCGTCTCCCATCTTCTTTGCCAAACAGTCCGAAGAGCTGCCCGTATTCTTGCCATGTAGTCGGTGTGAGGAAGAGCGAAACGCTGGTCCGGTCGCAGAGTCCTCGCGGACTCTTTAGCGCGCTCATTCCCCGCAATTCCTACATGTCCAGGAACCCAGCAAAAGATAATCTCGACATCTGCCCAGCTCGCCAAAACCGTGGCGTCACGGATATCGCGAACCAGGGGATGCGGAGATTCCAATGCCCCGAGAGCACTCAGGGCGCTTTGTGAGTAGCTATAGATCACAATCCGGTCTCCGAACCAGGCACGTCGCGTAATCTCCCGTACCGAGTGGTGTATTGCCACCAGCTCGGCCGTGAAGACAGACGCAGCACCTGGTAGAGCCCCGCTGACTTCAAACAGAGGGGATACGGCGTGGAAGCCGACCCCCTCTTGGGACTTGGAGCCATCTGTATACACTGGCACGGTTCCAGCGTGACACGATGTGTGCTCCAAAAAGGTCGAACGCAATACTCCCGGCGCAGTACAAGCTTTGGGAGCAGAGGCGTAGCGACAAATAGCCAAATGTGGTCCCCTCCAGGGTGGCGTCCTGGGCAAAACCAGGGGCGCCACCGGCCCGAGAGCGATATCTACCTCTCGAAGGAGTTTCCGGGCCCTAAACCCAAAAGGCTTAGGGTATGACTGGCGTCTCTCGACGGCATAGGCACCATCGAGATCAGCTGCGGATGCAATGAGAGCTGTTGGCGACTGAGGGAGGCGCCGGGCTCGCGCGTACAGTCGAGTGATACACTGCACGCGGCGCAGAGCGAGTGGCATCTCCCCAGCATCGACCAACAGGCTCTCAATGGGGAAAGTGCGAAGGGCACCGGTCGCAAGGCGAAGGCCGGTGTGGTGGATCGAATCCACCTTCCGCAATAAACGCTCGGCTGCGGATGCATAAAACTCGCATCCGTAGTCGAGCTTCGAACGAACAAAGGATCGATAAAAAAGTAAGGCAGTAGCCCTATCAGCGCCCCAAGCGCTGAACTTCACGGAACGGAGAATGTCCATGGCGCGGGTACAAGAGACCCTAAGGCTGCGAATATGAGCCTCCCAGGTGAGGCGTCGGTCGAATACAAGACCAAGGAAACGGTGCGACTCAACGACATCCAGGCGCACCCCATTAAGAAACAAATCTGGGTGGGGGTGAAGCCGTGGATGGCGGCAGAAGTGCACCACCTTAGTCTTGGCCAAAGAAAACCGAAACCTGTGCGCTTCGGCATAGCGAGAGACGTGGTTCAATGCCTGTTGGAGTCGACGCTCCAGAGTTGGCATCTGGGCCGCGCCAAAAGAGATCGAAAGGTCGTCCACGTAGAGCGTAGCGAGAACATCTTCCGGCAGCACCGAGGTGATGCCGTTGATGCTCAGGGCAAAGAGTGTGACACTGAGGAGACTTCCCTGCGGGACACCCTCTTCCTGCTCCTTTGGGCCGGAGAGGGCTCCCCCCACCCGTACGCGGAATCGACGATCTCGCAAAAATTCAGATATAAGAATTGGGAGGCGTCCCCTCGCCCCCATCGTGTGGAGAGTCTCCATGATACCGTATCGCCATGCGGTATCATAGGCCTTCTCCAGATCGAAAAACACCGTGGCGTAGTGCTGTCTACGAAGGAAAGCCTCGCGGACGGCATTTTCCAGTCGGAGTGGAACTTGCGGAAGCCGCACTGTGCGGAAGACAGATGGCTTCCGCTATCCAGGAAAAAGGCTAATCTAACATTTACCAATTTCTCCATCAACTTGCACACGCAAGAGGTTAGAGAGATTGGGCGGAAACCGGTCGGAGTAGAGTGATCTCTCCCCGGTTTGCGAAAGGCAAGCACAGTAGCGGTTCGCCAGGAGTCTGGGAGAAGACCTTCCACCCAGATCCTGTTGAACAAATCTAACAGAGAGGCGATGCCTCGCTCACCTAGATGTCGAAGCATGGCGTACGGGACATCGTCCGGACCATGGGCGGTGTCCGCGCACGAAGCGAGAGCGGAACGCAACTCGCTTACAGTAAACTTGTCGTTGAAGGGTTCTCCGCCTCTGGAGGTAAAGTCCAGCCGGCGCCCTTCCGCGAAATCACGACGTGCATTGAATGCTGGCGGAGCAGCATCACGGCTAGAGAATGCAGAAAAAGCGGTCGCGAAGGATTCCGCCACGGACGCGGGGTCCGAGATTGCGGTCCCATTCTCTTGGAGAACGGGAGGGGGGTCCTGCGAGAACTTGCCCCGAATCCTTTTGACTCGCTTCCACACCTCAGCTAAAGGGGTCTTCCCGTTAAGTGAAGACACGTATGCCCGCCAAGAAGAGCGGCGGGCGTGCTTCGAAATATACCGGAACCTAGCCCTAGCCCGACGAAATTAAGCGACAGTGAAATCGTTCGGGCGGCGCTTATAGCGCATGTAGGCATAACGCTTCTGTTTGAGGGCCGTCTCACACTCGGCCGACCACCATGGGAGTGGTCGGCGTGCAAAACGGCCAGACGTCCTAGGAATAGTAGTCAGGCCCACGGCGATGAGGTTGCCGGAGAAGAACTCAACGGCCTCATCTACCGACCTAAACTCCTCGACTGAGATAGAGAATTCAGTCATTTCCTGAAATGCAGGCCACCGCGCCCGCGCCAAGCACCACCGAGGTGGTCTCTCAGGCGGCAGTTGCCCTGAAAATGATATTTGAATGGGAAAGTGATCACTACCATGGACGTCATCGACCACCCCCCAATCAAAATCAGGCTGTGCATCCGAAGAGCACAAAGATAGGTCAAGGCAAGAAAATGAAGCGGTTCTTGGACAGTGATGCGTAAACTCATCCACGTTTAGGACACCCATCTCAAGCTCTTCGATCAGATCGGCAAGGACTTGTCCCCTGGGATTTATGGAGTAATCTCCCCAGAGAGGATGCCTGAAGTGCCGTTCAGATCTCCAAGCAAGAGATAGGGCCTCGGCAACCGTGCCACGACGCGGCGGAAGTCCCCCGCGTCGAAGTCAGCTGACGGTGGAATGTACGCAGAAATGATAGTATACCTCCTATCCAGGTGCAGCTGCACAGCCACTGCCTGAAAGGAGGTATCTAAAGAGAAAGGAAGAACGGAGACATCATGCCGGGTGTAAACCACGCCTCCCCCAGCTCGGCCATCCCGCGGTGGTGGGGTCGCAAGACCCTTGTACCCCGGGAGGGCGGGCAGGGGGCACGCGCCTAGCATGGTCTCCTGCAAAAAGATAGCTAACGGGGAGCGGGACGAGACGAGCCTCCGCAGCTCCTCCCAGTTGGCCCGGAGTCCACGGCAATTCCATTGAAGGAATATGCCCTCCAGGCCTAGCTCGGAGGAGACGCGGGGGCCCTCCTCGAACTGAAGACCCACACGGGAATGGCCGTACGCTTCCCGGGGGCAGAACCCCGGGCGCTGTTGGCCGGACAAAGCGCTGGAGGCGCTGTCGCCTTCGAGGACTTATTGGGGGAGGTTGGGCTCGCCATGCGAGTCTTTTCCTCCCTCCGCCTCGAAACCTTAGGCGGGCGCTGTGGCTTCGGAGGCGGGGGGCCCTCTTTTCGAGGAACCACCGTCTCCGAGCCACTCGCTCCATCTCGGGGCGTGGGCGAAGGAGCCGAAGCTCCTTTGTTGCTGTCCTCCTTTTGGGGGACAGCTTTAAGAACCCCCGAAGATGGCCTAGCGACCATCTTCAGGGGTGTTGCCTCCTGTGAGTCTAACGACTCGGTGGAGGCGCGTGGCCGTTTCGCCTTGCGGGAAACGGTCACGCTGGGGGAAGAGGGGGGAGCCCTGATTTTAGCCGGGGCTGGGTATGAACCCTTTTTGCCGCCAGCTTTACCAGGGGAGCGCCCGGGTTGGGTAGAGCCCGCAGAAGGGCTCCGAATGGGCGCGGAAACAACCGTGCTCGTTGGCCTGGATGGGCCAGGAGCAGAGGGTGCCTTTCTAGCTACTGAGGCATATGACGTCCCAGGCAGAGCTGGGCGCGCCAGGACCAAGTCCTTAGCCTCGCGGAATGAGTCGATCCTGGGCCTGAACGGCCAGGATTTCTTTCTCAAGGAGATATGCACCACATTTCTTCGAAGAAGCAGGGTGCGGCTCTCCGCAATTGACACACTTGGCCACACACGATTTGGACTTATCGTGTGCGACCTTGAAGCAATTTACACATACTTCGGGTGACCCCGACTTTGCACGTCTACATGAGCGATTCGTATGGCCGAAGCGGTGACAGTAGTAGCACCGCCGCGGAAGTGGCATGAATGCCTTAACGCGGTAGCGGTACCAACCGGCACGCACCGACTCAGGGAGCTTGTCACAGTCGAACGTGACGAAGAGTGTAGGGGTGGGTCTCGAGGCCCCTCCCTGTTCTCATCACACGTTCGACCTTGACCGCCCCATGGTCGGCCACCTCTAGGGTGATGTCCTCAATGGAGTAGTCAACGAGTTCCCTCACATAAACTACCCCTTTTACAAAGTTCATGGTAGAGTGCGGCGTCACACTCACCGGGGTGCCATGAAGTGTCCGAAGAGCACTTATCTTGGCCGCCTCGGCGGGATTCGCCGCATTCGCCAGAAGGCTCCCGTCCGAGAAACGGGTCACCTTCGGCTCTCTACCAATTGCACTAGCTAATCCTCTCCTCTGATGGATCATGTTGCCCTTGGACAACATGGTGCCATCAGTGGAGCGAATAACGAGGAAGCGTTTGAAGCCAGCGGGCTTGAAAACACCAGGTAACCTCTGAATGAGGGGCCCCAATGTCATCGAGGCTTCGCCCTGTGCACTTTTGGTCTTAGTCAGGGGCTCCGCACACGGGGGGGTAGAGGGGCTGGATGTGCTGATCTTAGCTTGGTCGCCTACCAAAGTGGCAGCAGACCTATCCGTCCCCGCAGCCCCCGCAGATAGAGAGGAGCCCCGAGTCTTCTTTGTCTTTCTAGTCTTTTTTTTTTTGGAGAGGAGGGCGGGGAATGCACCCGCTTCTCACCTCCGCCAGCAGAAGCCCCCATGCCAGATGGGCCGGCCTCGGCTAGGTCCCTCTCCGAAATGGAGAAGTTCCTGGTAGTCGTGGGGGCACCTGTAGGAGGAGATCCCTCCCCTCCTTGTATTGCCTCGGAGCCCTCAGCCGTTTGAGAGGGACCTTGCATAGGGGCGGACTCGGGTTCGGTGCTTGGCGCCGAGCCCGGATTCCCCCCATAGAAGGCCCTACCGTCTGAGGCTGGGTCTCCTCAAGGACCATGTCTATCACAGGAGCGACCTCCAGTTGGCCATCCCCTCCCAGGACATCGCATGTCCCCTTGGCAGCGTCAAGAGTCATTTGTGGGGAGGCACAAGCCTTAACCCCGGCAAGGTTTAATATCCTTGCCAGCAGGTCTTTTGAGGGAAGCGACAGAAGGGGCCTGGCTTCCCTCTCCCCCCTAAGGGGGTTTGCCCTACTGAGCCGCTTACAAGAGGGGCGGTCGGCAATGGGCTGCCTGCTGGCTTTCTTGGCAATCCCCTTAGAAAGAAAAGGAGGGACTGCCGCTGGAAATAGGGAGGTGCCCGAAAGCACCTACAGAGAAGGGAGTGAGGGGAAGTCCCCTACACCCGTAGGCGTAGGAGAGGAGTAAGCCTCCTCTCTGGTTAAAGAAGTATGGAGGGTCCCCTGCGCAAGCACAAGGGGGGAGACCTCGATTTTTTTGGTGGAGCTGGGGGGTTTTTTGATACTCATCATTGGGCATGGTGACCCTCTTATTTACACGGGACGCAAAAGCTCACCACCTCTCACAGTTGCCCGCACTGCAAGAGGTGCTTGCAGGCCCGGCAGAGCCAGGCGCCGCCATTTGGGACCACCCCTCCCGCCTGGTGGCCTGGCAGTCCATCGGCATGGCGGCTCCACCTTAGACACGGCGTAAGAATGATAGATTTTGAAGACGAGAGGAAAAGGTATGTGATGAAGGTATGGGTGGGGATGAAGCAGGTAGTTAAAAACCAGCCAGCCCAGACCGAAGCTCAGGGGTTAGGGAACATTGTCCCCCACCCCCTCAGCCCCGATGTGGGACGGTTGGCTGAAAGGAAGGTCAGCATCTACCCTGTGAAATTAGAGGCTGACCAGAGAAAGTTGTGGGAGAGGTTGTGTGAAAAGAGAGGAAAGTGTTTTGAAGGAAGGAAGAGAGGCTAAGCTGGGGCCGGACGGGGTGCTGAGTCCCGTCAGTACGGCGGCCAGGATGGCAAATCGTCGCGCCCCTTACGGGGTGTGGATGTCCGATCAAATAAATTCGTACTTGGATTTTTAGAAACAACTTCATAAAAATATAACGTTATTTCTGAAGTTGAAGTTTTTCTAGATCCCCTTTTCAATGGAGGGAAGTGATGGGATAGAACGCCTTAGTAATGCTGATCTGAGCCTATGAGGATATAATGTCTGGTTTATATGTGTAGGGAAAGTGGGCGCGAACAGGAGATAGAGCGTGCAAGGATAACACAGACTCGAAGGGGAGATATGGAATTGAAAAACAGAGTTATTGCTGTTAGAGGTCAAAGGCGAATAAATACTGGTTGAAGAGGAGATGAAGAATGAACAAAGAGGGTTCAGATATTCGTTAGCTGGTACATCTGACTGCGGCAAGAATAAGTTCATGAGCATGCACAACTTTTGTGTACATGGATCACTACAGGTATAATAAGCGGGATCAAAATTGGTTCATTAGCTGATTTACCTCTGACGCTTCAAAATGCTCATCACTGGCATCTGTGATAAGTGATCAAAACTGTATTTTGTTTTAGTTGCAGGCACAAGGTTCACTTAAGTGATTCACATTCTTGTCAATAAATGTTAAATTTTGTACTCATGCTTACATTAAAAATAGCAATAATTTTTTGTAAACTTTTTTCAAACAATGGTGTGGGGTATGTTTTTCTGGAAAATTATAGTGGTCCTGGGAGGAAATGAAGGTTAGGAAATACTTCTTTAGAGGTTTTGAGTGATTTGATGGTTTGTTGGAAGTTCAGTGGTAAAGGAGGTTGTTTGGTTGGTCTTTGCTATGTGTGCTCTTGATTTTTTTTTTAGGAGTTGTTGCTTTTGTCAGTGTAATGGAAGCTAATGTTCAAATAGCGTTTCATGAGAATGGTTGTTTCTGATAACTAATGTCATGTATGTATAGGCAGGAGTGGTATGTCATGTGTGGATTTTCTTTAGCCTCCAGAATTGGGTTGACTTTATTTTTTAATCTTATTGTGCTGATGTGTTTGTTCCAGTTTTCTGTTTAGTGATTAGGTTAGTACATTGGATGTGTTGTGTTTTGGTGATGGTTTGGAAGGATATAATAATGGATAGGTGGTCTGGGTGGAGGTTGGCTATTGTGCTCCATATGGTCCTGGTGTGTAAGGATGTGTTGCCGAGTATGGGGAGAGTGAAGTTGATCTGCTGTGTGAGTGCCTTTGGATTCTGAGCAGAGATCGGTGGTGTGTGTTAAAATCACCAAAAGAAGAGGTTAGAGTATTAATAACAAATTATAAACAAACCAAAGACAAGGCAAAGAAACAGAGAAAATGGCTAAAGAAATGCTCAAAGATTGACATTAGGTGGAAATGAAAATTCCAGATCAGACAGGAGGAATCACTTCCCTTACCTCCACTCCAAGTCCTCCAAGTCCTGATATAAGGACATCGGAAGATGCCATCCTGCGCATAGCATCATGACCAAGGACATACAGTTGCCTTGAGTAGAGAGATTCATCGATATCACCGCCCACAGATCCATTCGCCGCCATCTCCTGAGGAGGAAACAAGAGGGGGGTTGATAAATGGACAATAAATATTCAATATATGCAACCTTTAAGTAAAATATTTTAGTTAACACTAGAAGCACTCACTCTGTGATTGACATACAGTAAGTGGGCTGCAAATGTTTACACAGAAATGCAAATTTACACACATTTAAAACAGGTTAATGAAATATGTAACACACATGGAACATTATGCAATAAATGCAATGTAACAATCAGAAAAGCAAAATGGTGAACAGAAAAAAAAGCTAACAAGGACAATAGTGAAATGTGACAATGCAAAAGTTTATAAGGATGGTTTAGTCCTTGGGTGCTTAGGCTGATTTTCTTCCAAACATATTTTCTTCAAAATCAGCTAAGTTACGCGGATCTCATTTCTGGACCAAAAGTTTCAATCCCCCCCCACCCACCAATTCCATCCTGGTTTCAAGTTCAGAGTCAACACTAGATAAATTTCTTTACAAAATTCCCCCCATACATTTTTTCAACCCCTGCTGAGCAAAAACAACCCCATACTATATTTAATCTGCCACTCTAGGGATTGTATTTTTTGGCGCGTAAGCTTCACACATTTTTCTCCAAACCCTGCAGATAGAATTTTTGAAAAGGTTTATTTTGGTATCATCTGATCGAGGGATTTGTTCCTAGAAAGTAGCAAGTTCATTTGCAAAAAGCTAAGCAAGCTTTACAGTGACTTGTTTAAGGGGTGGGGTCTTTCATACAGTAAGATAAAAGAGATCATAATGATACAGTGGTCTAGTTATTTTATCCTTGATAACTTCAAACTCCACTTCTTTCCATATCTTCCTTCAGCTCTATAAAAGTAGGCTATGGTTCATCACATACTGTTCTAGCAAGTATTGTGAGCTGCACGTTCTACTAACATCCGAAGTTAACCTGAACGTTTTGAGGGATGAAATGAATTACGAAATTTCCAGTTCCGTATTATGGTACCAACTGAATTTTTAGGTACTTTATACTTTAAGCTGTACAGAGATCTTTATATACCAAGGCAACTCTTATGAAGGAAAACAATGTGTTGAGAAGATCTTGACTAATTAGTTCGTTTTCCCCATGATGATGTTGATGGTACGACTATCTAGTAAGGAATGGCGCAGTAGCATTACAGGATGACGAAAGAAACCTTGCATTTAGTTTAGAATATTCAAGATATTCGGGAACAAATAAAAGATATTCGGGAACAAATAATTAGTTTGTAAGACATTTTGCAAACGTAATTTATTTATATGAATGTTGTAAACTCACGTTGTAAAATTTCACTGTTGCCATTATAAAGTTTTTCCTGTTTACGATTTTGCTATTCTGATCGTTACATTGTAATTATTACATAAAGTTCCAGGTACGTTGTAAATTTCATTAACCTGCCTTAAAGTATGTAAATTTGCATTTCTAACGGCGTGCTGTAAGCCTTTGTGACACTGCATACTTGAAAATGTGCATGCATGCCTGTTTGGTGCTAGAGTTTTGGTGTTCATGCGACTTATTGCAAAAAGGCCTGATGAAACAAGGGAAGGGGGGGAGCTTCATTTTCTTAATCGTCGCTTTAGGAGGAATCGGGACATTGCACCCTCGGCCTATTGCTCGGGAAAAACACAAGGCAGCCTCATTCTGCAAAATAGCTATAAGCGCCATTGCTCGACGACGCAAATTCGACCACAATAATAAAAATAAACTTGAGCGCCGGCGCGAGCACAGATGTACTCTAGACCTATTTCCTATAAAAATCGACTATTATTGATGAAAACATGGCTTGCAAGAGGGTGGTTTAAATGTCAGCAAAAAAAAAGGACAACAGAAATGAAAACCAGGTTTGCGGTCAATAAAAGGAAACGACATATCAGAGGGATAGCCAGATTCAAAACCAGACCAGAGAAGCTGGACAAAAAATTGACTAAACTTAAAAAAAAAAGAAAGAATGAACCTTCATTGATTCGTATAGTTTCGGTTTCATTATAATTTTCTCGGTTGGATTCTTTTGACGGTGCTTTCCCGAACCACGTGTCACTACGTCACTCCAATACGGCTCCCATTCTACAAAACGTGGCTAAATTTCCTATAGCAGCGATTTTTTACAAATTGTATATCTTCTGGCGGTTACCGGCGCGGGCACAGTCGCCAAATTTATGAAAAAGTCTCATCTTTAGTCAGTCAATCGGATAAAAAAGGACAAAAATTGAGCAACAACCCATAAATACATACAGTAAACCCTCGATATAACAAACTATATGGGGCAGGGGGTCGTTCGTTAAACCTGATGGGCGTTAAAAGCAATGGAAATAACGAACCAAGTTCGTTATGGATATGTAATACGTATGTAATTACTAATAAAGTTAAGTGGACTACACAACATAGTATTGATACGAACCTTGCACTGTCGGAGACATGTGACACACCAACACCTACTCAGGCTGGTCGTAACGCTTGCCTGTAAAACCCGATGGAGTTCGGCCAGGAAATTTGGTTCGTTATATCCGAAATTCGTTATAGAGGTTCGTTATATCGAGGGTTTACTGTATTTGCAAGGAGGGGGCTGAGCGTAGACAACATTTCAAGTAATAAAATATTAAGGAGCAGACACTTCCAAAAAACGCAGCCAGTCAAGGACTCGGTTTTGGGGGAGGGGATTAAATTCTTAGGTACAGCCAAACCACAAAGAAGCCAAACACGGGTTGGGTTTGTCTTGGACAAACGAAACCACAAACAAGGGAGCCAAACAACGATGTAAATATCTACAAGGCAGTCAGGTGCGGCAGGGAGTTTGAGCATGCAGCCGCGTCCAACAAGTCATACGGTGTGCAGCCCCCCCCCCCCACCACACACACACACACACAAGGACTCGACATAGGCGGTAGCGAGCCCCGTAGTAGGATCAAGGTTGCCACTGGTTACTTTCTTAACAAATGTTACTTTTCTAAAGTTAGGTAGCTGTGGAAATTTGATGTTTGTTTACCTTTTCAAAGGATTGTAAAAAGAAAATGGGAAATTAAGAAACGTTTCATCTTAAGGAAAATTTTGTTAGGCTCGCCAAAAAATCTTGCGGCAACCCTGAAGGCGACAGGTACCGCTCATGAAGCCACCCTCACCCCCCACGACTAGGTCATTCAACCAAAAGGTACTTTACTGTCTGGGGAAACGAGCAATCTGACAAAAGAGGTTAAAATGGCAATGCGTCCCGCGAGTGTGTCAGAGGATAAAAAATTGAACCACAACCATCGAGGCGGCATGGGAGGGGGGGGGATAAGTAGGCTAACGGCTGAAGCCAGGGCACAATGGCAAGCTACTTTACATTCCCGGCCGCCGTCTCCCACTTTTTTTACCCTGCAAATCGAAGAAAATCGGTTATGATTCCAGCTATGTAGTCAGAATGGGGAGAAAGAGGAGCTAAACGACAGTCTAATTCCTTCGGTTTCCGCTGGTGCCCTCGGTTTCCCGCAATTCCGACATTGTCTATGAACTCAACTCGCAGCAGGATCCTGCTAACAAGGCGTTGCAGATATCCCAATGCTTCAAGGCAACTTCTTAGTCGCAATGAATTACAAATCAGTCTCGGGCGTGTAATTTCCCGTACCGAGCGGTGTATTACAACCAGCTCGTCTATTTAAATAAGACGCAGCGCCCGGAAGAGCAAGGCCCATAAAAAGGGCCTAGATAACATGGAACCCCCATCCTCCACTCGTACTTGGAGCCATTCGTGTACTCTGACCGGGCTCCATTGTAACATGATGCAAGCTCCAAGAATACGAACGAATACACTCCCGGTGCTGTAGAAGCTTCGGGAGCAGACAGTGAGAAGCGTTAAGCGGCGCTTGCCATCCCATAGTGGCGTCTTGGGCAGAAGCAGGGTCGACACCGTCCCGAGAATTACACCAAACTCACTCTGAAGTATTTAAACAACATCCCAAAAGTATTCGGGGGTAACTGATGTATCTCATTGGCCGAGGAAGATACAAGAATCATTGACTACTGGGAGAAACGCTGAATCCGCAAGTACACCCTCTTATGCTTGTCTATTCCATACAACACCGATTTTTACACCCACGAAGCTAATCATATTACATTTTGCAGATGCAGACTATACAACAAACTATTTTCACCATCTACTTTGACCTCATTGCTAACAATTTCCTTATCCTCATTTCTGTTCACACAATAATTCTCCTTATTCATCCCCCTTCTCACTTCCTACCAGAATAGCTTCCTGTTCCCATTGAATCTCAATTCATCCTTTGGCTGAACGTTTTCCTAGTTTAATCCCTATTCCCACTTTGTTCTTTATACCCATGTACACCATTGGACAAAACTATGAGACCACCATTTATTTTTGTATTTAAACTATGAATTTTGCTCTGATATTACTATGGGCGCATACTACTCTCATATTTAGCATAAACACCATAAATCATATTCTAACATTTTTTTCTAATTTGGGCATTTTCTCGTATTTAGCCAAAAAAAAAGCATAACTCATATATTGCAAAAATGTATATTCCTTTTTATTTTGACAGGTTTGTGCCATAATATGTATTGATTATAGTTAATAATCACTAAGATGCCCAAGAAATTTGAGTTGAGTGAAGTTAAGCTCGGACAAATTGTAAATCACCATCCAAATGGGATGTCACAGAGACAGCTCAGAAGATGAGGTGTTCTCGGTGAGCAGTCCAAACGACTCTCAGGTGCTTCAGGGACACTAAAGGTGTCAAATAAAAAAAAAACTGGCAAGAAAAGGGGTCGCATCTCCTCGCGAAGACATATCCCATCCGTCAGTCTCTTGAAAATAGGCGATAAACATCTTCAGAGATGTGGCGACTTCAATGAGGGAAATGAATACCTTACAAATATCGACTAGAACTGTAGGAAGGAGTCTTATAGACTGTAAGGGAATGGTCACTTCCCCCCCCCCTCGTTCACTCTTGGTGCAGTTCCAAGGCGGTCACCGCAAAGACATCCGGCCGAAGGCATCGGCGGGTCCCGCGTGACCGCAGCACTGCCCCAGACCGTGCCATGAAAGAGGTCACCCCCCCCATCGTTCACTCGTGATGCAGTCCCAAGGCGGTGGTTACCGCAAGGACATCCGCCCCAGGCATCGGCGAGTCGAAAGTTTGACCAGAGGGTGGCATAACTCGTTGCCATGTAAGACCCTAAAGGTCAAAAAGGTAAGATCTCCCCCCAGGAGAGTGAGATCCAGTTTCAGGTCGAACAAAGAAATTGGAGACGGTTTTCTCCCAACCTCGATGGCTAACGAGGAGCCGATGTTTGACTTCGTGGGAAAGACCGTTTGGAAAAGGAACTCTCCTGGGGCCGTCCTCAAGCTCCCCCCCCTTACCACCCCCAGTGGGGGTGCGAGGTATAAATGAGGAACTCTGAGGAAAATCGGGGTAGTATACGTCAGGCCAGGTGACGAAGTCCTCGGTTCCAAAACCGGGCTACCTTAGACTGGATAGGTAGTATACGTCAGGCCAGGTGACGAAGTCCTCGGTTCCCAAAACCGGGCTACCTTAGACTGGATTGGTAGTATACGTCAGTCTCTAGGTGACGAAGTCCTCGGATCCCCAACCGAGCTACCGAGACTGGAGAGGTAGTTTACTTGTGTCGCCAGACCAAGAAGCACCCTGCAAGAGAGGCAGGGCTACCTACCTTAAGGGACTAAGAAAAAGCTCATCCTTGAGCTAAGTCCCTGGTTGTCAAACCAAACAATAAGTGAACTTTGGTAAGTTCGACTTACTCTCGCCAGAGAGATTCCTCATATCCTGGTGCACATTAAACACCAGAGGTATTCCTCGTCTTTGAGGAATTAAGAAGAAGAAGGAAAAGGCTCCCCCTCGAGCCCGTTATTCGGTGGTCACACCAAACTGTAAGTAACTTATTCTCGCCAGAGAAACCCCCCTCCGTCATCCTCGCCCGTGAAGAAGACCCTCCCCGAGTTCAGTCCTCGTCCATAAGGAAATTAGTAACGAAGGAAAAGCTCCTCCTCGAGCTCGTTACTCGGTGATCACACCGCACTCCAAGTAAGCTTGATTCAAGAACCAAGTTCAACTCACTCTCGCCAGAGAGACCACGACTACCTGGGTGTTGCATAGAGCACCGTATTGATTCTCGTCCTTGAAGAATCCCCCCCCCCCCGGAAGAACGTGTGGACCCCCCAGCTGCTACCCTCGCCAAGACGACCGTGGAATTCCGCCCATCTACACGCGTCAAGTGTAAATATTTCTGAGGCCCTTTAAACTCCACGAGTCCGTAAGCCTAATTCTAATATTATTGTTTTGTCTAGAGAAAACGTGAACTTAATTTTGTGGGTCAACTAATTTAATTAATTCTTGTTTATAATAATATTTAGAGTATTGCTGTAGTTAAAGTATAAAGGTTGTGTATTCAATGGTTAAAGATAAAATATAAGTTTATTTTGTGAATTAGTGGGCGTTTCTTTTATATCCTGACGTGTTTGGTAAAGGCTCAGTTCATTAAGATATTCTTATAATATCAATATATTAGACACTCTTAGCACTCTTAGAATAGAACAAAAAGGAGGGGCATTCTACGACACTAACTAAATAAAAGAGGTGTCAGAGGAGGTCAGTAGGGTTCTAGCAGAAAGAATTCTACGACGATATAATTAAAGTGGTGTCAGGTTTTGTAGGTTATTATTAGAAAGAACCCAGCAGTGTCTAATTAGGAAAGAGCCAACACGTAAAGGAAGATCAGGAATAAGAGAATAATTGACGAGAGGAAAATTGGTAGAGTTAGGGGTGGTAACAATATAAAGGTAATTGGTAGGTCAAGTGGTAAATTTGAGGTCGGGAGTGATATTTCAATCAGCATAGTAGTGGGATTAAGGGTTATTTATGCTGAGCGCTACCTGGTGAGTGGCGGCATAATTATCTGAAAATACAGAAAGGAAAAATCGACGGACCAACACGAAATGGATCCAGTCAAAAGATTTTACCAACAAGCCCAAAGTCTGGGACTTGAAGGCACAGAAATGCATGACTACGTCATGGCAGAATTAAGAATTGATTGTGTAGAAGAAGAAAGAATTTGGGATATAGAAAAGGAACAAGAATTAATAAAGTTTGAGAGAGAAAAAGAGGATATAATAAGAGAGGATACAAGAGAACGTGAATTAATGGAAATATGGATGAACCGGAATAGTGAAGAATCCCGAATACAGCGGAAAATAGAAACAGAGGAAAGAAGAATGCTGAGAGGAGGTAAAACAAGCGAAAGAATAATACTGTTGAAAAGAGAAGCACGAGAATTCAGAATAAGGATAGAAATGGAAGATGAAGAAAGAAGACTAAAGATAAAGCTGGAAGATGAAGAAAGAAGAACTCGACGGGAAAACGAAATAGCGAAAGCAGAACAAGAAGCCGAGGAAAGGAGAATGCAGATGGAAAAAGAGTCAAAAGAGAGGAGAATAAAGATTAAAAAAGAAATAGATGAAAGGAGAATGAAGAGGGAAATAGAACGTGCTCAAGCGGAAAGAGAAGAGAGAGAAGAAAAGGAAAGATTGCTCGCACTCGAAAGAGCACCTATCGAGAATCTCATAGAGGCCGAGGAAGTTGTAGCCCGGCCTGGACCTAAGAAAGGACCATCGAGGGAAACCCAGCCAATTGGGGTAACGATGGAAGAAGTAGGAAGTAGGAAGGAGGTACCAGCAGGAGTACCTAAGAAAGAACCTACGAGGAGAACCCAGCCAAATGGGGTTATCAGGGAAGAAGTTGAAGGTAGGGTAGAGGTACGAGCAGGTGTACCTGAGGAACTACCGGCGAAGAGAAGTGAGTCAAATGAGTTGACAAGGAAGGAGGAAAGAGGTGCTATGGCTATGCACTCGGGTAAGACTAAACAAATGGTAGACGCGGATGAGTATCCCCTACCCCTAGTAGTCTCCTCCCCAAACGGAACGTCCACGGAGTTACCGCTAAATCGCCAAGTCGTAGTGAGCGCCAAGCCCACTAACGACCTCGCAGGGAAAAGTTTTCTCGATCCCCAAAGATCGAACCCAGACCCGATCTTCCCGTGTACAGGGTTAAAGGAGAGCTATGGGACCTACGCTCCCATCAATTATGCCCCGCTACAACAGGCCGCTCAAGCCTTAATGTTTAATTTAAAGGTAGTCAAGTACCATAATATGAGTAAGTCGAGTAGGTTGAAATACCACTACCATTTAGTAACATACTTGGGTAGACTCAATAACCAGGACGGCCGACTCAGGCGCGGTAGAATAATGGTCACAGAGCACCATTTTAGTATTAGCTACCTCAAAGGAGCCGATAAAGGACAGCTGCTCTATAGGCGGAGACGAAATACCATTGAGGGTTATTTCAGCACCTAATGAGCGTGAAACCATGTTTTCATTTGTTGTTCGTGTAAATATTTATCGGTAGGATTTAAGTTCTCAAAAACTTAGAAATGTAAGGAAGTAGCTTGTTTTGTTGTTTTTTTTTATGGGTAATCGATGAATTAAGGTTTTGTTATGTTCATGTAAAATTGTAAATCGAGTGTCTAGCTCGACACATTGCCTGTGTAAACGCGCGCGTGGGCGCTCATATGTAAGGAAACTTAATGTAAGGGAGGGCTCAAAGAAATACAACTTTGCTAA
Organism: Ceratothoa steindachneri; assembly: GCA_963969495.1. NCBI lineage: Eukaryota > Metazoa > Arthropoda > Malacostraca > Isopoda > Cymothoidae > Ceratothoa > Ceratothoa steindachneri. The sequence goes on along the minus strand of OZ018339.1, from coordinate 49,222,148 downwards.
GCTCGACTAGGTTGAGTAAGTTGTTTTGAGTTCCCGGGAGCATCCCCCGCCCCCCCCATTATTTTCTTCGGTGGGAGGTGTGTAAGGGAATGGTCACTTCCCCCCCCCCCTCGTTCACTCTTGGTGCAGTTCCAAGGCGGTCACCGCAAAGACATCCGGCCGAAGGCATCGGCGGGTCCCGCGTGACCGCAGCACTGCCCCAGACCGTGCCATGAAAGAGGTCACCCCCCCCATCGTTCACTCGTGATGCAGTCCCAAGGCGGTGGTTACCGCAAGGACATCCGCCCCAGGCATCGGCGAGTCGAAAGTTTGACCAGAGGGTGGCATAACTCGTTGCCATGTAAGACCCTAAAGGTCAAAAAGGTAAGATCTCCCCCCAGGAGAGTGAGATCCAGTTTCAGGTCGAACAAAGAAATTGGAGACGGTTTTCTCCCAACCTCGATGGCTAACGAGGAGCCGATGTTTGACTTCGTGGGAAAGACCGTTTGGAAAAGGAACTCTCCTGGGGCCGTCCTCAAGCTCCCCCCCCTTACCACCCCCAGTGGGGGTGCGAGGTATAAATGAGGAACTCTGAGGAAAATCGGGGTAGTATACGTCAGGCCAGGTGACGAAGTCCTCGGTTCCAAAACCGGGCTACCTTAGACTGGATAGGTAGTATACGTCAGGCCAGGTGACGAAGTCCTCGGTTCCCAAAACCGGGCTACCTTAGACTGGATTGGTAGTATACGTCAGTCTCTAGGTGACGAAGTCCTCGGATCCCCAACCGAGCTACCGAGACTGGAGAGGTAGTTTACTTGTGTCGCCAGACCAAGAAGCACCCTGCAAGAGAGGCAGGGCTACCTACCTTAAGGGACTAAGAAAAAGCTCATCCTTGAGCTAAGTCCCTGGTTGTCAAACCAAACAATAAGTGAACTTTGGTAAGTTCGACTTACTCTCGCCAGAGAGATTCCTCATATCCTGGTGCACATTAAACACCAGAGGTATTCCTCGTCTTTGAGGAATTAAGAAGAAGAAGGAAAAGGCTTCCCCTCGAGCCCGTTATTCGGTGGTCACACCAAACTGTAAGTAACTTATTCTCGCCAGAGAAACCCCCCTCCGTCATCCTCGCCCGTGAAGAAGACCCTCCCCGAGTTCAGTCCTCGTCCATAAGGAAATTAGTAACGAAGGAAAAGCTCCTCCTCGAGCTCGTTACTCGGTGATCACACCGCACTCCAAGTAAGCTTGATTCAAGAACCAAGTTCAACTCACTCTCGCCAGAGAGACCACGACTACCTGGGTGTTGCATAGAGCACCGTATTGATTCTCGTCCTTGAAGAATCCCCCCCCCCCCGGAAGAACGTGTGGACCCCCCAGCTGCTACCCTCGCCAAGACGACCGTGGAATTCCGCCCATCTACACGCGTCAAGTGTAAATATTTCTGAGGCCCTTTAAACTCCACGAGTCCGTAAGCCTAATTCTAATATTATTGTTTTGTCTAGAGAAAACGTGAACTTAATTTTGTGGGTCAACTAATTTAATTAATTCTTGTTTATAATAATATTTAGAGTATTGCTGTAGTTAAAGTATAAAGGTTGTGTATTCAATGGTTAAAGATAAAATATAAGTTTATTTTGTGAATTAGTGGGCGTTTCTTTTATATCCTGACGTGTTTGGTAAAGGCTCAGTTCATTAAGATATTCTTATAATATCAATATATTAGACACTCTTAGCACTCTTAGAATAGAACAAAAAGGAGGGGCATTCTACGACACTAACTAAATAAAAGAGGTGTCAGAGGAGGTCAGTAGGGTTCTAGCAGAAAGAATTCTACGACATAGACTATGGCCTCAAAGGGTGCTAAGCTAGGAAGAAATCATGGATCTCCGATACAAATAAGAAACATCTTCAATGGGAAGGCACACGTTCAGCCCGTGCACTACTTACTACCACTTAGATATACATATTCGTGCCACATTATCCCGTTATTTCATCTCTTCTACTCTCAAGCATTCCGACATCCTCGCCCAACTTGCGACTTGTAGGACAAGGACGTCGCACAATACGAGTAAACTAACGGGGGAATCTAGAAGGGGGGGATGGGGTTAATGGAGGTTCACAAATACGGAAGGGGGGAAGCTGCAAAAAAAAAGAATTTTTATAGTAATAATGTATTCAGCAAAAGCAAAGAATTGTCCTGCCATAACCATGTCAAACGGGGAGGGAAAGGGGGGGGGGGGTAAGAGACAAGAAAATGATAAGGTTAGTTGAGTGAAAGGTTTAGTAGCTTTATGGGAACTACTCGGGACCAGGTGATCGCGCAACATTACTGAGCCTACTAAGTTTCTCTTGCGGGATTATACTTGAGGAAAATATTTTTTTTCCTTTATTAAAATATCTTCAAAAATATAAGTGAATAAAATGGTACATAAAGCAGCCATTTATCTAGTAAATCAGTTTTGCTGGCTGAAGCGGCGCTAGAGCGGTGAGAGCATTTGATAAGAGCAGATTGGAAAATGAAATTATCGGGCTGCATGACGCAAATGGCAACACCCAACACCCGTTATCCTCGATAGCGAAGGCAGAGTCTCACTCACATCTCGAAGAAGCACACACATTTGCCGTGACGGAAGACCAGTCAAGACAAACGGACGGGTCGCTTATCAGCGGGACGGTCAAAGAGTCCGCGCGGAGGCGGAGGAGGCTAACGGAGGATTCTTTTGAACTCGAGGCTCCGCATTAGGATTCGTCTATCCACTTACCTTCGCATTACCTTTTTTTTCCTTACTGCGGAATATTGAAGTGGGGGAGGGGTAGAAGATATTGGAGTTAATGGGAAAAACAGTTAAGGAAGAGAAAAAAAAAACACTGTACATCAGATGAAAAACCATACACCTCTTTCGGATAACTAAGGACACTAGTGTACACTAAGAACTTGTGAAGGTGGGGGTGGAAAGAAAAATCGCAACCCAACACTTTACCAGACAATTTAGTTATGCAAGACCAAATATTTATGCGGTTAGTATAGCAATGCGTCTTAACCGCAACATTGCATCGGACACAGCTGGAAAACGCTCCTCAGCCATGCCAAGCAAATGACTGTACCCAATACTTAACCGCATACTATCACTGCATACAGTGAGGTTATCCTGACCTCTATTTAGATTGAACTATTGTTAGGCAGTGCCCGCGTCACGAAAAAAGTGCCAAAATATGTGTGAAATAAGCGCATTTGTAGTGATAGGTACATAGAAAAGGCAGATGTTACCTTTCTAGCTAGACTAGATATGCTCCGGTACGGCCCTGCATGTTACCTTGACACAAACTAGTCATCCACTTATTAAAAAATAACAGGATCCAGGAAGGAGGGGTTCAAATGAGGTACAGCCAGATGAGGTGACCAAGACAAATTGTCGAGAGTCCATCTAGATACACTCGCTAGAGACGGCAGCGCAAAATATCTACATTCAGAACCGTACCGTAAGACGTCCATGTTAGGGGTTTTTTTCCCCGACCAAACAGTGCAAAATAAAAGGGAAACCATTAAATGACAAAAGTGAGAAGCAACGAAAGTGACACAAGAGAGCAACGAACGCAGATAGTCAAATACCAGAGGGTGATTCCGATCGACGGGACCCAAATTAGGTTCAAGAATGGAAATCGGGTCCCGGAATCTTTGCTTTACTTCGTTTTGCGGACTTTGCGTAAGAGGAACGGACATAAAACCGGGTCGGGTTTTAGGGTACACAACCGGAAGGGATGATGGTGGCGGAGAGATGGACTTGCTTCTTTTCATGCAGACAAGATATTCGTAGTAGACGTCCTTTGTGCACGCGGCTCCCATTGGTACGGGAAGCTGACTACGCGACAGCTTTCAACTAGTCAAGAACTGATAAACTCTCCTTAACTCATCTAGGGTCACGCCGTTTTTTTCTGAAAAAAAAAACACTCCTCTACTCCCAGGTTCCACGACTGACGCAGCTACATTCAAATGAATTATGGTGACGAAGGGGGAAGGAAGAAATTGAGAAATTTAGCACCCTGCGTCAAGATTGTTGCCACAACAGCATTCCGGAATATTGAAGGGCAATGCATGTAAAAGTAGAGATGGGACGATACCAGATTTTCAAGCGAGTACCGATACCGAGTACGATACCACTGTATACTCACGATTCTGATACGAGAACCGAGTACATATATATATATATATATATATATATATATATATATATATATATATATATATATGTGTGTGTGTGTGTTTTGTGTATTAGTAAATATTTCTATAGGTTTTTATGTATTCATTTGTTTGAAGAATAAGACTACTTACTGAACAATGGGGCTTTGTTTAATTTTTCAAGCTATTACAAAATAAATACTTAGGCATCCAATTATACAACTAATTCCTTTAGCAACCAAATAAAAACAACAAATAAACGAATATTAGTCGTACTTCAAATCCAATACTCTAAATATTTTTTCCTTAAAAAGAAATTTCTACGCATTTGATTATTATAGATTGAAAGAATAATAAAACAATAACAAATCTTGAGTCATATGTTTCATGTATGTTCGTTTGAATGAACGCTGTTTGAACATGTTCGATATGGTTACTCTCTAACACTACCGTTTATTTCATGTACTAACTGTTCATTTTCATTCAGCAATGGGTGATAATTGAATATGAATATCGAAGGAATATAAAACAAATAACATTTATAGATAAAAGTTGTACATAAAGATTAAAGGGTCTATTTAAAGCTTAACTTGCAGCTGTTTTAAACGAAATAAAATGTCGGAAAAAAACGACGGAACAAAAATAGTAATTAATTGGTTTGGTAGCATACATACAATAGGACTATATGGAACGGCTTTAATTTCAAGCTAATTGCATGTATTTTTTGTGTAATAATAATTTTTTTCATTGTAACGGAAGCGACTCTTTAGAAATTCTAATCTTTTTGTTGAAGATTTACCCAATTATAATGGAGATGAAAATAATGTAAAATTTTCCGTCATTTATGACGGCACGGGTACACTATTTTCAAAATATTTCTGAACGGGATAAAATTATCGAAATTTACGAATATTGAGTTAAACATTTAAATAAAATTATATTATTTATACCAAACTAACTGCAGTCATTTGATTGATTACATGAATTTTTCACGTACGGGTAAACTAGTAGTTTGGCCTGTGCTTGTTCCTTTTGGTTCCCTGAAAAACTAAGGGTTTGAAAGGATTATAAAATGTTTTAAGCTTTGTGTAAATAAATTAGGTGCAGATTATGATTTTTTTCACGTACGGGACGAAGAATATAATCATTAAATAAATGAATATATCTTGTAAAATGATTGCATACAGTGTCTTGGGAATTAAAGGGCAGGTATCGGATTTTGATATCGGAAATGAGACAAAAGTCCCGATACCGATACGAGTTCCGATACCACTAAAACAGCCGATACTACCGATATTCGATACCGAGTACTCGTCCCATCACTATGTATTCGATACGGAGTACTCGTCCCATCACTATGTATTCGATACCGAGTACTCGTTCCATCACTATGTATTCGATACCGAGTACTCGTTCCATCACTATGTATTCGATACCGAGTACTCGTTCGATCACTATGTATTCGATACGGAGTACTAGTCCCATCACTATGTAAAAGAGAACGTCCTAATACCTGCACTGGAAGGGGTGAGGGGCGATTCTGGGTGTAAATTTAGGAACAATGAAGCGACCAAGAATTAAAAGAAACGCCGCTGCCGAATGGGCCATTTTTCTTTCAGCGGGGAAAAGACTCAGTGCAATTCGAACCCGGATAAATTTCACTCGCTCGCTCGGGAAAAAAAGAATCAGTGGATGGTTAACTAGATGGTAGTAAGAAAGTTAAGGAAGATGAGAGTGCAATAACTTGCCAACCATAACAAACAAACAGAAAATAAACACGACCAACATACTACGTTCCATAACCAAATCATCACTACACACACAAAACACCCACTGCACTGGGTATCAACACAAAAAAACATCCCACCCACACCACACGTTTCTTTTGGCTATGCCCCGGGTGTTCACCACCCCAAACTAAATACACCGTCCCAAGGTCACGCTTCAAACCACCAAAAGGAAAGGGGGGGGGGGGTATACTCTATCGCGGGGAGGGGGCGGGGTCGAGTTAGTGGACTTCATCGATGCTGCTGCCCTAAGGGATGAAATCTTAGGGGTGTGTGTGTGTGTGTGTGTGTGTGTGTGTGTGTGTGTGTGTGTGTGTGTGTGTGTGTGTGTGTGTGTGTGTGTGTGTGTGCGCTCCTTATGTAATGCATACACGATTTCTGTTTATTTTGGCGCTCAGAACTAAGTTTCTCTTTCAGACTTTTTTTATGCCCTGCTTAACTGTTAATACCTCGGTCGGTTCTATCCTGACCTAAAAAAAATAAAATAACTAAGAAAAGGAGAAATAAGGTGGAAAAGATTACCATGGTAAAATTGACGCCCCCCCCCCAAAAAAAGGGAAAGGCACATTGGAGGCTGACGGGAACAAATTGGCAATGAACACAATCCAAAGTACGACTTGGGATCGCCTTGGGATGTATTCGGAAGTGCGATGTAACCATTCTACTACTTTAAAAGGTGTTTTTCTGTTTCCTATGACATTTATGGGGTCAAAGGCTGGGGGCGAGGCTGACATTGATTTCATTTCTCTTGAACATAACGTTTTGAGAGGGTATTAGAAAACATCTTCAAAGCCTTTGGCAAAGACGTAGCCAAATGCCACAACTATCGTTATTTCTATTCCTAGTCTTCCAGGACCATCATGAAGACCAACATCCCCGACAATTTATTAAAATGTACACATATGAAAATGTTGTAAAGGAAATCTCTAACACAATTACAACACAAAAATGTGCTGCACTATTTCACCGAAATATGTACTGTGAAGAGGTAGGCCCATGATGATTCGATACCATATCCTATTTCAGCTCAATTTCGCCTTTTAGTGCGATTTATGATGGGGAATGAATGTATCTCGTCCGTGGTCAAAGTTAGGCAAGAGCAGTGCCTCATCACAAATTGTTAGCAAAGACAGTAAGAGAAAAGAACTTATTAATTAGAGGAAACTAAGGCGGCGGAGAGGGTGCATTAACCTCCCCCAGAAAATAATTCCTGAACGATGGGAAAAGACAAAGAGTGAAATGCAAGAAAATGCACGCAAATGTTATAAAGCAACCGGGAAGAAAAATATATTTTATAATGGAGCTTTATTTTTTTTTTAGAGCCTATCTGGTAACTACCCACTTGGGCACAAGTCGCTGCACTAGGCTACTTTAAAATAGGAATGAAAAACAATAAGGGAAAATCGTAACGAGGAAGCAAGCCCCTGAGTCGGGGGGAGGTCCACCCAGCGCAGGGACGTGCGACCTACAAAGAAAACAAAAAAAAAACTAGTTAAATAAAAGGGAGAAGGTCGGCCTCCCCCGGTGGAGCTTTAAAAGATTTGGGGAACTGTGTGGTCGGTGAGCGGAGATTCTAGACTTTCCGCAAACAAGGACCAGACTGACTCCAAAGAACAAAGACAAAACGAGAGCCATGCGAACCCCATGCTGTCGTAATAAAGCATGACGCGGGAGATAAGACATTCACAGAGTAGATGAGCAAACGAGCTGAAAGGAGGTAGCGGCTGGGGAGTCATCAGTGACGCAAACTGTTCGCCACGGTGACGCATGGAAAAAAAAACGCGACTTGTCGATGACGGCAGTGCGCCACTTTGCAATCGTACAACAAATGGCATCACAAAGACACCAGTACCCCAATCTAAACAAAATAAAAAATACCGGCATTCACAATAAACAAATCACAACAAAAACTTTAAAATGAGCCGAAATGGAAGCAAGCCTCGATCAGAAGCCTACCTGTCGAACCTAATGAAGTCCGACGCGTCCCTACATTAAAGTTGCCCTATCGATTTGTTGGCGCCGTCGGCCACAAGCTTGGGTTAAGAAGCCTACAACAACCTGGCGCTAGAAGATCCCATCCCCATTTATATCGATCCAAGGCAGAAATGGAACCCATTGGGAGGGGGGGGGGGGCACAACCATCAACTGCCATCCTGAAACAAATTCATTCACTTGCTTCCAAGAGACGTTGACACATAAACAGGCAAATATCCACACTAACGGATAGTTCCAGACGGGCTACAGCCACCAATTCCTGACCAAACAAAGCATTTTTCCCGGAAATGGAATGCGGGAAAGGCCTACCTTCTCGGAGCGGAAAGGAGGTACGAGGGTTGCGGTCTCCTCCTTGGTAATCCAGCAAAAGGTCAACACTACTTATATCAACGATGTCTTTATCCCAGCTAAGGGGTGGGTGACAGGGTCCCACAGTGGAGCGAAATGTGACGGACTATATGAACCTAACAATCCCAGTGAGGTCGGTTGAGATGGATGGAGTGGGGTTGCAAATAGGCTACAACAACGGGGGGATGTGGGGGGAGGTTGAGTTGCAGGGGTGGTGCTGATCTTTCACGCTACGAATCGCAAAACAAAGTTGTTTAAAATCAATCCGACATAAACACTTCCACGAGTCGCGGGAGCACCAAGTTGCCGGGAGATGCCTAGTCATTCTTCCAGGGGAAACAGGGTCCCAAATAATAACATAAGAACACTCAACGAGGCGAATTCACCGGCATAAAACTAAGAAACAATGACTCAACTGAGCCGAGCGAGAAAAAAACAGCCGAAACTTACAATCAAGGAACACTGACTGATTCGTCTAGAGTCGCTTGCGAGATACGAGACTCGAGAGGGGTTGGAGGAGGGAGTGGGGGGGGGGGGCATAGTGGAATTATTCAAGCAAAATGTTCGTCGATAACTTATAGTCAGAACCATTTTCACCTTTAAGGTTACTAATAAATAGGTATAAACCTTGGAAGTCGGCAGAGGGACAAAGCGTCCGCTCCGAGGACTGGGTGCTAATTACCTTCATGGTACATACATCAGGTTTCAATTTGAGCGGCGGACTAAATTGTGTAAAAAATAGGCTAAATATGGAATGCAGTCACATTGGCATCGTATCATTATGAAGGTGATTTTTTTAAAATAAAAAATACGATAGGAATATTTTATATTACTCAATATTAAAGAAAATATTATTGATTTAATTAGCATTCGGGGGCGGGGCTTATAAGTCTGAAGTTAATAAGCGACATAAAAACAATGCTAGGGTTTCGGATTATGATACTACTAGTTGATTACAAATATCGGGGTCGGGGGGTGTACCTCCACCATTAAAGGGGATAAGCGGGGGGGAGGGCGACGCTTCCGATTTCTAATTCAAATGCAGTTGGCAGAAGTCGTTAGGCGCTGCAATGTTCATTGTTTTTATGCAGTGCTCCTCCCCGGCAGGAAATGGAGTCATTAAATTTCAGTATTTTAAGTAATCAGGGATATTATTAAAAAAAAAAAAAACATTAACGAGAACAACACAAAGAAGAAAGTGGTGAACTAGAGGTCCAGGAAAATATATGCAAGGCATAGAACTCGAGTGGACGACTACCTAGGGACCTAGGAAGTGAGGAGAGAGGAACTCCCCTAACCTGCTCCAGTTGGGCAGCGAAGAAGAGGGCCGCCAAGACGAATAAATTCTTTGAAATTTTATTAGGTTGTCAAGAAATTAATGGCGTTTTTAGCCGCGTGCGACTGACTAAATCTCACTGTGTCGGTAGGTCCCCGTTTTGCTTTTTTTTTTTGGGGGGGGGGAGGGTGTAATAACATTGTAACTATTCGGCCGATTCTAACGAAATTTGAAACCTTATGTTGTTTTACATTCCATTTCCAATTATTTAATTTTCAAGGTCCTCCCAAGGTTAGTCCGGGAATTATTGAAAGTTTTGAAGGTCATAAATCAGAATAAGTGAGAGCACGCGACTTTTGGTCAGCAGACCTTGCTAGCTGACAAAAGTGGTTGGTCCTTGAAGTTGTAGAACCTGCCTAGTCTTTTTTAAGGCCAAATATCAGTCATGAAAGTGGTTAAACACGGGAAAAGTCAACAAAATGATGCTTCGGTCCTAGATCACCTGTAGGAAGGCCATTTTTTTACTCGAACTTAAAACGCAATAGCAAAGAGGCAGAATCACGCAGAAGTTAATGATATATCTGTAAAGTAGTGAAAGTAGACGGAATAAAAGGTGGATATAAATTTTAAGTTAGGTTGTACACTGGCGGCTACCAACAAGGGCATAGCCGTGGAAAATATACAAATCTATTTTAGATAAATGAAAGCAGACTTCAGGGAACCAAACTTGCAGCAAACTATCAACAAAGGAAGACGCCCTCCTCCCAAAACTAATATTCCACAGGTGTGCACGAACGCATCCCGAGTACAAGGAACAAGCGGTAGCGACTCGGCTCGTACTGGTACCGGGACAGATAACGTGCGCAAGGTCAGCCAGAGTGCGACATTCAACGATAATGTGCCGTCCGAGGGGACAACGAAGTCGTCGCAGTAAATACAAGTCATTAGATAGGCCTACTGAATACGAGGGGTGGTCAATAAGTTTTGCGAATTGGTAAGGAAAAACAGAGGAAGGGGGATGGCTGTTTGTGGGGGTGTTAGGATAAGTTATGACAAGTCAGGACCTGCAGCCGCACGCTCCTGCCTTGTCTATTTAAGAAGCAGTAGCTGATCGCAGATCGTCAGTCGCAAATTTTTCAACAATGGAGAAGGTTGAGCACCGCGCAGTGATCAAATTTTTGACCAAGGCAGGCACGAATGCAAAAGAGATCCATGAACGCATGGTTGCAGTGTACACCGACACCGCCCCTTCCTATGCTACTATTGCTCGCTGGAATAGGAAGTTCCGCCATGGTCGTGAGTCCCTTGAAGATGACCCCCTTCCAGGACACCCGTCAGACGTGACCAACGAGGACAATGTGGCCCGTGTGGAGAGGATGATCCTCGAAAATCGACGGGTGAAGGTCGAAGAAATCGAGCGAGAACTTGGAATATCACATGGAAGTGTTATGAACATCATCCACGACAATTTGGCCATGACCAAGGTCTCTGCCCGTTGGGTCCCTAGAAACCTCACGCCTCATGATCGACTTCAACGTCGTCAAAGTCCACAAGGCCATAGTTGCACAAGCTGCCATGCGCGAGTGCGGATTCGAGGAGCTCAACCATCCCCCTTACAGTCCAGATCTGGCCCCTAGCGACTACTTTTTATTCCGCCAGCTCAAGGCTGCACTGCGTGGACGCCGATTTGGGGACGATGAAGATGTCCAGCTCGCCGTCCAGGAGTGGATTGAACAGCAGTCGGGAGATTTCTGGTTGTCGGGAATTCGTAGCCTCAGGGACAAGTGGCGCAAGTGCATTGAAGTCGAGGGTAGTTATATTGAAAAATAATAAAACACTTTTCCTCATATCTCGTTTCCTTATATCCAATTGCAAAACTTATTGACCGTCCCTAGTATTTATATCTTCTTCAGGACTGCTTCAAGTTGTTTTAGCATGCTGGAGACCAAATTTATGACGATATTTTGACTGATATTACTCCATTTTTTAAAGCACCTGCAATTGCTCACAATTGGATGGTTCTGTTAATCAACGGACAGTTTGATTATCGACCACAAAATCTCTATTGTATTTAAATTGCTGAATTGCTGGGTCAAGGTGCCAAAGATTTCATGTTATTTTCAGGCAAAAAATTGTTATTGCTTTGTGACAAAGTATGTCATCATCATGAAAAATAGATATCACACCCCAAATTGTTCAAGAGGGGGAAAATGCGTTGATGACGCACGTTTTGATGCCATTTTGATTGAGCTCAGGGGCAAAATCGTTAGTGCTCCAATTCTCTTAAATGAGAAGCAACCCCAAACACAGGATAAAAATAACTGGACCGGTAAGCTTAAAGAGAAAATAGTTAAAAAGGGATTTTAGAGCACTTGAAGGTAAAGGGTTAATCAATGATACTCAGCATGGGTTAGAACAGGTAGATCAAGTCTAAATATATTTTTAGAATCTCTGGATTTTGTAAGAAAATTGGATAAAGGGAGAACTTTAAAGTGCAGAATGATTTAGATAAATTAGTAACCAGGGCGCATAGGTGGTACACGACTTGTAGTGGGTATACATACGTGGAATATAAGGAGGGAAGGACAGGTTACGAGCCCGTCACATGCACACAGCCAAAGCCAGGAGACTGAGGCCCATTCCCGCAAGCCTTAACTCGCGAATGTATCGGTGGCCTCGGAGCACCCCGCCGAGACAACTACAGGGACCCCTGTCCTTGCGCGCACATGGCACTGTAATATCCCGCCATTCTTCACCCATTAGCAGCGTGGCAGGGCAGCCTCCTAGGGCGCTACTCCAACTATTGGGCGAAGTGGGATGAGATAATGGAAATTTAGCTGAAATGGATGGGCAAGGACTGAGCTCAGTAGAGGATGAAAAGAACTAAAGAGAGATCATCTAAGCAGAGTATTGAGGCAGAAAAAAAAGCAAATTGTGTTGGGCTTCAATGAGAATTGTTAGTTGGAAAAGGTGGTTATCCTTAAACTCTGTTAATCCACTTCTTAATTTTTGTATACAGGCATGGTCCCCACCCTGTAGACATCATATCAACCTGCTAGTCAGCGCAAAGGACAACATAGATGATACCTTCCCTGAAGCACATTGAATATTTGAATATGTACAAAGGACTAAGGGTATTGAATGTGTTCCCCTATGAAAGCAGATGTGAGGGGATATGATTGAGCTTTTTTTTATAGGCAAAATGGATATTAGCAAGTTCTTGGATCTGCAAGGGAATAATAGGACCAGGGGTCAGCAAATGATTAAAAAACAGATTTAAGAAAATATGTTTTCACTAATAGAGTAGCAGACTTCTGAAATTACATGAGTAGGTTGTGGGTAGTCCAAGTTTAAATATTTAGTGTTCAAAGAGAGATTGAATAACATAAGAAAAGGAGTCTTCAAAAGGCTATACATATGTATGGACGAAATGAATAACTCACAAAGTAGCACACAAGGTTAGCAATGAATGCAATGCCCTGCAGAAAAAAGGAAAAGGTGTTTCCGAGTACTTTCCAACTTTATTCAGAAGATGAGGGATTTGGAGTTTTATGTCAGGCCAAATGTACATATTTTAATATACGAACATAAAAAAGTCTAATCAATAGCCTATATAAAAGCAGTTCATTCACATCACCCAGTTCAGTCCCACCTTGCATCATCATCCCTAAATTTATTTAATCTACCATATTGTTAAAACTGCAGGGAGTAGGCTTCATCACAATCTACCATATTGTTAAAACTGCAGGGAGTAGGCTTCATCACATGACTAGTGAGTCTATTTGATTAACTAAACCAATTTCTACCAATCTTTCCTAAACTAAACTTGTCCAGCTCAAACCCATTGCTACGTTTGCTCAAAATAAGAGCCTCACCTGTCTCCCATATTATATCCTTTTACCCACTTTAAGACTAATAAAGGCACCTGGAACTTTTCTCCTTTCTACCCTCCTAGCAAGGGGTAGAACCAAACCACACCTTGGCAGATTTTGATGAAAATTGGTGTTTGGGTAGATTTTTGGATGAAACCCACACTGTCTGAAATCCATTTTTCAATATCTTAATTATAAGCAAAGTTATGCATATCCCAATTTAGGGGGCATAGGCAGCCCCCCCCCCCCCCAACACAAATTATAAAGACGTGTATCTCAGCCCCTAATTTACCTAGGTTAAACAAAAAGCATAAGAGAATTTTTAGTTCTTTAAATTTGACAATATTTTACATAGAAGCAATATTAAAAAAAAAGTTAAGCCATCTAAATTTTTAAATGGGGGGGGGGGGGCGTTACATAGAAAAAAAAGCCCCCAAAAAAGCACTATCAGTTTTGTTTCTTAAAATGACTAATTTCTTTTGTATATTTTACTTAGTCTGTTAATATACAAGGTTAAATATATTGAACTTTTTTAACAAATTGCCTATAGTCTATGCAGTACTAGATGTAGAATCACTATGTTATAAGGGAATTTTGGTGCTTCTTTTGGGTCAAATGTATATGTGATTGTACTCCTATATTACATTGGGGGCATTCAACACGTACAAAAATGTTCATCCCCAAATTCTTTTTGTCCTCAGTGGACAAAAAAGAATTTGTTATGTAAAACCAAGTTCATTAAGTTAATTTTAGTCTTGATGTCCATCTGAGATTTCTTCAATAAACCCATTTCTATAAAAAAAAAACACATTACTATCTAGTTTTTATGATGCTTCATTCATTTGGAAGAATGGCAGATAGCAAAAAACGAATTTGTACAGAAAAGTCTCCTGTCAAATTTAAGCCTTTTTTTTCCCCCGGCAATAGAAAAGACGCTGATGAATTTTCCACATTTGCTAAATTATGATAAAAATGGTTGGTGATTACAGGACCACATGCCCTCATATGTTTGCGTGCGCACATACCACATACAACCACTTATGATGAGACTTATGGAAAAGTGGGTTTGTGATATGAACCAATGCAAAATGCACTAGGATAATGCAGAAAATGCCATGGGGAAATTAGAAATAGATTAATTATATGCAGTTGAGGTGGAGCGAATGTGATAGTGTTTGAAGGGCCATTCTCCCACCCCTTTCCCTCCCTCTGTAAGACGCCAGTTAGGGGGGGGAGGGTAAGACCTAGGCAAAGAATTGTGCACACTCGAGTGGCAGCCAGCAGGACTTCTCCCAGGGTTGGCACATGAGGCCTTTTCTTTTTTTGTTTGCCTCAAGTGTGGTTGTTAGTTCTCCTTGATACGATTTCCTATTATTTTGTTTGTACGTTCATCTCATCTATTATATATAAGATTTTGTTTGATAATAGGATCAATTGTTTTTATTTTTTTAAATAGCTTTTTGCTAGTATTCATAGTAGGATTGTTTTTTTATTTATATAAGTAAAAATATCTCAGATTTATTTACCCCTATTTCTTATAAATATTATAATTTATTTGTGAATACAGGACTGTATATCTAATCATTTTATTCTCCATCAGGTTTCCACGTCCAATTTAGTGTACGAAGCGGGTTGGATCGATTGGGAGTTTAGGGTAGATTCATGGCCCGCTACAATTAGAAATAGATTAATTATATGCAGTGAATTAATACAAAGGTCAGCATTGTTTCTTCAAGAGATGAATTTATAGCCACTTAATCATCCAAAATTCTTTCCCTAACACACCACCATTATATTTCAGTCACAAGTGGTATATTTAAATTACTCATTTGTTGTATAAAATGCAAGCCAAAGCTTTCACTGGTCAAACACTAGCTACTGTACACCCATTTGTAGTTTATAATAAAAATGAGAACACAAATTGTCTTAATCCTAAGTTTTTGGTGCCAAAACCCCACAAATTGGCATGTCTATAACTTTGCTTCTAATTAAGACACTGAAAAAAAATTTTCACACTCAGTATTTTCAGCCAAAAATCTACCCATACACTAATTTTCATAAAAATCTGAGAGGGTGTGGTTCCATATTTCAACATTTTTGCCATTGAATGAATTGGCATTAGCTGAGCTCAGTATAGGATTAAAAGGACTTAGGGGTAGAGATAGGTCACCAACCTTTTTTTTTAGTGTATTATGACAAAAAAAAAGCATTAGGAGAAATATTAGTTACATAAGTAAGGTTATCTTCAAACTCTATAACTCGTATATTAGGCTACATCTTTAGTTTTGTATATAGGTACGATCCCCCAAAGTTTAGACATATCAACAATCTAGAGTCAGTGCAAGGAGGGTAACAAAGATTATACCTTCACTGAAGCAACTGGAATATGTAGATATACTCAAGGATACTGACTATGATCTCCTTTGAAAGTTATCTGAGGGATATGATAGGTTTTTGTTTGTTTGTTTTTTTAATCTCAGACAAATTGGCTATCAGTTTCTGGGGCGGGTGTTGACTCGGATGACCTCTGATAGGGCAGTGCGGCTTTTGTCATCCAATGAATTATGTTATGTTTAAGTTCAGATAAATTTGTTCAATTGTTCTTTTATTCACAGAATTTTATCCATCTGGTGACTACCTATAAAGGCATAAGTTGCTGTAATTAATTGCATGCTAGCATTAAAATACAAATCAAGTCAAACACAAAAGGGTCATTCTGCACAAAATCAGGCAATCTTCAAAAACACTTGCCAGGTGACCATCTTGGATTGTCTTCATTTTTGGATATGTTGATACATGCCATAAAAGAACTTCGCATGCAAAATTATAGCTCTGTACTCAAGCAGTTGCGGAGATATGGCCCACATAATTTTGGGGGCTTTTTAGAGACTAAGGGGATTTTTTAAAATCGCCGACTTTGAGGCCTTATAAAACATGCAGTTTGAAAGATATAGGTCTGAAAATTTCAGGTACTACAGAATCAGGGCAATAGATTACAAAAAAAGCAATCAAAATCAGTCTATCTCTAACCATAAGGTAGCAAAAACTGAAATATTGAACAAATTGTCACATCTGAACCAACTTCCGATTCAAAATATTCATACTTAGAATCAATACTAAAAGTTACAACTGATAGGATATGATGATATATGTCTTTCATTGTATTTAAAACCATTTCTGGCAGAGAAACATACATAGCAGCTGAGAAATAGTGTTTCATATATAGTCAAGTTTCATGATTTTTAGAAAATGACCTTGAACTTTTTGACTCTGTGAAATATGAGGACCCCCTTCAAATTCTTTGTGCTTGAAGGGGAAGGTCTATACACTAGCTATACTAAATATCGTATGTTCCATTATTCCTTCCTTCATTTTCACAATGCTGAATTCAGGACACTATCAGCATTATAGCAGGGTCCCTTTATATCATGAATTCTGTATAACATGGTTTCTATTTAAAACCTCTTTTAATGTATTGGGCTGATAGTTAGGGATGCTTGTAATGATACTTCAATGTTAGCATTGAAATTACAATTTGCATAGCAGGATGAGTTTTGTAGGGTGGCTGATGCAAAAGCTGAGTCTAGCAAATGCTGTATTGGAAATTATCTGAAGGAGGATTGCCACAGCACTAATTTTTCATGGAAAAAAGGTGTCTTATCTTTGGAAGACTTATCCAATGACAGAGTTAAATTGTTAGAAGTAAGAACTGGATATAAATGCAAAGAAGGTGACTCACTTTGTTATTATCATGAGAAAGTAATTTTGAGTAGATATAAAAGTTTGCATTCTCTAAAAAGCCTCCAAAATTACCTGGGCCATATCTCTGGAACCGTTTGAGGTACAGAGCTATAATTTTGCATGTGAAGTTCTTTTATGACATGTATCAACATACCCCAAGATGAATAAAATCCAAAATGGTCACTGGTTTGGCATTGCCTGATTTCAAGCAGAATAACTGAAAACTGAAAAACAAAACCCCAAAACAAAGCAAAAACATGAAGGAATCATGCTCTAGTATCGCAGGGAGGTCCCCAAGGGGGGACCTACCTCCCTTAGTGTGCAGCAAACAATTAAAAAGTTCCATCAGAAGGGAGGTGGTCCCCTCCCTCCAAAAACCTATCAAACCCCCAATTTTGTGTGCAAGAGCCCATCATCTCCCCGATCCCCACCGGTGCAGGAACATGGAACCTTGCAACAGTCATAAAATGGAGAAAGCCAGATAGTCAGACTGTGGTGGAGCGAATGTGAGTGTGTGTAAAAGGGCCATTCTCCCACCCCTTTTCTCAGTACCCTCTCCCTCCCTCTGTAAGAATGTGTGTGAATGGGAATGGGTTTGTTTATTTTATGTATAAAATGATTACCATGTTTTTCTTTCTTTCCAGGCGTCATATTCTGGAAAGATAGTAGCTAGTTTTGAGATATCACTATAATTAAAAGAATATTGTACTTTGCTTAAAATAAACTTTTATCAAAGCGTCATATTCTGGAAAGAGGTAAGCTAGTTGATAAA
This sequence comes from Ceratothoa steindachneri, assembly GCA_963969495.1. Classification (NCBI taxonomy): domain Eukaryota; kingdom Metazoa; phylum Arthropoda; class Malacostraca; order Isopoda; family Cymothoidae; genus Ceratothoa; species Ceratothoa steindachneri. The sequence continues at coordinate 49,204,204 of OZ018339.1, read as the reverse complement.
TTTACTCGGGTAATGCCCACTTATTAGTTTCCCTTCCATGTATAAATAAATGGGTCATAAAAGGAGGATATATCTCTTCTACAGAGAGTGGAAGTGTGGACTGACAGCAAGAGGGGTTCTCTAGACGAGTGCTCCGCCCAGCCCTGAGACGGAGGGCTTTCGTGCCTCGCTAACCACCTGAACCGCCATACCCGCCTTCGTTGACAATCCTGCCTCCTTCTAAGTTAGCCTACTACCACCCACCTCCAGCACACAAGTGATAGCGCATGCCCCTTTTTTTCGTTTGGTTGTTGTTGTGTTTTTATGTTTTGTGTAGATATATAAGTAAATTTGTTGTATTCGCCTTTTATAAAATTCTCTGTTGGTATCGTATTTGGATTGGGGAATCCAGCCTCATTTTGAAGTGTGCACACTTCCCTTGTAAATATAAATTGCTGTAAATATAACTGTAACTATCATTGTACTTTTTTTTTTGTAAGTAAAGGGACTGTATATACAATCCGTTTCATTCTCCCTCGATTTCTCACATCCGGACAGTGTAGGAAGCGGGTTGGATCGATTATCGATTGGGAATAGAGATATATTTTCGGCCCGCTACATTTGGCGCCCGAATAGGGACGCGAGACTTCGAAATTGGGAGCGTGACTGGATTGGATTGCAGTCCATACCCAATTAGTGTGACAAGTAGTTTGATTGATTTTTCCCTCCTCCTATCTTTTTACTAACTTGGGAACAATGGCTGTAGCGTAAACGTTGAATGAAGAAGTAGTGCGATTGAGACTGGAGTTGAGAAAGAAAGAAGAGGAGTGTGAAATGTTGCAGGGAATGATGGAGGGAATGGAGAATAAAATAAAAGGGATGAATGAAAAGACTGATAGGATGAAGAAGGAAATGGGAGACCGACAGGATCAGACAGACCGACGGATGCAGGACCTGTATAACATGATGACAGGGGCTGGATCAGTCCCAGGACCTACAACCCTGACCCCTGCTCCTACTGAAGGGACTCCGCTAAAAGGAATGGATGGCAGTAGGATTGAGTCTAAAGAAGATACGGTGAGTGGTAGGAAGGACGGAGAATGGAAGAGAATTGAACGCAAGAGAAGGAAGAGTGGTGCAAAGGGGAAGGATAGGAAGGTAAGAGGCAAGAGTGTGGACTCTTTGTACTCGGATGAAGGAGAGAGTGATGGTATGATTGGAATGAGTGAGACTGAGAGTAGCTCTTCGGAGAGTGGTGAATGTGGGGAAAGGTATTTTGATAAGGGAAGTGACAAAGATAGATCGATTTAGGTTACATGGTGGGAAACGTATGGAAGAATTCTTCGGGGAATCTGAGCGTTATTGTAAGCTCAAGTACCCGGAGAATAAGGGATACTGGATGAATGTTTTGGGGGAATGTTTGGAGGAAAAAGTATTGGAGTTTTTCCGTGTGATCACAAGTGTGGGGGAGCCAAAGTACGATGTAGTGAAGAAGAGATTGATTGGGCAGGTGAAAGAGAGTGTGAAGTATAAAAGGGTGAATGAATTTGAGAAGGCTCGAATGGGGAAGAGTGAAAGTGTGAATATGTATGCACATAGGCTTGAGAGTATGGCAAGAACGAGGTATGGTGATGATGATGTAAATGAATGTAAACCACTGATGAGGAAGTTTTTGGACACGATCCCGCGAAAGGTGAGTGAATGGCTGAGTGGAAATACAAAGGAGAGAGTGAGACTGACAGGTGAATGGTTGATGTGGGATGATGTGTTGGAACTGTTAGAAGATGGACGATTTGATGATGAAAGCGATCTAGAAGAGGATGGATGGTACAGTGTGAATGTTGGAGGTAAGAAGCCCAGGAGCTTTCATCCACCCCAGCAGTTTGTCAGCTACAGGGATGCCCTGAAGGCTGCACCAGCTGGAGTGATGTCAAACTTCCTGGGCTGGCAGAATGGATGGGCAAATGGAGGGTGGTCGAATGGAAGGGGGCAGATGAATTTCAAGCGTGGGAACGGATATATGAGAGAGAAGCCGAGGTATGTCCCAGCAAACGAGAGACCGAATGGTGGGAGAAAGATTGTGGAATGTCGTCGGTGTGGAAGGAAAGGTCATATGTTGGGAGAATGTAGGTGGACATCTGGTGCATGTTTTGGGTGTGGTAAGAAAGAGCATATGATAAAGGATTGCCAGGAAAGTGTGAAAGAGTGCTTCGAGTGTAAAGAAATAGGCCATTTGAAGAAAGATTGTCCGAGGTTGAATGGTGGAGCAACTGGTGGGGAAAGTATGAAATATGCATGTGGTAATTGTGGAAAGGCTGGTCATTATGCAAGGATGTGTCGTGACCAGGAGAATGTATGTAGCTATTGTGCGATGGAAGGACATTCGAGTGAAAAGTGTTGGATTAGACTGAGAGCGCAAGGTGTGAATGGAAAGTCTGAAGCGGGAAACTGAATGGTAAGAGGGTACCTGCTGAAGTATCCTCTGGGTGCATGAGTGTGAGTAATGTGTTGGTAAGTCTGTCTAGTGTGAAAGTGCTGTCTGGTAGGAAGTATGAGTGTCTGAGTGTGAAGGTGGAATTGAATGTTTGGCTTTAATAGATTCTGGATGCAAGGCGAGCTTGGTGTATAAAGATGTGTATGACAAGGTTAGCGAGAAAGCCCTCCTGTCTGAGTGCAAGGATAGTTTAGTAGGTATTGGTAATAGGAGAGTGCCTGTGATTGGAATGATAAGGTCAGTTGTTCGAATGCATGGTATGAGGAAGAATGAATGTGAATTTTCTGTGATTGATAAGGTGAGTAGTGAGTATGGTGTGATTTTGGTCTATGATTTTATGAAAATGAATCGTATGGTTGTGCATCCTGCGAGTGATCAGATTGAGAGAAAGATTGGTAAAAATGGGGTGTATAAGTTGTATGTAGGGAAAGATGGTAGCGTTTTGAGGAGTGTGTTTACTGGTATTGAGGTGACTGCTATGGAGAATGTAAGGCTTGTGAAGGGTGAAAGGGTGTCTGTTAGAGTGAGTTGGAGTAAGGATGTTAGTTTGGATGTGAGTGAGAACACTGTGATATTGGATGGAAAGGATGCGTGTTATAAGGTAAGGCGTGTTGCTTGTGTGTTTGATGGCTTGATGAGAATGAATGATCCTTTTGTATGTGTGCAGGCGGACCCCAGTGTGAAAGGGCAGGTGAGGGGAATCCAAGTCGGAGATGTACTGGGCCACCTCTCCACTGTCAATGAGGTAGGTATGGATGATAGTACGGATATCAGGGTGAATGTTGCGAATGAAAAGACATGTGAATGGATGTATAATGAGGTGAAGGACATGGTGAAATTGGATGGATGTTTGACTGAGTATGAAAGGGAGGATGTGTATCGAATGATATTTGAGCGAAAGGGAGCCCTCAGTAAGGGTGATCTGGATTTCGGGGTTGCAAAGCTCCCAGAATTCAAGATTGTCCTGAAGGAGGACTCCCCAATCTATCAGCGGCCGAGGCATTTCCCACGTCCGGTTGCTGATGAGATTGAGGAGCAGTGTTTGGAATTGGAGCAATTGGGAGTGATTGAAGAGAGCGAGAGTGCATGGAATAGTCCAATTGTACCTGTACGTAAGCCGGATGGAAGATTGCGTCTGTGTGTGGATTATAGAAAGGTGAATGAAAAGACTGTGAAAGAAAGGTTTCCGATGTGTGTGGTATCTGAGTGTGTGTATAGTATGCATGGGATGGAGTGGTTTACCAAGCTGGATCTGGTACGGGGGTATTACCAGATGCCCATTGCTGAGGAGAGCCGGCCAGTAACTGCCTTCTCTTCCTCAAAGAGGCATTACCAGTTCCGGAACCTCAGCTTTGGGTTGGCTAATGCTCCCCGAGCCTTCCAGCGGGCAATGAATGTTGTGTTGAGTAAGTTTGCGAGTAAGAATGTGATTGCATTTATAGATGATATTTTGATTATGACAGACTTTTGAGGAGCATATGAGATTGGTGAATGATGTGTTGAGAACGTTGGAGAGTGTTGGTGTGAAGGTGAAAGTGGCGAAGTGTGAATGGTTTGCGAAAGAAGTGGAATTCCTTGGGCATATGGTGAGTGAGAATGGGTTGCGTAAATCACCGAAGTATGTTGAGAAGGTGCGAATGTTTCCTAAACCGGTGACTGTGAAGCAACTGAAGTCGTTTTGGGGTTTGATTGAGTTCCAGCGAAAGTTTATACGTGATTGTTCTGGTGTGAGTAAGCCTCTGACTGAGTGGATGGGCAAGAAAGGTAGTACGGTTGTCAAGTGGAATGAGAAGATGAATGAGGCGTATGAGAGACTGAAAGAGGCAGCGGCTGAAGATGTTGAATTGGCTTACCCAGATTATAGTGTGAATGCTAAAATGCTTGAATTGTATACAGATGCGAGTGGGTAGTGTATGGGAGGTTTTCTGATGCAAGAGCAGCGTTTGAATAGAGAGAATGTCAGGCGAATAATTGGGTATGTATCCAAGGCTATGAATGTTGCAGAATGAAAGTATTCGACTGTGGAACGAGAGCTGGCTGCAATAAGATATTGTTTGAAAGTGTTGCGTCCATTTTTGTATGGTGTGAGGTTTGTGATAAAAACCGATCATCAACCTCTTGTGTATCTGCAGCGTATGAAGTGGGCTGATAGTAGAATTGCAAGGACTTTGGAAGATTTGAGTGACTTTGACTATGTGATTGAGTATGTGCCTGGTGAACGGAATGGAGTGGCTGATTTGATGTCAAGGTATCCTGGTACGAATGATGAAAATGTGTGTGGAGTGAGTGATCCTGAGTATTTGCCGAAAGGGATTATGAATGGAAAAGAGAGTAAGGGTGGTGGTGATTCCTTGTTTGAGAGTGTATGGAATGGTTTGCAAGATTTGAAGAGTGATGGAGTAGATGTGAGAGTGCCCGATAGTGTGGATGATTTAAGGAAGGAGGTAATGAATGAAGTGTGTAGGAAGCCTGAAAGCATTGGTATGGCAAAGGTGCGGAACTTCATGAAAGAATTGAGAGCGATGTGTATGCAAGGGGTCCCGCCATTTCAGGAAGTGTTGATTGTAGTGAGTCGTTTGTATGGAGTGATTGTTTATGTGCACTTTGGTGGTGAGAGGCCGATTGTGTACAAGGATGAGAAGATGAAGGGTTTGAATCCTAATGTGGTACATCTGCAATGTTTGAGCGGTGTGCACTACAATTGGGTGATTGAAAAGTGTTCATATATAAGAGAGAAGAATGATTGTCTGGATGAAGATGAGCGTGTGGTGAGTGATGATATGGGAGTTAATGACAGTGTGGATATCAGTGCTGATGTTAGTGTGCTTGTTCCTTCTGTGTATTGCGAACATGGTGGACCTGATATGATGGAAGCGAGAGTGAAAGTTGGTGAAAGGTTGTTCTGTGGTTTGATTGATACTGGGGCACAAGTGTCTTTAGTGAATGAGAATATTCTGAGTAAGTATGAAGAGTTTAGATGTTGCGAGCATAAACCTGTGAAGTTACGGATACGTGGATTAGGGAATGGCATGATAGTGGCATGGGAACAGGTTAGTCTGAAAGTGAGTTTGGGTAATGGTGTGAATGTGAAGCATGACTTTGTGATTCTGAAAGGTGAGCAAATGCCTTGTTGTTTCTTGCTTGGTGTAGACTTTATGAGATTGAATGGATTTGTCTTTGGATGCTGATAAGGATCGTCTTATGAAAGGTGAATGTGAGGTGATGAAGTTGAATGAGTGTGCGAAGAATGTTGTCAAATTTTGTGGCATGATTGAGTTGGTCATGGATGATGAGAATGAGATTTTAAGTGATGATGATATTCTAGAGATGCAAGAGATATGTCCTTTTGTTAGTGAGTTGAAGAGGTGTGTAATGATGCGTGTTGATTTGAATGAATGGCCAGAGTGTTTAAGTGATTTTAAAAGGTATGCTAAGGATTTTGTTGTTTGTATGGATGTTGTATATTTTGTGAGGCATGTGAAGGGTGGTGATGATATGTATGTACCTGTGATGTCCTTAGTTGGTATGATTGGTCTGGTGAAGGTTGTGCATGATAATTATGGGCATATGGGTAAGTTTAAGCTGTGGGAGTGTATGAAGGAGCGTGTGTTCCATCCGTTTCTGAGAACTGTTGTGAATGATGTTGCAACTACGTGTGAAAGGTGTCAGAAGCGAAAGGTGCAAGGTGTGCAAGTGAAACCACCGATGTTTAAAGTTGATGCGAAAGAACCGTTTGAATTGGTAGTGATTGATTGTGTGTCTTTGCCGCGTACGAGTGCTGGGAATGTTGGTATGGTTGTTATGGTTGATCATAAAAGTAAGTTTGTGTATGCAGCGCCTGTGAGAGATAAAAGGAGTGTGACTGTTGCACGTGTGGTTGAGCAGTTGTTTTTTCCTATGTGTGTATGGAAGCCTAGAAGATGTCTGAGTGATAATGGGCCTGAATTTGTAGGGGAAGTGTTTGAGCAAATGTTGAGAGAGAATGGTGTGGAGCATGTGAGAACAACTCCGTATGTACCGTCTTCAAATGGATTGGCTGAACGGACTATAAGAACCTTGTGTGAGATGTTGAGAATGATGAGTACGACAGTGAATGACTGGGATGTGTGTCTGGGGAGTGTGTTGTGGGCGTATAATTCAACTGTGCATAGTGCAACTGGAATGTCCCCATGTCAGTTTGTGATGAATTTTGAAAGGCGAGTGAAAGATAGGTTTCGTTTGAGTGAAAGTGAGCAGAGTGTATGGCGTGAGGCGCATGAAAGGTTCCGTTCATTTGAATTAGGTACAAAAGTATTGAAAGTGAAAGAAGTGAAGGGTAGGTTGAATGTGTCAAAGATGAGTGAGAAGTTTGATGGACCTTATAGAGTTGTGAGGGTTTGGGAAAATGGGGTAACGTATGTTTTGGAGAGTTTGAATGACGGCATGACTGAGAGAGTGCGGGCTCATCAGAGTCAGTTAAGGAGATGGAGAGAACCTCCTGACTACCTGATGAGCCATCCGGTGTATGGACTGTGTAGAGAGAGAGGTAAAGTGCATGATGATGAGATTGAATGTGAGAGTATGGATCTGTCTGGGAAAGAGCTAGTCTTAGTCTCGAGGAGTAGAAAGCGTACAAAGAAGAGTGAAAGGAAGAATGCAAGTACGAATGAAAGTAAGTCTGAGCAGTGTTTCTGGTATGGGGGATCTTGAAAGGGAGATTGAGTTTTTGCATAGACAGGTGAGTGATTTGGCTGGTATAATTAGACGAGTGAGTGAGCTGCCTGTGCCTGATTTTTCTGGTTTTGGGAACAGTATGAATGATAGTGTGTTTGGGCAGAATGAACCTAGTGTGGCTGATTTTTCGGGTTTTATGAATGGTAACAGTAGGGGTGAGTTTGATGTAGTGAATGATGAAGTGGCTGATTTTTCAGGTTTCTGGTGGGAACCAGTCGAAGAGGTCTCTGGTATGCCTGTTGAGAATAGAGGGGATGTGAATGACCTGTCTGTTTCACAAGAGTGTGCTTTGGGCTTGAGGGCTGTGAGTGAGTAGATGATGAATGGAGGTATGAAGAGTGAAGGTTCTGAACAAAAAAGTATGAAAGAGTTAGTAATGAAAGCAAAGAGTATGGTGGATGACATGATTGATAGTGATGAGGAGACCGAGACTGACAAGACAACTGACAAACGATCCTGAACGATTGCTACACGTAGCCAGGGACCAGTAGAAGAGTGTGAATGGGTGCAATTGAGTATAAAAGGTACCATGAGTAAGGATTGAGAGCATTGTGAGTGACTTGTCAAATGGCCTAAGGAAGGAGGGGTGTGGTGGAGCTAATATGAATGTGTGTGTGAAGGGCCATTCTCCCACCCTTTTTCCCAATACCCTCTCCCTCCCTCTGTGCAAACGGGTGTGTGTGAATAACTGGAATTTAAGTTTTTTGTTGGGTTTTTTTTTTTCAATTTTTATTGATGTTTGTATTCTCTTTTCAGATTATATTTTGTAAAAAAATCTTTTAACAAATATAAATATAAAAAATAAATATTTAAAGAATGGTTAAAGCTGTAAATTAGAATTGATCGTGCGTACTTGGATGTATACTTAGAGGTAAGATAGTTAATGAATTTCCTCGGGTCGAGTGCCCACTTATTGGTTTCCCTTCCTTCTATAGTAAATGGATTGTAAACAGGGGATATCATCTCTTCTACAGAGTGGAAGCTTGGACGGACTGTGAGAGGGGTTCTCTAGGCGAGTGCTCCACCCAGCCCTGAGACGGAGGGCTTTCATACCTCGCTTGCCACCTACATTGGCTGATGAGGATACCCCCCTTTTATTGGCCTATTACCACCCCCCACAGCGCACAAGTGATAATCCCATACCCCTTTTCGTTCGTTTTTTTTTTATTTTGTTGCTTGGACATTGTTTGGTCAAGTATCGATTGATTGGTGGTTTTGGTACAGATTTGTTCTCTGCGCCCGTCAGTTTTTTTTATCTTTTGTTTTTGGTTGGGAAAATTGTAATTTAGGATAGGTTATTTATTTTGAGTGCGCACCTATGTTTATTTTTCTTGTAAATATAAATTGTAATTATATTTGTAATTATTATTGTATTTTTTTCTTATAAAGTAAAGGACTGTATATCAAACTGTATTAATTCTTCCTCAGGGTTCTCAAGGTTCCTAAATTCTAGGGTAAGGTTGGAACGCGGGGTTAGTGTTGCCTTCGGCCCGCTACAACTTAACTATGTAAAGGGGCATGTGGGGGGCCCCCACCATTTCAAAGATATATAATATAGGGGAGGGGACAGAGCCTCTACCCATCATTTTTACAAAATAAAGTAACAAGAATAACACATGGCCATGTTTATGAGATAAAGTTATGGCTAGACATGTAGGCAATTTGAAATTAAATTATCTGCGTTACAGATTACTGGAATAGTTTACCTCCTGAGACAGTAGTCAGTCCAAATTTGAATGTTTTTAAACACAGATTAGATGATTATATGGGGAGGGAGGGTTAACTTTTTTATGGAGGGGGGATATCCCTGAATCATTCCTGTGGGTGCAGTTTTTTATTATTATGGGTGATTTGGATTTTGACGAGCTTGATGATGCCTTTTGTTTTTTATGCATTACTGAGGAGTGTTCAAAGTGGATATAGTAGATGCATGATCTGACAATACTATGGACATTTTTTCGGTGTAGGTTTTAACAGATGAGGATGATACACTTTGATACGCCCTTGTGGCAATTGTCATCCATGAAATTATGTTTAATATCTCTATGACAGATTCCACATTCTCCTTCACAGAGCATATTCAACAAATGAGGCGGAATATAATTAATTTAACACAATCTCTGTATAAAATGCATTGTGAGTCTTAGCCTATATATCTTGTGATTGGTCAAAAACAATGTCATGCCAGTTTACGCATACATCAGTGGGTCACTGGCGGTTGACCCAAGTCGGATGAGGAAGGAAGACATTATCAAAACAGTGTAAAGAGCTCTCTGAACTTAGAAAAATAAGCAAAGTTTCAATAAATTTAATTTCATCAGAATTGCATGAAAAATAAGTATTCCTATGTATTTTAATAAGCTGAATAACATTTCTTCTAGGTAATTTTGAAGATCCACACCCTGTAAGCTTTTCCACTCATATTCCCATAATATTTCATCCATTTCCCAAAATGTTTCAGACTCAGAACAGATTTTAAAAAGCTCAATCATATCCCCTTGTACATCTTCTCTCAAATGCGAACATATTTAGTACCCTCAGTCTATCTTCATATTAAAGGTGCTTCAGGAAAGGTATTATTTGTGTTGCCCTCCTTTGTACTGACTCTAGCAGGTTGATATCATGTCTAAAATGTGGTGACCATGCTTGTATACAGTAGTCTAAATGTGGCCTAAATTCCTCTTAATGTATCCTAGCACCCTATTTGCTCTTATTTTTTGCCTGAATACACTGCTTTGAAAACTGCATTTTTTAAGGTTAAAAGTCATTTGCCACTTCTGAGCACAAGCTAATAACTTATTTAGGTCACTCTGTACTTTAAAGCTACCCCTAAGTTCTCTGACTACAGCTGCCAATTTAGTGTCATCAGCAAAAATTGACACTTTGCTATTTACAGTCTTTTCAAGATCATTTATATAAACTATAAATAATAAAGGGCCTAGAACGGATCCCTGAGGTATGTCACTGATAACGTCCCTCCACTGTGACTTCACCCGATTCAGCACAACCCTCTGTTTCCTGTCTTTCAGCCATTCAGTTATCCAATTCAAAACTTAACCACATATCCCATGCATTTTTAATTTGTAAACTAGTCTCCTATGTGGAACCTTATCAAACGCTTTGCTAAAATCAAGTAAATTACATCAACAATCTCTCCCTTATCTAATTGTTTATTAACATAATCCATAACATCCAGAAAATTTGTTAAACACGATCTACCCCTTCTAAACCTATGCTGAGCATCATTTATTAACCTACCACACTAGATGGTCTGAAATCCCCTTCTTAACTATCTTCAAGAATTTTACAAATGATAGAAGTTAATCTTACCGACCCAAAGTTATTTGGGTCCTCTTTACTTCCCTTTTTAAAAATTACCACTACATTCGTTAATTTCCAATCAGTAGCTATTTCTCCAAACTATAGTGATCTAGTATATCTCTTCTCAAGAGCTACTGCAATACTATCTACACCTTCTTTGAGTAACCTAGAATGAATGTTGTCTGGGCCAGATGACTTACTAGTATTTAACTACAATATAAGCCCTTTAATTATTTCCCTGTTCACATTAATGGTATTCAACACTACTTCCCTTGAAAAAGAATTATCATCAATTAATCTATCTCGTTTCGCTTGTGTAAATACTCAAGATTCTTTCAAACCCCCTTCATATATAATAGGCCTGCTTTTATCACTGTTAGATGTTATTAATTCTATAATAGCTAAAGAATTTTCTTGGATCTTTATTATTATTTTGAGCTAAATTAATTTCTGCCACACTTTTGCTCTTCTTAATAATCTTATTTAGCTCATTTCTGGTCGACCTATAATTAAATTGTCAAAAGTACTTTCTCTCTGTAATCTCTGGTATGCACTTTTCTTCTCAGAAATTTTCCTAGCTATCTCATGATTCCAGAAGAAGATGTGTTTTGCATGCTTCCTGTTATTATTGGAATTGTCTACTGTAAATCTTGCCTAATTTGTTTTAGTTGAGAGATTAAGTGAAGATAATAACATGCTGCTGATATCTGGAAAGAAAGAGAAGGATAATAAGAGGAACAAAATAAATAGACTGGAAATGCTAATGGGAAACAGACACTGGATCTTGTTGATAAAAATAAAAATGGAGCCTCAGGTAGTTCTAGAGCTGGGGATGTTTGTGGACATTCTGAGGAGTTTGTGACAAGCAGAAGTAAAAATAGTGACAGTTTGTATTGTGATTATTGCAATTACTGGTACCATGCAAGATGTGAAGGCATATCCAGTGATTCTTATCAAATGTTCAGCAAATTAGCTAGTCTCTAAGGAGATCCTGAAACAGATGGGCCCAATTATAGAGAAGGTTGACAAAAATTCCAGGAGGATAGAGTCACCCAGCAGGATGCTGTTATTGAGAAGTTGGTATCAGATGAAATTACTAGATACTTAGATGATAACATTGAAACAAAAGTACAGAGACAATGGGCTAATATTAAAGATAGAGAAGTAAGAGCAAAGAATGTGATATTCACTGGCATTGTAGTCAGAGTAATGATAAGGCTGTTAGGAAGCATGAGAAAATTAAAAATCGGCTAGTAAATGATTTGAGTATTGACTTGGAACACATCAAGTAACAAATGCTATACAATTAGATAGCTAGACCCGAAATGTGGGGAATGACAATAAGCCTAGGCCTAACTTGAGATTGATGAAGGTAATGTTTGAAAACAAAAGAATGGCCTCGCTAGTAGTGAAATCAGCAAGTAAACTTGGTGAATCACCAGATGAAGTAAAGATCATTAAAATGTTCAAAGACATGAGTAATCGTGACCATGAAAAGAGAAAATTGCTAGTGGATGAAATGAAAAAGAGAAATTGTGAATTACAAGACAGGAATATTGGAGATATAAAGTGGGTAATCAGAGGTACGAATATATTAAGGTGAAAAATTATAGGACAAATTTTCAGTAAGTAGTAGGATTGCAAAGACCACTCAGGAAAATATCTAAAAATTGGTTGAATTGCTTATATGCTAATGTGGATGGCATTTGTAACAAACTAAGTGAATTTGAATATGTTCTGGATGAGTATAAACCATCTAAAATATGTTTAACTGAAACAAAATTGAATAATGATAAAGATAGTGAGACTTTTTTATATTAGAAATTATGAAGTTTTTCACAAGGATAGAAACTTGCAAAATGGGGAGGGGGGTAATTTTAGTTCAGAGATCTTTGCTCTATTCAGCAAATGAAGTAAGATATTTAACAGAACATTTATATGAGGAAGCTACATGGTGTGAGATTAAACTCAGGAATAAATATATTTTAGTGGGTGCAATTTATAGACCACCAAATTCATGTAAACAGTAACTTACTCTTAAATGATCTCATTGGGTTAACTGAGAGATATGATAATAGTTTCCAGGTACAATTTGTGGAGACTTTAATTTTGGTCAAGTATTAGGTTGAGGAATAAGTTTTTGCGGGTTTTTTTTAAATGTTGTGTTGAATAAGTTTTTGCGGGTTTTTTTTAAATGTTGTGTTGATTTAAGTTTTGTTGACGTGATTTGTGCACATAGTAAGAAATAATAATAAATAATGAGAGCAAAATTTGCAAAGGTTAGGCTACGTCTTTTAACAACGTAGACATTAGGCTTTTGATTAGGCTACGTCTTGAAGTTGAGTAATAAGTCATTGCAAGTTATTTAAAAGTTGTGTTAATTTAATTTTTGTTCTGCACCCTTAAAATGGAATGTTAAGTTGAAAGAAAGGCGCATTTTCGACACTTGTTATTCATTTTCAATCAAGATGGGAACAATGCAAACTCAGCCAAAGCTCATCACGATATTTGCGCTGTGTACAGAGAAAATGCTCTATCAAAAGGACAGCTCAATGGTGGTTTTCATGTTTCAAAAACAGTCATTTCAATATTAATGACAAAGAACGTTCTGGTCGCCCCATTAAGTTGGATGGAGATTGATTGAACGACCTTCTTCATGAAAATCCTCATCAATCCACTAGAGAATTGACTGTACAATTGGCTTGTGATCAGAAAACTGTAGTGGATCACCTTCATTCAATTGGGAAAGTTCACAAACTCAGTGCAGGGGTTCCGCACGCTTTGAACGAAAGCAATAAACTTGAACGCTCCACGATTGCCGCAGGTTTGCTTGCTCATCACAAAGCTACTTGTGGATATAAGGACATTTCTTCACCGCATCATCACTGGCGATAAAAAGTGGTGTGTTTATGTCAATATGAACCATCGAAAACAATGGCTTAGCCCCAATAAAAAAAACACTTCCGTGATTAAAGCAAGGATTTCATCCATGAAAAATGATGCTGTATGTGTGGTGGGATTGTGAAGGCATTCTTTATGAGCTCTTTGCGAACAAGATTGTCAATACAAAACTCTACGTTCAACAAATGTATCGATTCGCCGAAGCTATTTGTGAAAAGCAACCTCATCGATGTTATGGAGTCCTTCTAGAACACGACAATGTTCATCCTCATATTGCCAATATGACAAAAGATGCCATCCAAACGCTTAATTGGGAAATCCTGCTGCATCCTCCATATTCGCCAGACTTGGCTCCATCGGATTTCCATCATTTTGTTCAATACTGATGTGGAATTAAGAACCTGGTTAGATGAATTCTTCGACAGAATCCAAAGATTTTTATTGCAGCGGCATCGGAAAACTAGTTGAACGTTGGGGAGAAGTCGTAAATAACAACGGAGAATACATTATTGATTAAATTGCATATTGTTATCAATTAAAAAAGATTTCTAAAATTGTTAATGGTAATGAATAAATTTGATAAAACCGCAAGAACTTATTCCTCAACCCAATATTATGGGAAAATAACTTGGTTGGTGGTGGACAACATGTTGATGTCAAAAATTTTCTGGGTGGGTGCTACAAATGATTCTTTTTTGTATAAACATATTCTGGAACCTACACACAATGTTGGTTGCAATAATGAATCTCATTTAGACCTGGTATTTACGAGAATCCTATTTAATGTTGAAAACATACAGTTGGTGTGTCCTCTAGGCAACAGCCATCACTCTACAATAGTTTTTGATGATATTGAAGACTGTAATGATAGTAAGGTAAGGGAGAAATACTGCTTTCATAGAGGCAATTATGGCGAAATTAAGAGAGTTATCATTGATTGACTGGGACCAAATATTTGAAGGCAAGACTGAGTTGGAGAAGTATGATGAATTTGTTAATATATGCACAGAGCTAATAGAAAAATATGTACCTAAAACAGAAAGAATTATTACTAAGCCTAAGTGGATGACCAATGAAGTAAAAATCAGATAATTGTCAAGGAAAGAGCATGGAAAAGAATGAAGGCAAGAAAAACTCCCCTTAGAGTGGAAAGATATAGACGAGAGAGAAATAAAACAAATGCTATGGTTAAACTGGCTAAGATACTCTTTGAAAAGAAACTTGCGCATGATATCAAAGGTAACCCGAAACATTTTGGGAGCTTTATCAGAAGCAGGACCAAACTTGTGAATGAATCTGAAATAAATAGGCCAGTTTTTGATGAAGGGTATATGACATGCCTATCTTGGAAAATATTGAAGTTACCTTAGAAGTTGTTTCAGATCTATTAAGAGAGACTAATGTTAATAAATCTATGGGACCAGATAGAATCCACCCACGTTTTTAAGTGAATGCCACGTTGAACAGGCAGTCCCAATAACAATGTTAATAAAAGAATCCTTGGAAAATGGAATTTTGCCTACCTTATGGAAAGTTGCAAAGAATTGTCCTATCTTTAAAAAAGGTGACAAGTTGGATCCTCTTAACTATCGACCGATATCCCTTACATGTATAGTATGTAAAATGTGCGAAACCATCATTAGAGATAAGTCAATCGCACATTTAGAGTCCAATGGTATCCTTAGTAGAAAACAGCATGGTTTTAGGAAGAAGCTTAGTAAAGTAACAAATCTCCTCTAGTATTTGGAAGCACTGACAAAAGCAGCTGATTTGCAAATACCCATTGGTTAACTACTTGGACTGTAGAAAAGCTTTTGACATTGTGCCCCACAAAAGGCTATTGACTAAATTGTATAGTTACAGTATTAGAGTTAGCGTGTTGGAATGGATCAGGGATTTTTTTGCTGATAGAAAACAATTTGTAGAAGTTGGAAGTCAGCATTCCACTCAGCTAGCAGTAATATTCAGTTCAAGGGTCTGTCATTGGGCCAGTCTTATTTTTGGTTTTGTTAACAACTTGGTAGAAGAACTTGAATGCCCAGCCTTAATGTTTGCAGATGATGCAAAGATTTTTGTTAAAGTTAATTTTGATGAAGATATTGAAGCTATGAAGAGGGACTTCCAAAAATTTCCGAAATGGAGTGAGAACTTAATCCATATAAGTGTACAACAATGCATATCAGACATAGGAACCCTGGAATATCTTATACACTAAATGGAAGAGAAATTAAATCAACAGAATGAAAAAGACCTAGGAGTTCTCATTGCAAAGGACTTAAAACCAGCCTAGCATAGTGGAAATATAGTGTCCAAAGCCAAAAGAGTATTGGGATTGATTAAGAGAAATTTTAAAATATGGACATTGAATTGTGTCTCACATTATATTGTTCTTTGGTCCGGCCATGCCTTGAATATGCTGTTCAGGCGTGGTCCCCTTATTATAAGAAAGATATTGAAGAACTTAAAAAATTCAAAGAAGGATGACCAAGTTGGTACCAGAGTTGAGAGTTGAAAGAGTTACCATATGAGACTAGATGTAAAAGACTGGAAATAACTTCATTACAGCAATGAAGACTTCATGGAGACCTGATTGAGACATACAAGATCATAAGATCATTCATGGTTTTGAAAATGTTGATATGAATGACTATTTTGAATTCAATACTAGTAACACAAGAACAAATACTTATAAATTAAGGAAGACAAAACATATCAGAACTGTCACAAGAGCAAATGCATTTAGTATTTGTGTTGTCAATCCCTGGAATGATTTCCCAGAGTATGTTGTCAGTGCTCCATCAATAAGTGCCTTAAAGAAGAGACTTGACAATCACTGGAACCAAAGTAACTAGTCATATGAATGGTACTGGGAATGTCTTAATTTAGTAATATTTGTGATATGTGCGCAGAGTGAGAAATATTTTTCTATTTTTATTTCTATACAGAAACAAAATAATAACTAGGATTCAAAGTGACCGATAAAAAGGAAACTTGACATTTAATTTAAGTATCTGAAGGAAGTGGACCTGTAACAGCTACAACTGTGATGTTTAAACTAGTAATGTCCATTAGTTGGTAAAATAAGTTGAGGGGGGACCCAAACAAATAGGTAAGTATCCACCACAATGGCTTCCTAAATTTCTTCCTAATAGCCTTCATTGGAATACACTGCTCCTGCACTATGTTTAGTCATCACATCATTCAAAGCAACAGCCATACTGAGAAACTTTTCAAAATATAATTAAAAATTCCTTTAGTATTATGTCTAATACTCAAAGTTAACTATCTTCCTGAACTTAAATATATATTTTGAAAAGTTTCTCAGTATAGCTGTTGCTTTGGATGATGTCAGTATGCCTTTTGATATAAGCTGTGTGTATTTAGTTTGTGATTTTTGTGATGTTGAAAGAAGAGCAAATGTTTCTGAATGCCCGGTACGTTACGTGACTAGTGCAAATGTGGCTTTGGTAGAGGTGGTGAGTCGTTTGGGTATAGAGTGGATTACGAGTAATTTAACCATAGGTTGGCTAATTTCAGATAGACCACCAATAATAAGATGTTGCTTTGGATGATGTCAGTATGCCTTTTGATATAAGCTGTGTGTATTTAGTTTGTGATTTTTGTGATGTTGAAAGAAGAGCAAATGTTTCTGAATGCCCGGTACGTTACGTGACTAGTGCAAATGTGGCTTTGGTAGAGGTGGTGAGTCGTTTGGGTATAGAGTGGATTACGAGTAATTTAACCATAGGTTGGCTAATTTCAGATAGACCACCAATAATAAGATGGAACTAACAAAACTCAAAAAGTAATGGACCCAGAAAAGTTTAAAGTTTGCGATTAAAAATATGCACACATCTCGCAGAAACAACCTCTTCACACTGATAGTTCTAAGTGAGAAGAAGCAAGCTCTGACATTGTTAGGAGGGACAAAGATTTTTTTACTGTGACCTCTAGTTCGATCAAGACCTCTGCAGTTGAATAGGTCAGCCAATTGGGTGCAATAACCATTTAGAATCTCACAAACCATTATAAGATAGGTTAGGACAGGTTAGGTCTGTGAGTAAGAGCGACATGGGGCCTTGTTAGGTTGATAGATTTGATGCCCTGAGAGAGGAGGAGGTTGAAAGTGATTTGTCTGATGTGGTTGTGAAGAAAGTGAAATAAGTGGTAGTTTAAATGAGAATAGGGAGGGACTAGGACAATGACTGAGGTGCTTGTGATGAGTAACTCAGATTAGATATGAAGTTGAGTGCGAGCAAATAGAAGGGAGTGAGAGTTTGTTTGCCGGGTGCTGGTGTAAATGATGTGTCTGAGAGGTATGATAGTCTGGTGTCTGGGTGTGAGAGGGATGCAGTTGTGATTACACATGTGGGAGTAAATGATGTAAAGGAGGTGGGTTCATGTGAGTTACAAGAGAGGTACAAAAGTTTAGTTGAAAGGATGAGTGAAAGTAGAGTGAAAGGCGGTTTCAGGTGTGCTTCAGAGATTGGATGTGGGGATAGAATGGTTCTCTCGTGCAATTGGACTGAATGAGTATGTGAAAGGCCTGTGTGAGGAGTCAGGATTAGTGTTTGTAGATGTTTGGAATGGGTTTTATGGGAATAAGGCATTGTATGCTTTGGATGGACTCCATCTAAGCTAGGCTGGGGTTGACATAATGTGGCAAGAGTTAGATAGTGATTGTCGTAGAATGACTCCCGACGATATACCATATATCACTATTCGTTGAGGGAACTTCCTTAATTATCTTTAGAGTGCGTTTACTGTCTGGCGGCCGATATTATGTATCTTCAAAATGCTTAAGTGGAACTGAGCTCAAGGATAAAAATATTGCTATCATTAATAAAATAGAGTTTTATTAATAATAACTATCAACAAACACAAGACGGAAAATATTGACATAAACAGAATGGAAAGGGTCGTGGAGACTCGGGCTAATCCAAGGATTTAAGGGATAAAAAAAAGGTAAAACAAATATAGAGTTAAAGAGATGGGATGGTTCGATAAACAATTTAAAGCACAGGATAGAATTGACAAAAGGGATCAATACTCAAAGGTGAAGTTTGGCTTACGTAACTTTGGCACTAGTGGTGCAGTGGAAGGTGGCGCAAAGGAGTTTCGGTCCGCTGGCGAGCTCCAGCCGAAAGGGGGGGGGATAAAAGGATCCTGACAAGGCGTCTTGGGAAGGAGAACCGTTTCTCGACGAACGGCTGGAAGAACAATGGCTGTCCTAGGTTGTTCTCTTCTGAACAAAGGGGGGATGAGAACCGTCTCTTGTCTACGGGCTCAAGAACAATGGCTGTTCTAATGTTGTTCTCCTTTGAACAACAGGGGGGGGGGTGAGAACCGTTTCTTGGCGAAGGGCTCAAAACGAACAATGGCTGTTCTAATGTTGTTCTCCTCTGAACAACAGGGGAGGGGTGAGAACCGTTTCTTGGCGAAGGGCTCAAAACGAACAATGGCTGTTCTAATGCTGTTCTCCTTGAACAACAGGGGGGGGATGAGAACCGTTTCTTGGCGAAGGGCTCAAAACGAACAATGGCTGTTCTAATGCTGTTCTCCTTTGAACAACAGGGGGGGAAGCCTTGGGGACTTGGCGTCGGAAAGGCTCGAACCTTTGGCACTCAAGGAATATTGTCCTCCTTCTGGACAAGTGATGGTGAATCTCGAGGTCGAGGTCCCTTGGCGCACAAAGGGAGAGAGGGTCGTGGTGATGTTTTGCGACGAAAATCTGGATCTCCAATCTGATCTTAGTGGTAAAGTTTCCATATAAATAGCCAGGACATCTCCTTGGCGTGGGGGAAAATGGAGTGAAAGCTTGGAGGGAACGCACAGCCGGGCCGGAGAACAATGCCTTATCTGCTCATAAGCCCAACTCAATCTGGCGAGGTCGGCGTATGGGGGCGAACGGGGGGACGATAACCTCCTTGTTTAAACATTGACATCCGGTAGCTGTGATAAGACTCCAAGCCTCGAATCGAAGATGCACGTGGGCAGCATCGTGGTTTTAAATAATACGGGATAGGAGTTGAAATTAAACGCAGCTTCAACTTGTTCTATTACAGTGATGTTGGGTCTTTGTAGGTGGGAAACTAGTTAGTGATAGTGGTCAGGGAAATA
Organism: Ceratothoa steindachneri; assembly: GCA_963969495.1. NCBI lineage: Eukaryota > Metazoa > Arthropoda > Malacostraca > Isopoda > Cymothoidae > Ceratothoa > Ceratothoa steindachneri. Next base: position 49,184,676 of record OZ018339.1, on the reverse strand, counting down.
TAAGAGTACAGGGTGGGGCAGGGAAAGGAAAGAAGTGCTTCAGGGATAGGAGGGCTGAGTTGTCTTTATACCAATGTTCGTAGTCTTAGAAATAGAAAGACGAGTTATTTAGTTATATTATTGATGAAGATATAGATATGTGTAATAGAATCATGGCTTAATGAAAATAAATTTTATGACAACGTGAATGAATTCTAACTACAGGGTTATGATATGTAAATTAGTCAAAGGAGAGATATGACAGGGGATGGCTTGATTATTTATAATCAGAAATAGCATTTCTTCAAATCTAAATAATTCTATAAAACAATAAGAAATTCAGTCACTGTGGATAGATATTAGGGTCAGTAAAAATAGGATGATACATTTGGGAGCCTTTTAGAGACCACCCGGACAGACTGACTGTATTGATGAGCTAATGATCAGGAAAATAAGGAAAGGATGTAAGTAGATAAAGTTATTCTCAGTGACTTTAATTTAAATTCTGTGGACTGGGAAAATATGATAGGAAGAGAAAGAGCAAGTTGTAAGTTTATAGAATGCTTTGAGGATAATTTTTTGGCTCAATTTGTTAATAAGCCAACAAGGGGTACCAATATCTTACATCTGGTGCTTTCAAAGGATGATCACTTGGTTCAGGACTTGACTGTCGGGGAAGCCTCGGGAAATAGTGATCATCAGATAGTTCGTTTTAACTTGGGAATAGTGAAATGTAGAACATCAACAAACTCCACAAAAACTCAAAAATTTTTATAGGGGAGATTACAATAAATTACCAGACTGGCTAAATCAGATTAGATGGGATATAGAATTCAGGGAGAGGAATACTTATGAGATGTGGGACACTTTTAAGACTATACGAAACATAGTCCAGGAACAGTGTATTCCAATGAAGGATATTAGGAAGAAATGTAGGAAGCCATTGTGGTGGAATCAGGAGATAGCTAAGAAAATTACAGAAAGTACTTTTGACATTATAAGTTGACCAGAAATGAGCTAAATAAAATTATTAAGAAGAGCAAAAGGGGCGCAGAAATTAATTTAGCTCAAAATAATAATAAAGATCCAAGAAAATTGTTTAGCCATTATAGAATTAATAACAAATCTAAGTGATAAAATTGGCCCTATTAGATATGAAGGGGGGTTTGAAAGAATCTGATGAGGAAATAGTAGATGCTCTTAATGATCATTCTTCTTCAGTATTTACACAAGAGAATAAAGATAGATTAATTGATCATAATTCCAGGTCAAGGACAGTAGCGTTGAATACCATTAATGTGAACAGGGAATTAAAGGGACTATATTGGAGTTAAATACTAGTAACAACATTCATTCAAGTTTACTCAAAGGTGTAGATAGTATTGCAGTAGCTGTTGAGAAGTTATATACTAGATCACTCGAGTTTGTTACTAAATAATTAGATAAGGGAGAGAATGTTGATATAATTTATTGATTTTAGCAAAGATTTTGATATGGTTCCACATAGGAGATTAGTTAACAAATTAAAAATGCATGGGATATGTGGTTAAGTTTTGAATTGGATAACTGAATGGCTGAAAGACAAGAAACAGTTGTGTAGAATGGAGTGAGGTCACAGTGGAGGAAAGTTATCAGTGGCAGACCTCAGGGATCCATTCTAGGCCCTTTATAACATAACATAACAATTTCACGGATGACAAAAGCCACAAGGGCCTATCAAAGGTCATCCACATGTCAAAACCCATCCACATAATGGATCCATAGGATTGTGTCAGATCATGCATCTACAATACAAAGGATTGTGTCCGATCATGCATCTACAATATACAATTATAACCATACACAGGAATGTGTCAAAAACAAAAGGCATCATCATCAAGACTCATCAAAATTAATCGTAATATACAATAAAAAAACTGCAACCACAGGAATGAGTCCAGAATACCCCCCCAAAAGTTAACCCTCCCTCCCCATAAAATCATCTAATCTCGTTTGAATACATTCAAGTTTCGACTGTCTACCATCTCAGATGGCAAACTATTCCAGTAATCTACCACTCTATTGGTGAAAAGATATTTTGTAACATCCAACCTTAACCTCTGGGGGGGTTTTTTTTATTTTTAAGTTATGACCCCTAGTCCTAATACTACCTTCCAACTCAATTAACTTGCAAAAATCCAACTTATCCATTCCAGAGCAGATTTTAAAAAGCTCAAACATATCTCTCCTCACACATCTTCTCTCAAATGAAAAGATATTTAGTACTATCAATCTATCTTCATATTCAAGGTGCTTCAAGGAAGGTATTTTTGTTGCCCTCCTTTGTACTGACTCTAGCATGTTGATGTCATGGAAATTAGCGAATATAGTGCCTATTTTTAAAGGGGGAAGTAAAGAGGACCCAAATAACTTAGGCTGGTAAGTTTAACTTCTATCGTTTGTAAAATCCTTGAGAAGATAGTTAAGAAGGGGATTTCTGACCATCTAGAGTATGGTAGGTCAATAAATAATGCTCAGCATGGGTTTAGAAGAGGTAGATTATGTTTAACAAATTTACTGGATGTTATGGATTATGTTACTAAACAATTAAATAAGGGAGAGAATGTTGATGTAATTTACTTGATTTTAGCAAAGCTTTTGATAAGTTTCCACATAGGAGACTAGTTTACAAATTAAAAATGCATGGGATATGTGGTTAAGTTTTAAATTAGATAACTGAATGGCTGAAAGACAGGGAACAGAGTTGTGCTGAATGGGGTGAGGTCACGGTGGAGGGACGTTATCAATGGTGTACCTCAGGGATACATTCTAGGCCCTTTATTATTCATAGTTTATATAAATGATCTTGGGGAGGCTGTAAATAGCAAAGTGTCAATTTTTGCTGATGATACTAAATTGACAACTGTAGTCAAAGAAGTTGAGGGTAGCTTTAAAGTGCAGTGACTTAAATAAGTTATTACTTGTGCTCAGAAGTGGCAAATGACTTTTAACCTTAAAAAATGCAGTATTCAAAGCAGTGTATTGAGGCAAAAAATAAGAGCAAATAGGGTGCTAGGATACATTAAGAGGAATGTTAGCTACAAGAGTAAAGAGGTTATCTGTAAACTATACAACTTGTATGTTAGGCTATATTTAGAGTACTATATACAAGCATGGTCACCACATTTTAGACATGACATCATCTGCTAGTCAGTACAAAGGAGGGCAACAAAAATAATACCTTCCCTGAAGCACCTTTAATATGAAGATAGATTGAGGGTACTAAATATGTTCTCATTTTAAAGAAGATGTGTGAGGTGAGATATGATTGAGCTTTTTAAAATCTGTTAAGTAGATTTAAATATATAAAAAAGGTAATAAAAATAGTAAAATGGGGAGAAATATATTGACAAATAAAAATAATTCCAAATGAGTATAGTAAAAAGATATTTAGTGAAAAACAAAATAAAAATTCAAATTAATCATTTCTGACATCAGAAATGATTCGCAAAACGATTAAAGGTGCTGAAATGATTTGGTTAAATCATTAACTTCTGTAAAGGTTAGAACATTATTCTATAAATAATTACGATTATATACTGGGGGCTGTGCCCCCCATACCCCCCCCCAATTGATTGAAACTCAGGATGATAGTTTTTCTGGTAAATATGTAGATTGGTGGCATGAATGATGGGATGTAAGCTATTTCGTCTGTGTTCCAATATGTTTCACGTTTTTGGAGTAAATTTAAGGGACTGCTTGTATGGGGGTAAACACTGCAGGCGGTTCCCCCTACGATGATCCTGAGTTTCAATCAAATGGGGAGGTCTGGGGGGGCATAGCCCCCCCCAGTATATAATCATAATTGTTTATAGAATAATGTTCTAATTTTTACAGAACTAGGACTCAAACGCACATGAATATTCAAGCACGGGTGAACGAAATATAAACACAAAAATCCACTTTTTCAGGTACACCGCCAATCTATATGTTTACCAAATATGAAAGCAACAGAGGGTAAACATTACGATCAACGGCGTGAACGATGGGATGTAAACCATTTCATCTGTGTTCCAATATGTTTTACCTTTTTGGAGCAAATTCAAGGGGGCTGCTCATGGGGGGGTTTAAACATGTGCAGGGCTCCCTTCCCTATAATGATCCTCAGTTTTTATCAATTGGGAGCGGTCTGGGGGCACAGCCCGCCCCCCCCCCACCAAGTATATAATCAAAATTGTTTATAGAATAATGTTCTAACATTTGTAGGTAAATATGTAGATTAGTGACTTGAACGATGGGACGTACTATTTTGTCTGTGTTCCAAAATGTTAGACAATTTTTGAGTACATCTAAGGGAAATGCTCGTGTGGAGGTAAACACAATGGGTGACCACACTACGATGATCCTGAGTTTCATTAAATTGGGGAGGTCTGGGGGGCATAGCCCCGCCAGTATATAATCCTAATTGTTTATAGACTAATGTCCTAAGGTTTACAGAGGTGAATGATTTAACCAAATCATGTCAGCACCTTTAATCGGTTTGCGAATTATAATGGAAGTGGGGGTGGGGTCTGACAGTGTGGGGGAGCAGTGTGTGTCTGTAGGGCCATTTTCCCACCCCCCCTTTTCATATATCTTTCCCTACCTCTGTGTGAGTGTGTGGATAGACAATTTTGTTATTTGCCTTCCAATTTTTCATATTATTAATACAAATAATATTAACCAATTGTTTTCCATTTTCAGTATATAAATATAAATATTTATAGAATTGTGTAAAATCAGTAAAGAATTTCCTAAAATTTTGTTGTGTGCACTTGAATATACACTTAGAGGTAAGATAGTTAATGGAATTTCCTTGGGTCAAATGCCCACTTATTGGTTTCCCTCCCCTCTATAGTAAATAGATTATAAACAGTATAATATTTTGCCCTGTTTCGTAGAGCTCTCTGAATATTTAAATTAATTGCTATACTTTGGTGATTGATAGAAGTTTTTACGCAAAATAGTAAAATGTATAGTCTAGTGACATAGTAAACATAAATATTAAGTTATTAGATCGTATATTTGGTTAATATAACGAAGTTGTTTAGTATTGTTAATTTTTTGGCCAGGTTCTATTGTTTACCTTATTTTGCGCGGGAAAGTACATTTAAATAGCTAAATTAAATTAGTGTTTTGAAACCTCGTTTCTAGGTTGACGGTTTAATTAGCAACTGATTTGGACTGTGTTGTGCCTTAAATCTCGTTTCGGTCTGTTGATTTATTTTTCAGATTTTTCTAGTCTTGTTCACCACAGAATGAGCGAAAGCTAAGTTGCTCTTTTTTTTCCTATTACTACTTAAGTTCTTTCTTTGTTTGAATAAGTGATGGAGTTCGGGGATGAAAGTGAGCATGAGTGTCAGAATGTATGCATTGGTTATGGTGTATTTTGTGAGGGGTATACATGTGTTGTATGTGGGCTGCGTGAATGCATTGTAGATTTAGAGGGGATGAGAATGCAGGATTTAGACAGGATATGTAGGCTGGAGGGGTTGGTTGCTGAGCTCAGGAGGGAACTTAGTGTTAGGCCTAGGGTTGGGAATAGGTTAGGTGGTAAGGTAGGCCAGTTAGATGTTTCAGGTGAAGGTAGAGGGCCGGTAGAGGAGGTAGGATATGATAGTTCTAGGGATAGTGAAGTTAGCCCCCTTAGATTAGTTAGAAATAGGCCTAGTGAGGATGAGGGACAGTGGAGAGTGGTTAGGAAACGTGTAGCTAGGGAGGCTTCTCCTGTTCTTTGTGAGAATAGGGTTGCCTCTGTTGAGGTTGTTAGCCAGGGGAAGAATAGGTGTGAGTCAGAGGGACACAGAACCTATTAGCTTGACTAATAGATTCAGTGCCCTAAGAGAAGTAACTGGAAGTGATATGACTGATGGGGGTGGGGGTGGGGGTGGAGGTGGAGGTAGTGACTAGTAGTTTGAATGAGAATAGGAGTGGAGATGGAGTTAAGTCTGTGGGGGTTAGGAATAGGAGTCTGACTGAAGTGCTTGTGATGGGTGATTCGCGAGTTAGATATTTATATAGGAAGTTGAATGCAAGTAGATTGAATGGTTTTAGGGTGTGTTTGCCGGGTGCTGGAGTGAGATCTGTCTGATAGGTATGAGGAGCTGGTATCTGGCTGTGCAATGGATGCGGTTGTGATTACACATGTAGGAGTGAATGATGTGAAGAAAGTGGGTGCATGTGAGTTACGTGAGAGGTACACGGTTGATTGAAAAGGTGAAAGAAAGTAGAATGAAAGGTGTTGTGACAGGTGTGCTTCCAAGAATGGATATTGGGGTAGAATGAAAGGTGTTGTGACAGGTGTGCTTCCAAGAATGGATGTTGGGGTAGAATGGATGTCTCGTGTGATTGGGCTGAATGATTATGTGAGGAGGATGTGTGAACTGGAAGGTGTCATGTTTGTGGATGTGTGGGATAGGTTTGTTGGTATGAAAGAAATGTATGCGATGGATGGACTGCATTTGAGTAGGAGGGGGTAGATGTGTTGTGGGAGGAGTATGATCGTGTTATTAGGTCTTTGCGGGCAGGAAACTAGATACTAATAGTGATCAGGAAATTATGAGAGGACATTATAGTACTGAAAGTAGAATGGACTTGGCAGATAACAGAAATAGGTTCCAAGGCAATAGAGGTGAGGTCATTCAGGTTTCAAGAGGTGCTTCAGGGATAGGGGGGTTAAATTGTTTCTATACAAATGCTTGTAGTCTTAGAAACAAGAAGGATGAGCTATTTAGTTATATTAGCAATGAAGATATAGATATATTATGTTACTGAATCATGGGTTAATGAAATAGAATTTAGTGACACTATAAGTGAATTTGATTTACAGGGCTATAATATGTACATTAGTCAAAGGACAGGTAGGATTGGTGGAGGAATAATTATCTATATAAAAAACAACATTGTTTCAAGTTTAAATACTTCAATAAAGCAGGATGGAGTTTTGTCACTTTGGATAGATATTAGGTTCAGTAAAAATAGAATGGTGCATTTGGGAGCTTTTTACAGGCCACCTGGGCAGACTGAATGATATGGATGAACTAATGATAAGGGAAATAAGTAAGGGATGTGAAACAGATGCAGTTATTATTGGGGACTTAAACTTAAACTCTGTAGACTGGGTAAATATGATAGGTAGGGATAGAACAAGTGGCAGGTTCATAGAATGCTTTGAGGATAATTTTTTGAATCAATTTGTTAATGAGCCAATGAGGGGGGACAATATATTAGATTTAGTACTTTCTAACAGTGATCATTTAGTTCAAGAATTGACTGTTGGGAAAGCATTGAGAAATAGTGAAGGGTAAAATAACCGAGAATGCTATAAAAATTCAAAATTCTCATAAGGGAGATTATGTAAAACTCCGAAGCTTGCTAAATTTTGTAGACTGGGATGTAGAATTCAGAGGTAAAAATGCTTATGGGATGTGGGATACTTTCAAGCATATAATAAATGTAGTCCAAGAACAATGTATCCCAATGAAGGCCATTAGGAACAAAAGTAGGAAACCATTATGGTGGAATCAGGAGATAGCTAGAAAAATTTCAGAAGAAAAGGGCATATAAAAAATTACAGGTAGAAAATAATATTCAAAATTTAAGTGATTATAGAATGGCTAGGAATGAGTTAAATAAGATTATAAAGAAGTACAAAAGGGTGTCAGAAATTAAATTAGCTCAGGATAGTAACAAAGATCCTAGAAAGTTCTTTAGTTACTATAAAATTAATAACAAGTCTGGCAGTTAAAATAGGACCTATCAAATATGAAGGAGTTGTGAGAGAAACTGATGAGGAAATAGTTGAGGTACTAAATAGAAACTAAATAGTCTTATGTATAGTACTCATGGGTCAGGGAAAAAGGTTGTTTACTACCATTAGTGTGGATTGGAGGACGATAAAAGGACTAATAGGTGAGTTAGATACTACCAAGGCCTCCGGCCCTGATAATATTCATTCTAGGATACTTAAAAAAGGGGTAGAAAGTATCTCAATAGCTCTGGAGAAGTTATATACTAGATCACTGGAATATGGAGAAATACCCAATGATTGGAAGAGAGCGAATGTAGTCCCCATTTTCAAGAAGGGTAGTAAAGAGGATCCAAATAACTGTAGACCGGTTAGCCTAACTCCTGTAGCCTGTAAAATTCTTGAGAAAATAGTTAAAAAAGGGATTTGCCAACATCTAGCGAGGGAGGGGTTAATCAGCGATGCTCAGCATGGGTTTAGATCAGGTAGATCATGTTTGACTAATTTACTAGACTTTCTGGAGTTTGTAACAGATCAAGTAGATAAGGGAGAGAATGTAGATATAATTTACTTAGATTTTAGTAAAGCATTTGATAAGGTACCACATAGGAGACTAGTTCATAAATTAAAAATGATTGGGATATGTGGGTGTGTTTCAAATTGGATAGCCGAGTGGCTAAAAGACAGGAAGCAAATGGTAGTGCTAAATGGTTTAAAGTCAGAGTGGAGGGATGTTATCAGTGGGGTTCCTCAGGGATCAGTTCTCGGTCCATTATTATTTGTCATCTATATAAATGATCTTGGGGAGGCAGTTAATAATAAAGTGTCAATTTTTGCGGATGATACCAAATTAGCAGCTGTAGTTAAAGATATTGATGATAATTTTAAAGTGCAGGGGGATTTAAATAAATTGTTATCCTGGGCACATAAGTGGCAAATGACTTTCAACCTTGATAAGTGCAAAGTTATTAACATGGGAAAAGATAATAGAGAATTTAACTATGAAATGGATGGGCATTGACTGAGCTCAGTAGAGGATGAGAAAGATCTAGGAGTAGTAATAGATAAGTCATTAAGGTTTTCTAAGCAGTGTATTGAAGCAAGAATAGGGCAAATAGAGTGCTGGGTTTCATTAAGAGAAATGTCAGTTACAAAAGTAAGGAGGTTATTCTTAAACTCTATAACTCTTATGTTAGGCCACATCTAGAGTACTGTATACAGGCATGGTCCCCACATTTTAGACACGATATTAACCTTCTTGAGTCAGTGCAATGGAGGGCAACAAAGATTATTCCTTCCCTGAGGCACCTTGAATATGAAGATAGACTGAGGGTATTAAATATGTTCTTGTTCGAAAGGAGGTGTGTGAGAGGGGATATGATTGAGCTCTTTAAAAATTTTTCCGGGATAGATAAATTAGATGTTAGCAAGTTTTTTGAGTTAGATGATGGAAATCGGACTAGAGGTCACCACTTGAAAATTAAAAAGCAAGGGTGTAGGTTGGATTTAAGAAAATATTTTTTCACCAATAGAGTGGTAGACTTCTGGAACAAATTGCCGCAGAGGGTAGTAGGTAGTCCAAATCTAAATGTATTTAAGAGTAGGTTGGATGAGTTTATGGGGAGGGAAGGTTGTGATGGTTCCTAAGTTTTGTATATATTAATATTGTTTGTATATATCTATAGCTGCATGATTTAGTTCTTGACAAGCCTTGATTGGTGATACCCTTGTTTGTGGACGCAATCCTCTGTATGTAGTTTTCCTGGGAGTTTGGGTGCCTTAAAAAAAAAGAGGCTGTTTGACTTGGATGACCTATGATGAGCCCTTGTGGCTTTTGTCATCTGTTATATTATATTGTGGGGGACTTTGATTTTGTCTTTCCCTGGTGATGGTGCTTTTTGTGGGTGGGTTTTGACGGAGGCGGATGACCTTTGATAGGCACTTGTGGCTTTTGTCATCCGTGAAATTATGTTATGTTATGAATCTATAAGTGGGCCTATGTTATGATATCATCTCTTTTACAGAGTGGAAGCTTGGATGGACTGCAAGAGGAGTTCTCTAGGTGAGTGCTACACCCAGTCCTGACAAGGAGGGCTTTTCTTAACTCGCTTGCCACCTGCACTGTCCACCTGCATTGGCTGACAAGCAAACCCCCCTTTGATTGGCCTACTACCCCCCCCCCCCCCCCACAGGGCACAAGTAATAATCCCATACCCCTTTTCATTTTGTTGCAAGAACATTATTTGATCAAGTACCGATTGGTGGTTTTGTACAGATATGGGTAATTGTGTAAACGATGGCCGGATGCGATTATTTTGAGCGTCGGCTCGTTGTTGGGTACAGCTCTCCGCGGGGATAACACTGCGATGATTTCATCTCTAAAAAAGTAACAACGAAAAGTACCCAAAAATAGCGCCCAAAAAGCTAGGCCTAGGATCTGGCCATTGTCTATACAATTACCCAGATATGTTCTCTCCACCGTCAGTTTTTTTGTATTTTGTCTTTGGTGGGAGAATTGTAATTTCATATAGGTTATTTATTTTAGGTGCGCACCTTTATAAAGTAAAGGACTGGGTAACACTTCAGTTTCGGATCGCACGATAGGTGGGGCTGTTTATAGGCTACAATATATGTCTTATGACGTCAGACGGTAGCGTCGGATATGAACAATTACGGCGTTATATTTTTTATGTACGAGTATATACTGGGGGGCTGTGCCCCACAGACCCCCCCCCCAACAGCTTTTTACTGGCAGAAAACCTAACCTAATAACAAATAATTCTTACTTTTATAGGTTTCTTAATTAGTTTATGCGCCTCTAGATAATATAAAAGTTTTTTGCGATTATATAGACTAAAGCCGAATTCAAATAACAAAGCACGTGGAGAACACAAAAACATAATAACGAAAGAAAAACACTTGCAAAACTGGTCCTATTTATAAGTTACGATGTTGCCAGTAAGAAGCTGTTTTCGTTCGCAATAAACAAAAAATACATAATAATCAAAGACATCAAGAAACCTTACCTAACTTAGAAAAAACTATAAACCAGCAGAGGCGCAGATATTTAGTAAATAATACAGAATAAAAGTTACAAATCCCCAAAACAACAAAAAAATATAACGCTGTAATGGTCACATCTGAAGCTACTGTCTGACGTCATAGATATATTGTAGCCCAAAATTGTAGCCAGCTAACAGCCGCACCTACCGTGCGACCTGAATCTGAAGTATTACCAAGGACTATATATCAAATTGAATCAATTCTTCCTCTGGATTAAGGTTCATAAATTCTAGGATAAGGTTAGAACGCTAAGTTAATGTTGCCTTCTGCCCGCTACATAGTCAGACAACTCAAACGTGCATGAATATTAAGCAGGTTGTGAATGCCAGTATATAATCCTAATTGTTTATAGACTAATGTCTTAAACGTTTACAGAAGTGAATGATTTAACCAAATCATGTCAGCACATTTAATCATTTTGCGAATTAAAATGGGGTGGGGGTGGGGGTAAATATGTAGATTATCGGCGCGAACGATGGGATGTACTATTTTATCCGTGTTCCAAAATGTTTCACGTTTTTGGAGTACATTTAAGTTGACAGCTCGTGTAGGGGTAAACACAATGGGGGGACTACACTACGATGATCCTGAGTTTCATTAAATTGGGGGGGGGTCTAGGGGGCACAGCCCCCCAGTATATAATCCTAATTATTTATAGAATAATAATTCAAAAAGGACTCAAACGTGCATGAATATTCAGACACGAGTGAACGATAATATATACACACAATTTTTTTTTCAGCCGGGCCGCTAATCTACATACTTACCGGGGTGGGGTCTGACATCAGACGACTCAAACGCGTATGAATATTCCAGTAGGGGTGAACAAAAATATTTACCAAAAGAACACTTTTTCGGCCAAGTCGCTAATCTACATATTTACCGTGAAAACACCTAAATCATCGACAAGTAAGAGCTATTCTGATTATAAGCTTACTCCTCACCTGGTTCCACAGACATAATTAAATTTAACTACTAAGTTGGGGCTAACTGTACTGAATATGGAAGATTACTACACTAAACATACATCATGAAAATAGAAATTACAGTACACTTACAGAAGGATTGCCGTTAAATGAAAATTCTAAGCGGGGACGTTTGGACAAGGGCTGTGAATGACCAGAAGTGTGCGTTTCGGACATTTAGTTAGGTCCTAAAATATTGTGTTTATTTTTAGAAAACTTTCATTTAGTCCAATGTTTAAAAATATCAAACTAGAATTGATAAATACGAGGAACGCACAAAGTAATCAAACTTGCATAAAAGAATGCCAAAAGTGAAATGGTGAAAGATGGGTAATGAAACGTGCGATGATATATAATGGAAACGACAATGACAACATGCATAAACATATGAAAAAAATAAAAACGGCCTCGGAAGAGTTGGTTGGTTTGGTAAGTTCCAGAATCACTCTCTGAAATTTAGTAGATAAGATGGAAAGGGAATTAATCGCAAACTATTCGAGAGGAACGAAACAAACTTTTTCACTAAAGAAATATAATACAGAGATACTTACAGAAGGAAGACTTCATGGAAGAGGCTTACGCCTGTGCCTCCAGATCTATATTATCAACTTGTTGCACCGTGTGGTGGATTATCTTTGCCTTGAAATTGTATTTCAATTCTTGATTAAACCAAAATTTATTAAGTCTCACCTCAAACTGGTAACTGATTCCAGTTATTTATCACCCTACACGGGAAAGCATACTGCCATATATTCAGTCGTGACCTTGTCTTAAAAAGCTTCAGTGAATTTCCCTTGCTGGTGTTTTCTTTTCGAAGTTTCAATATGCCTTGACTACATTCTTCACCATATTTTCCAGTGCGTATCTTGTAGGTCTTTATTAAGTCTCCTCGTGCTCTTCCGTATACCAGTGTTGGTAGGTTAAGCTTCCTTAGTCTCTCTTCTTAATTAAGTCCTTTAAGATCCGGCACCATCCTTGTATCCCTTCGGTGCACGTTCTCCACCATCTAATGTATTTAACCAGGTGAGGATTCCATACCTGATTCTTAGGGTGGTGCCTTTTATATAAGCAATGTGTTACTTAAAAAGGTTAAATGGGTTTCATAAAAAACATAATTTTACTGATGACAAAACCCACCCACAAAATGCATCCATAAGATTGTGTCAGATCATGCATCTACAATATAAACAATCCAGAGGATTGTGTCCAATCATGGATCTACAATAAACAATTCGAACCATACACAGCAATGTGTCAAAAACAAAGAGCATCATCATCAAGACTCGTCAAAATCGGAATTAATCGTAATATACAATAATAAAAAAACTGCAGCCCCAAGAATGAGTCCAGAATACCCCCCAACGTTAACACTCCCTCCCCATAAAATTATCTAATCTACGTTTGAATACATTCAAGTTTGGACTGTCTACCGTTTCAGATGGCAAACTATTCTGATAATCTACCACTCTATTGGTGAAAACATAATTTCTAACGTCCAACTTGCACCTCTGTTTTTTTTATTTTTAAGTGGTGACCCCTTGTCCTATTACTACCTTCCAACTCAATTAACTTGCTAAAATCCAACTTATCCCTCCCAGAGCAGATTTTTAAAAGCTCAATCATATCTACCCTCAAACATCTTCTCTCAGATAAGAACATATTTAGTACCCCCAGTCTATCTTCATATTCAAGGTGCTTCAGGGAAGGTATAAATTTTGTCGCCCTCCTTTGTACTGACTCTAACAGGTTGATGTCATGTCTAAAATGTGGTGACCAAGCTAGTATACAGTACTCTAAATGTGGCCTAACATACGAGTTATAGACTTTAAGGATAATCTCTTTACTCTTGTAGCTAACAATAGTAAAGTCTGAGTTTAAAGTACTGAGGCAAATTATTACAATTTTAAGCTTACATTGACAAAATAAAACAACATATAGAAGAAAACTATTATTCTTAATTCATTTTTTTTTCAAAACAGAAAGTTTTTATTCTAAAAAGCTTATGCAGTTGACAGTCTAGAAGAAACAAGAATGTTCCAAACCTTGGAACTCCTGCTAGTATAGTGGTAAGCGCCCTTGCAATCGTTGGGTCAGCGGTTCGAATCTCAGTGGGGATTCTTTTTAAGCTGACACTATTTACTAGGGAGGTTACCTCCGTTAACTGAAAATCACGGTGGGAACGGGTAAGTGGAGCTCGTAGCCATGACAGCAGTCCACCTAAGATAAGGATAACTCTGATTTCAAAACCATGGAGCTACAGGCATAATTGCCTCTTCCGTAAAATCCTCTGTGAGGATCTCTTTGTTTTAAAATAACATAACATAATTTCCCGGATGACAAAAGCCACAAGGGCCTTTCAAAGTTGATCCGCATCTGTCAAAGCCCACCCACGAAAAGTATCCATAGGATGCATATATATATATATATATATATATATATATATATATATATATATATATATATATATATATATATATATATATGAGGAATTAAACCACATTCTGCGAAGACAAATTTAATTCAGAACAGTTTCGGTGTATCTTGCACCCTTTTTCAACTGACACTGGATAGAAAATATTAGAAAAGTGCTTACAAACCTAACATGGGGTCAGGTCGTGAAAGATCCCCTCTTTTTTCCCCCAATCCCCTACTTGTGGCTAATCAGAGGGTGGGGGGTTAGGTCTAAACATATTGAAGGGCTGACATTTTACTATTTGTTTATTTGCTTTCGTATTACAGGAATAAAAGAAAATTGACCGTCAGATTGATTTAAATTAGGAACTGACGATATCAAGCTTGATTCAACGATTCTTCTCTTAACATAGTTAGCCGATTTAAATAACATTTTACTTCCATTGAAATCGATCGAATGATTCAAGTCTCTAACATAGCAAAATATTCCACTGCTTTAGCTGCCCACTCTAATATCTATTTTGTGTTCGTACAATCTCTTGTCTAGATTTCTCCCCGTTTCCCCTATATAAACTTTATGTCAATCGTTGCATGGTATTGCATATACTCCTATGTTATGATGTTCTTTGGGTTTCTTGGCCATCATCAATTGGTTTAAGGAATTATTATATTTAAAGGCTAGATTAATACCCGCTTTTCCAAATATGTCCTTTAAACTATTTAATTTATTATTAAATGGCAATGTTATACATTTGTTGAAGTCATTAGTGCGGGAAGGCTTATTACCATAGAATGTTTTCCAAGCTGCAAAATGGGAAGACGATATGAACCAATCGGGGTAATACAAATTAGAAAAAATGGTCCTGATAATGACAATTTCCTCATCTAAATCGGAAGGATGACATATTTTATATGCTCTAAGGAAAAGGTTAGAAATTACCGATTTTTTAACAGTATTATCGTGAAACGAAAAATAATGTATATAGGCATTCGAGTGGATTGGTTTCCTATAAACGTCAAGTTTTAATTCATATATATATATATATATATATATATATATATATATATATATATATATATATATATATATATGCAGATACACCCACAAAGGAAAAGTGAAAAGCGATTCCGAGCGCTTTCGTCTTTATTCTTAAAGACCTTTTCAGTTTTTAGTTCCAGTTTAGCACTGCGGCGAGCCGCGCGGCCTTGAAGGCAGAAATAGGTCAAGTTTATAATTTTGTCCCGGAAAAATTGGAATATAGTTAATGATTTTAAAATTCATTCACTCGTATATTTTGTTCCACGTGTGAATTTTGGAAAACTGAAAACTTCACTTGTGAGGAAACATTGGTTCAAATGTTCAATCATTGGAAGGGCCAGAGTATTTCTTTCTCCATCCCAGCCGTATTGGGGAGTATAATCTATGCCTCCCGGGTATATTCATTATCAACACTGTGTGTTCGCAGGAAAGAGGCCAGATGGTTGAATCAACTACAAAGGCTGTATACTCCATTACAAACTGAATATTTAATTGACTTGCAGTGATTAAAAAAATAAAAATATATTAAAATATTGTTATTATTTATATCGACAACAAATGCGGGGGGGATAGGAGAAACCCAAAGTGGTCAAAGGTTCTTCTTAACTGACGTTTCGCTGCTTGGTAGGAAGTTCGGATCAACGTTTTGAGGAGGATTTATAGTAGAAGATGTAAAAGTGAAAAATAAAAGAGATCAAGTTTAGCTATGAAGTAGAATGAGCAACCTCTGTAGTCATATGTCAAAAAGGAATACCAATACCCAAGGGCAAGTGGATATACTGATTAATTTGGATTCCGAAACACCATACTGCATTAATTATCATTCATTCTTCCTTTTTCACACTCAGAGTCCCTAAGTTACTCTGGTTTATAGCTATCGTAAGATCCCACTAGTCTCTATACCTTTCTCTGGGAAGAATCATCATGCCAAACAGTAGCAAGCCATGCTGGCAGTATTTGTTCGTCGTGACTGTCTTGGTGCACACTCTTTTGAAAACATGCGTATAGTTTCCAATTTTTTTTAATTCGTGGATTTCAATTCTTGGTTGTGTTGACTTACATTCTGGTTTTATTGCCTCTTTTGAGTGTGAGCCTACCCACATGTCTATTTTTCAAAACATGAAGGCTACTGTTGGCTATAATTTGAGAGGGAATTTTGAGTTCAAGTCCGTTTGTTTTTAGTGTCTCTATTCCGTCTGCTAAAACTTGTTTTTCTACATCGCGCTATGCCTTGTTGCAGATTGCGATGTATCCATTCGATACATCCAGTATTCGGATCAGAGCAACTTTTACATTTCCGTATAGCGTTTCGATGAGTTTTCCTCTTTCAGGTTTGTTCCTTTCTCTAATGCCCTTAAGAGTACACGGAGACATCCGAGTGTGCACCCTTTCCCCTGGACGGGAGGCGTTCCTGACATTTTCTTATCCTTACCCAGCGCCCAGGGCGCTTAGTGTTTTTATAAAGCTCTCCACAAGAAATATTTGTCGTTTTTTCTTCTGTGCAGATGGAAAGAAATTGTATCCGGAAAGTTCTTTTCTTTCTTTCACACTACTTATGGATTCCAAAATACATCTATATTCCAGAAACACTCCTCGACCACCCTATTTAAATTAACCTACTGCTATTAGGTGCCTCCACTTAATTTTGGGTACGTGGTCCTAAGAACCCCCCTTCTCCGCGCTCCCTAACGGGGCTCCCTTCTAGAGTTCACTACATCTTACTTTAGCGTGTTTTTTTAGCGCTTCAGTGGTCGAGTTATGTTGTTTACATGGTGTGAAAAAGTGTAGAAGAATAGGCAGAATAAAATTGTAAAAATTAAGGATAGATCCCCCTTTAGGGTCTCTTATCCGCTGAATGGAAACAAGAGAAATCTCTAATCAGTCGAACATACGCATATCTTTCTTCTTTCTGGTAATTTTCTTTCTTCAATTACGATGAAATTTTGCCGTTTCTTTCTCTCATTTGTCCATGGATTTTTTTCCTATGTCAGGCGCTCAGCTATTCGTTAGGTGTTCGTAGTAGTCTGGCAGAGTAATGCCCAAGAAAGGAGGAGGATACAGAAAGGGAGAAGAAAAGTAAAGAGTAAAAAAAGCAAAGATTGAAATAACGTTGTAGATTGACACTTGGTCTAGTTGGTCAGTGGACCTACAGCTTTACGAGGGTTTCGAACCACGGTGTGTATTATAACCTTTACCATTTATTTTTTTCTATTGTGGCCCTGTGCCACGTAAAAATTGTTTAGCCATTAAGGTGTGAAGGATATAAGAAAAAGTGTAGGGAGAAGTGGAAAGAAGTGGAAAGAAGTAGTGGGTTTCAAGGAAATGCTAGGTTACATGGATATCATGCTAATATATAGAAAACCCACAGCCATAGACTCTTATATACAGTTTTATTCTAACCACGATAATAGAATCAAACAAAGTGTTTTCTCCTCTATGTTTTTGTGTGCCCTTAGAATTGTCTCACCAGAATACCTAGACAAAGAAGTCGATAGAATATATAAAATAGGGATAAATTTGTGCTACCCAGTGTACTTTCTCGACAATTGTTATAAGTGTCCTAAGCGTTCCTATTATCAAACTAATGTTAATATCCTTAAGTTTCAGGCCAAAAACCTATTAGTTTTACCCTATAAACATAGGTTGATTAAATTAACTCGTTTACTTAGGCCTCAGAACATAAATGTTATTTTTAAGTACGAGACTACAATTTATCGCATCCTTGTCAAAAATCATCCCCTCCTCCCGACCTCGAATTGTTTATTCGATAGGCTACAACAACTGCCAAAGATGTTTTTATGGACAAACAGGAAAATAACTAGATGTCCGGGTTAAGCAACATCAAGCTATTGCACGTAATCATAGTGAACAATCTGCGCTTTTTCTAACTATGTACAATCTTAACCATAGCATTAACTGGAACAGTGACAAACCAGTCATAAAATGCAGTAATTATATTTCGAGAAATATATTAGAATGTATCTCCATTAACGCGTTCCCAAATTTCAACCTCAGCCCTGGTTTGTTCATGCTAGACCCCATTATCACTACATACATAAAATATCAAATAAAGTTGTTTTAGGATTTCGTACCCCCTAATTAGGGTTCAGAGGTGGGTAATCTAATCTCTCCTTCCACTATTTAAGGCAATGTATGTCCTGCCTCCTGTTCATTCCTTGAAAAGGTCTTTAAGAATAAAGACGAAAGCGCTCGGAATCGCTTTTCACTTTTTCTTTGTGGGTGTATCTGCATAACTTTGACTCACGTGCACTTTGTGAGCTTATATTTGTTGATTAGATTGCAGTTCTTGTCTGAGGTTGTGAGGAGCATCATTAGGTCAGAATTGCCTCAATTGGCAAGGTAGCGCAACAGGGCTTGAAAGACTCTTTCTCCATTCAAGCTGCGAACAGAGAGATCCAAGGGCCGTAATCACGGTGTCCTCGAAGGCGGAGCATGTTGCGATCGCAGAAGAGAACAGTCTCGATTACTGGAACTAGCAAACAACGGTTTCTTCCAACTTGTTCTTGCTTCAAGGTGGTAATGATTGCGTCGACGGCCTTTAATGGGTCTCACATGATGTCAAGGAAGGCTTCCATTCAGGTCATGGCTGCAGTGGTGTAGCTTTACTGGTTGTCGTTTGCTACAACTTCAAGGGCCTTCTTTTACTTGGAAATAGGCTCCAAAACGAGAATCCAAGTTTAACCCAATTTCAAGTCACGGCAGAGACTCTGGCGAAAAGCACACAAGCAACGCAGTATCCTCCATTTTTAGAGATTGAAAACTTGAGGCATGGGTATGTTGAGCACCAGGTAGGCTGGAACCACCTCTTTTGACCACCCTTATAGTTCAAGGAAGATCCTCGATAGCTGGGGCTTTCTGGTGGATGATGGCCATCTTCTTATCATTTGTTCCGTTCTACCCAACGAAATTAGCAATGTCAAGTCGAGGTGATTGAGGAGCTGCCACTGAAACTACCCCCCCCCCCTTCCGTGATGAGTGAGGGACATCATCATTCTTAATCTTCTTCGGGGCATCTGCCTCTGTGGTGGCATTATCAAGTTGAACGCGTTTAGGCCGTGGATTAAAAAATGCAGTGATTTTTTGAGGTTCATTTGATCGCTTCACTTCACTGTACCTGAGAAACATAATTAATTAAAAAAAATACGGCCCATAAATATAAAACACGTTAAAATAAATAAGTGAGAGCAATGAGCTGCTGACACGTTAAAACAAACAACTTTAACCAGAAACTTTAACTTTTTAACTTAATAACACGTTATCGTCTTGATGTAAATTCACTGAACAATACACAGCTCTATGCACTTCTTAATTAAACGACTGCACACGAAGCGTATTAAACTCAGACTTCCCTTACCTCGTTTGAATTCCTTATTTATGCCACTAATAGCATTCGAGAACTTTCCACGATATTACAAGCGCGCGAACGTCTAGAATCCGCACAGATTTCCAGAATATTCTAGAAAAATCTTCGCGCGCACAAACGCGTTTTTTTTGTTTTTTTTTAAGAGCTCATCTGGCGACTGCCTACTTGGGCATTAGTCACCGTATCAACATTGCCTAAAATTAGGCATCTTTAAAAGAGGATGCTAAAAAAAAAACAAATAAAAAAGACATCAATAAAAATAAAACAAAGAAAAAGGTAATAAGCAGGAAGCAAGCTCCGGCGTCGGGGGGAGGTGTATAAGTCAAAAGATAAATATGGAATTGAATTTAGTCTTTCAGATTGATTATTACACTGGTCTGCATTTTGGATTTTTTTTATTTTTATTTTTATTCATGGATGTGATCTTATTACATATTCTTGGGTTGCTGATATTAAATATCTAAACCATTTTTTTCTATCACGTAAGGATTTTAAATAAAATACAAATTAATGATAACAATAAATGTGCATTTTTAATATATTGTTACCTATTTAAAATGAATAAGTAATCATGGAAAAGCACATTATTTTAGTTTTAAGAATATATGTATACCAAATCAACATGAAATAAATCACGGTTATCGTGAAATGAGTCAAAATCATTATCAAATCAAATGAATGGAAAAAAAAACAATTAAACGGAAGGCGTACCGCTGTGATTTCCGCTTGTGCTGTGCATCGGGGCCATCACGTCTGAATGACCAGCAATAATCAGCCATCATGCTGACATTCCATTTGCCCTGGTATCGAGTTTCCATGGTGCAAATATCCTGATGGAAACGCTCTCCTTGTTCCTCACTGTAGTTCCCACAATTCTTGGAAAAATAGTCAAGATGTGAGTGCAAAAAGTGCATCTTCACACTCATTCTAGACCCAAGTTGCTGGAAACTTGAAATCAGATCTTGGATAATTTTTCTTCATATTCTGGGAAGCGGGTGTTTCCCAAGAAGTTATGGACAATCTGTTTGAAAGAAAACTAAGCATTCACCTGGACACTTGCTAATGCTTCCTCAAAATGCTTGTACTTCATCAATTCCCGAATCTGAGGGCCAACAAAGATTCCCGCTTTTAGTTTGCCTTTACTTAAACGAAGAAACTTTGACTCCAGGTACTTGAAAGCACCTTCATTTTTGTTCAATGCCTTCACAAAACTTTTCATAAGCCTTAATTTGATGTGGAGTGGTGGTAGCATAATTCTCTTGGGGTCAACTAGTGGCATAACTCTCACGTTGTGATTTCCGGGTAAAAAGCTGGTTCTTGGTGGCCAGTCCTTTTTTTCATAGTGCTGGCTGTCAACCCTACTATCTCAGAGACACAAAAAACAGGGATACTTGATGTATCCCCCTTGAAGACCTAGTAGGAGAGCAATAACTTTTAAATCACCACAAATGAGAAAATTGTGCTGATGGTACTTGATTGAAGTTATTAGTGTTTTCAAATTTTCGTAGGTTCCGGACATTTGGATAATATGGCCAATTGGCACAGGTGCAGCTGTGATGCCATTGTAGAGAAGAACAACCTTTAAACTTATTTTAGAAGAATCAATGAAGAGCCTCCATTCATCTGTTTTGTACGGCATCCCCATGTGTTCGATAAGGCCAGAAATATTTGAACAGAAAACTAAAGGATCCTCTTTCTTAAAGAACTGAATGAATTCCGCTTCACGATGACGGTACCAAGCAAATGTTGTTCAAGAAGGTGTTCCTTCAGTCTACAGCCAAGTAACTGTGCACTTTCTTTTGGAAAGTTAAGGTCTCGCTCCAGGTCGTTAAGCTCAGCTTGGTACAGGCACACGTATATTATCTGAGTGTGGGACAGTCCTTATTGCTGAAGGAATATTTGGGTATATTATGCGATCTTTATTCTTCTTGTTGAATCCAGCTACTTTAGTCATACAAAAGTAGCAGTCATCATGGTGATTCTTCTGCACTAGCCATACCATTGGTACTCCATAGGGCATACATTTAAGTTTTCCAACTGACCATATTTGGAGCTTACTGATGTAACTCTTGCAACCTTTGCTTGGGGCAAATGGTTTGTCTTGGTCTCCTAATATGCAGCCAAAAAAAGCTAAATAACCCCGTTTCCACAAGGAGTAATATTGCTCCGGGAATCTGAAGGAATGAATTGCCCACAGACATAGGAAAATATGTCTGCTGAATTTATACAGCCTCTAGACATTTCACAATCTAAAAATAAAGAAAAATATATTAGCAATATTAGAAATATATCTATAATATATATATATATATATATATATATATATATATATATATATATATATATATATATATATATATTATAATATATAGAAATATTTACTTATGCTATACAAAAGAGAAAAGTAACGTCTCCGTATAACTCAACAACGTGATGTGATAGAAATGAATAAAAAACAAAGTAAATCACCATTTTTCATATATATTTTGAAAAAGATGTCATACAGTCAATAAAAAAAATCTGGCAGACCAGTGTTATTATTGAGAAAATATGGGCAATACCATACAAATTTAGGGATGGGGGCTTCACCCCCCCCCCCACACCTGAATCCGCCCCGGACTGAGAAGTAACAAATACTACTATGCCTTTCAAATGTAATAAAGTAAAAGCAACATAAGGAAAAATACGCGAGTAGAAGTGAAAGTACTCAACTTATTGAGTACTTTTTTATGAAGTAAAAGTATAAGAAAGTTATTTGAATGCAGTATTTAAGTAATTGTACTTCGTTACTTCACAACTCTGCTACGGCGTAACATATGAAGCAAATTTGTGTTTGTAAGTCCCTTTTCCTGCGATTTAGCTAACATTTATGTGTTCTTGCATAATACTTTAAAGAAATAAGTGTGATTTTTTTTAATTAGATCACCTCTTGTATTTTAATCCATTTTTATTTCCATTATTTCTTGCCTATTTTTTGCATGAATGAGCTCCTATCCCTGCTTCAACTTTTCTTCATACCACGCTCTTGTTTGCAGTGACTTACGGTATGGTCTTGGCTTCGAGGCTCATTTTCCTAAGTGTTATTCTTCCTGCCGTCAACAGTAATTGGTTAGCACCTTTTCCTTATGGCCAGATCACCGCAAATCCATTTAGAGTCTAGAAAGGAACTTTATAAGTGATATTTCAAGATTCGATAATATAGTTTGTATTTAGTACATGTTTGGCTTTTTGTTTCTTCACTTTAGCTATTAATCGGAGTGACCGTCTTTTCAGTTCACAAGGGTCTCCATGTTCGTTGTCTAGTTCTAGTATGCCCCACTTCGTGTGGTGCTCCTACTTGTAGTAGTGGTTCGCAAACCTTCCTTTATCTAGGCGGATCCCAGACTGGATAATGAAATAGATTTAAAGGTCAGAATGACAATCGCTGGTGAGCCAGAGGTCACCAAAGGCTGGTCCTCTTTGGGGAGAGATGCCAGGAACTATTATGTTTTGACAGCAAACAGTGTTCAGGTGGAAACTTCGTCCCCCCAGGGCAGAAGGACATGCTATGCGTCAGAGGTATGTAAATATAGATACCCATCGGCAGGACTCCTTAGAACAGAGAGTGTATGTGTGTTTTGCTGCGAAGACGGGAGAAGAAAGAAAGCAGTGTTACAAATGGATGTGTGTTATGAAAAGTGTTAGATCTACCTACGCCAGTACAGGGAGAAACGTGCTTATGTGGAAGGAGGACGAGGTCAAGAAGACGAATTCGAGCTCGCTGCATGTTTGCTCTAGGGCAGATATTTAAGCCCGTCTCTCTATTCAATCTACACCGCAGATATACCACTACCTAGACATCAGGGCCGCATGAACATTCAATGAGCCGACGACATCAGCCAGTTGATAGCTTGCCCTTGCAGGAACGGACCCATGCAAGCTAGAATAACGGTAGTAGAGATAAGAAGCAGCAATAGATATGATGAAAATGAAAAATTAAGACTAAGGGATAAATTTAAGGTGGAACCAGTGTACAGGAGGAACCTCTCAGATGTACATGTCGAACGACAGCCCTACAGATCGACGAAGGGTGTAAGGTGCTTGGGCAAACCATTACGACATCAGGTTACAAAAAGCACGTTACTGGGAGGGCAAATCTGAAAAAAACGGACTCGTATTATTGTACACGTTGAGAAACCTCAGCATGAAGAACAAAAGGAAGATTTACCAGGCCATAATACAGTCCGCGCTTATTTATCCAACCATAGCGATGCATGATATCGAGAAGTAACCTACTAAGACCCCCAAAAGTACAGAACAAAGCTATGTCCATGCTCATAAACAGTAGAAGAGGAGAAATAAGAAGATAATAGAAATTCACAGGGAGGCAAAGATAAAGAAACTTAGTATAATTTCAAAAAGAGCCAGGAAAGTCATACAAAAGACACGTAACGAAATAAGAATTGATTTAACCAACCAAAGTGCTCAAAGAAAAGGAAGCAGAACACATACGTTTATAGGGTCTGAGTAAAGTATTCTCTCTCGTGAATTTTTGTAGGCTGGGTTAAGTGATCAACCGCTTCCTTATAGATGAAGGAAAAATATATATAATTATATATGGATTCTTTATTCCAGGGTATATGGCTGGAATAAGCTTCGAAATGGCGAACAGGAGATATAAATTTTCTTCTTGAATAATAATAATTTTCTGACTCTTCTGACTATCTTTTACACAAAAATACACCTATATAATAGTTATTTCATCTACACATAACACTACAACAATTCAACCAATCAGGATTGATATACATTTAATAGTAATTCTTACGTTCATTTTTGGAATAACAGCTTTGGCGTTGACAAATTTACCAATCAGCTTTTAGACATAAGCACTGTAATGATTGTCCAATCAGCGCCATGATAGATTTGAATGTTACAAACGCTCCAACCGTTTACACATAAACACGGCTGAAATCAATTTATCTAAACGAGTATGAACGAAAATGGAAAATTAAAACGAATAAAGATAAATTTAAAATTATACCTGTGTCGCAAAAAATTATCCAACGTTTACTTAGATGGAGAGTGATACAGGTATAATAGTGAAGGCAAGATTTTAGGCCTAACTTTTACCAAAAATGGTTACAAGAAACACGGGACCGAAAGAATAAACAAAGCACGAAGCATGCTAACTTTACTCTACAGATTAAGAAATCTAAACGTGAAAAATAAGAGAAAGATCTACCAGGCCATGATACAGCCTACCTTGATATATCCAACAATTGCCATGTGTACGGTTTCAAGAAACAATCTATGAAGAATGAAACTTATACAGAATAAGGCAGTATACATAATTACGAACACGCGACGATTAAATAGGAAACAACAAAGAGACTTACACATCGAAGCGAAAATAATACCATTAAACAAAATAATTGAAAAAGAGCCAAAAAAATCATAGAAAAAACACAAGAAGAAATAGGAGAGGAACTAAATAATCAAATAGCACGAGGGGCAGGATGGAGACAACATATGCTGTTTCCTAGTGTTAAAAACAAAGCGGACCAAAGGGAAGAGGAGGAGATTTACATGTAAACCAGATAAGGAAACCCGATTGTGACCAAAATTTCCCGAATAATGACAAACTCACCGGATTAGACTTTATACCCACAAGGAATGACAAAACTAACCAAAAAGTGTAAATGAACGAAAAAGGAAAAACAACATGAATAAAGAAGAGAATTAAACAAATAAATAACCAAGGGACATGAGCCCACACAACATATACATATACGAGAATTATGGTACAAAAATCACATAAACTCGAGTTATTAACATAGCAGGAAAACAAATAACGCTAACAACGGTTTGAACGCCTATTTCATACACACATAACGTTATAACAAAACAGCCACATAAATCAACAAAGAGACATACTTTCTATCTAACTTATTTCAAACTTAACTCTAAAATTTGTTTATAGTAAAGAGATTAGCGTGACCTCCACGCAACTTGCACCTCTCTGCAAACCTCTAACTTCCTTCCTCTTCATTTATCTGCCTCCTTTACCGCTATCCAAAGATGGGCCAAACACTAACACCATGGACAGGTACAGCATCATAACAATTAAAAGCTAGGAAAACATAGCTAGGATAGTTGATACTCCCAGCTCCACCGAAATAAGGTTAGTACTCGTGCAGAGAAATTTTTATTTTAGTTTGTCCCATTTATATCCAAATGATCTAGTTTACAATTGACTTTTCCTTAATTTAATGTTTTAGTCGTCCTCTTTGGCCCCTCCATTATTGATTATTTAATATTTAAACTTTCGTGCTTTAGTCTACTCGTATTCATTTAACGTCCAATCACTTAAAATTTAACTTTATTGACTTGGAAGAAAACTTGAAAATTTTACGCTCAGCAAGAAGTTACAGCCGGTAAAGGAGGTAAAGTCGAGAGGAGGTCACCTCAAGAAACCTTCAACGGCCTTTGCCTTTTCTCCACGGGGACAACAAGATATACTATCTGCAGAAGCGAGGATAGCCGACCCATGTCTGGCTACACCTCGCGCGGCCCCCTCATTGGGGCAAGGGAGCTGAAATGAACTGAACTGCCATTCACCTAGTCTCGCTCCAACTATGTCGGTCCACTTGGATAGGCATAATTGGGGACGTAAAGGAAAGCAGGTTTGGGGATTAGGCCACTGTTGAACTCTACGGAAGAGACCACCCGGTTACGAGGCGATGCTGAAAGCTTTGGGGAAGAGTTCGCTCTAATCTCTAAGGGTAGTTTCCGGCCAGCACCACAGGGGGACAAACAACCGCCCCTGTGTAAGTTGGAAGCAGCATCGATAACCAAACCCCAGATGGGGCGGCACCCCCGGGTGGTGGTAGTTGATTCGATCACCACCCATCATTAAGTCCACCACATTTCATCCGTCTTAGGGGCCTCTTCGGATACCCCCCACCCTCCCATCATTCATCCATCCCATCCCGCTGTTCATGTTCATGGAGACTCGCTTGCAACGAGGAGGGGGCGGCTTTCAAAGCGCTCTAACAAGTACAATTTTTCCCTACAATAAAGGGAAAACATACAATACAGCGACGAAAAAACAGAAGCCGCATATTAGACACAAGAATAAGAAAAGCAACCCTAGGGGACGCCCTCCTGAGAAAAAATGGATCAAAATGGGACCACTCGGGTCCAGCTGCGAACCATCAGCGGAAGCATCAGGTCTACCCGAGAGAAAGTCTTCGAAGTGGTTTACGGAAAGTTGAAGATAGGAATGCTACGACTGCTCGAAGTAACAATAGGTTATGTTGCGGTATGCGAAAAAGAGAAGGACGTGGGGTGTATTACAAAAGAAGAATCAGTCGAAACACTCCGTGGAATAGGCCTACAACCGGCAATTCCACCGCAGATCCTAACCTGCAGGAGCGTAGTCTGTCGATGACTGGACCCTTGGATAGGGCAGTACTCTAAAGAAGAGATAAGAGAAGAAATTTAAAAAAATCAACCATGTGCCAAAGTATCTGAAATTATCAAGTTTTGGAACAGGAGGGACAACACTGAATACACTCACTTGTTTAAGGTTGTCTTCGCCGACACCACAATGGCGCAAAAAGCAAAGGAACATGGATTGCTGCTTTTTAATGCAAAGATTAGTGGGGAGCAGATTGAGGGGAAGGAGTTCACTCCCGTACAATTCTGCCTCAGATGTTATAAAATGGAGGCGCACACAACACAAGAATGTACAGAGCCACAGGAATTATGTTCCATGTGCAGCGAGCCATGGCACCACTGGAAAAACTGCAAAAGTCCCAGGGAGAAGTGTGCAAACTGCGGTCAAGGACACCGTTCCATGGCCATGTCCTGTCCAATGAAAAAGGATATTATAAAAAAGAAGGTTCAACTAAAGAAAGACGAGCAAGAACGCAGAAACAAAACATCATATACTCAGGCGGCAAAAGCAGTATTCACAGAAAATGAAAACAAAAAGACATACTTGAGAATCGAGAACGAAAACTCGACGAAGATACTGACCTGCATTTTATACGTTCACGTCAGGACTCTAACTCAACCGGGAGTATTCGCGAAGGAACTAAACTAAATGCTCGCAAAAAACAGCATGAGCGAAATGTGGTTCCCCAATAACCCACCTTCAGGGGATGTACTGCAACTGCAGTTGAATCCCAACCAGATGACAGGAAAGAGCCAAGAGAAAAGAAAATATGATGAAAATAGACGGCCTGACCCAAGAATTGAGGCCAAAAAAGAGAGAGAAGCGGCCACAAAAGCAGCACCCTCGAATAAACCAAAGGACGAGGGACAGGTAGAAACTGAATCCTCTGAAACCACGGACACCTCAGACTCAGAGAACACAAAAAAGACATAAGACGCAAAAAAGGCAAAAAAAGGAACAAAGAAAAAGGTAGATGCAGACCAGATTAACCTCAGCATCTACGCATGCGAACAATTCCCTTTCCCGAAGGACTGGGACGCAAACAAAATCTGCGTGGGACTAAAAAATAAATATTATAAATGGGACTTCGACGCTCAATGCGATGAAGAATCGGTTGAGGAGGCCCTTTACAACCAAAACGTCAACTACTACCCGGAAACATTTATTGAACTCTCCCCAGCGGAGTTCAAAAAGAAGAGGAACGGGAAGCGCAAGTCAACAATCCGTAAACACTAAGACATCCACCTAAGCCAAAACAGAGAATGGAAAACCAGAACAACAGGTTAAGGATTTTGACACTCAACGTGAATGGATGGGAGGGGAAAGCCACGGCATACGGAAACATATTCCGTGTGCTTGATTCCGACATCATATTAATCACGGAGCATGCTATCGATACGACCAACAAGCAGTTAAAGATACCAGGCTCACGGTAATCTCAAAAAAAACATTCTCAAGGGAGGTACGATGGTGCTGCTGTTGCCGTCAGAAGGAATCTCTCGTTCAGACACCTTCGTGGCGGTAGAGCTGCACACTCTAGTGGGCAAACTTATAATTGCGGTGGCATACCAACCACCTCGACAAAGTACCTTCCTCTCACAAACTTCTACACCCCGTTTGGCCACGGCAGAATAGTATTCTTTGGAAGTGACCTCAATGCCAGATGCCGAACGGCTGGCTATGGTAACACGAACGAAAGAGGCCATAACTTGGAACTGATTATGCGAAGAAAAAAAAGCCAGCGGATAGGTCCGGATTTTCCGACCTATTTGACCGAACGGGCAGCAACAAAACCCGACATAATCATGACAAGCAATGGCTTCCCCTTGAATTACCGTAGTGAACCAGGCCCAGCAGTCCCCATCGACCACATAGCGATCTTGACGACCATTTCTCTCGCGCCAATACAGCTCCCAATCCCTCTTCGCAAAAGCTACGATTCGGACAACTGGGAACACTACAAGGAAATCCTTGATAGATTCGAACCAACGGAGCTAAACGGAGCAAGGCTAAAGAAGATCGATGAGGAGCTGGAGAAGATCACTGTCCACATCATCGAGCCGGATCGCGAGAGTGTACCGATGAAGAGGTACAAAACTCTCCCACAACCCAGATGGACCGAGGAAATGAAAGAGATCGCTAGAGTGCACAGAGGGGTGTACGAAGAAATCAGGAGAGAAGATACAAATCGGGAAAAAAGCACGCTACTACGACGCCTGAGTGAAGAACTTAAGCAGGCGATTAACCAGCAACAGGCTGAAATCTGGGACAGCCTGATTGAAAAAGTAGATAGCGAGGTGCGACCCGATGTGTTCTGGCGACTTGTGAACAAGTTAAAAGGTCTTACAAGTAGAGAAAAGACCCGCATTAAGGAGGGTAATGACTACTTGGAAGACCCAGCGGTATTGGAAGAAAGATTCTGCATATTCTGGAAGGATGTCTTCAAGATAACACCAGAAGAAAAATACGGAATTCGGCCAGGAATTCCAGGGCCAACTTATTGAAGATCCTAATCAGATTGCGCATCGCACGCTCCCACATGCCTATGTTGATGAAGGGAGGGGTTTGACAGACCATGGCCGACCAACTACACCTGAAGAGGTCATGGCAATCATAAAACCTTCAAACAGAGGGCACCAGGCTGGACGGGTATCACCAGAAATAACTTGGTGCATTCCATCGGCAGATCATTCAGGGAATCACGAACATCTACAATGCTTCCCTGAATACGCCAATATCGCTCCTGGAAATAATAGGGAAAGTTTACGAGAAGCTTCTAGCCAACAGGTTACAAGGCCAACTGAACAAACTAGAAGCTCACAGCCCTCAGCAACACGGGTTCCGCACGAGAAGGGGGACTGACACAGCCCTTGCCCTTCTCACTGAAAAGCTAACCCGCTGTAAAGCTGAGAGGAAATACGTAGACGTGGTGATGCGAGACGTGCAAAAAGGCCTTCGATAAGGTTTGGCTAAAAGGTCTACATTAAAATATCTTAGGCCTCCAGCTGAAACCAATCCTGGAAAGGGTCCTCTGCGACTACATCATGCGCAGAAAAGCCCAAATCTCCATCGAGGGCTACAGAGGACCCGAGTTTGATCTTGAGGCGGGTGTTCCTCAAGGTGGCTGTCTGAGTCCGCTGCTGAATCTTTTGTACACACTGGACTTACCTGATCCGGTAGGCAAGGGAGTAATGTACCTGCAGTTTGCAGACGACATCACGCAAATCGTTCCCAGCTACTACATGCATGTTGGATATCAAGCAAGGCAAACAGCCATCGAAATTGATAACATCAGTCGATACGAACGAAAGTGGAATATCAAGACCAACCGCCGAAAGTTCCAGATCCTACCAATTAACCGCCGAAGACGTGCTAATGTCTTAGTGATAGCGAAATATACCCTTACGGAAAAGAAGGCAAAGTCCTAGGTCTGCACTTTACATCCAAAGGATACAAAGCGCATGTTAGCAACAGAATCTCCTTAGCCAAAATACAGCTCGGGAAGCTGTATAGATTTTTAAAAAAACTCAGCTCCAAAACTCTCGAAAAGCTATACACTGCTCTGGTACGCTCAACCTTAGTGTACCCGGCAGTGGTCATGCAGGCTGCGAGTTCCACCTCTCTCAGACAAATGCAGAGAGTGCAGAACAGAACAGCTCGGTTTATAGCTGGAGTACGAAGGATGAACCACATACAGATAACAGAACTGCACGCAAGAGCAGGTCTGAACCCTCTGAATATGGAACTCCAGAGGCTAGGGAGAAAGACCTGGGACAAAATCGAAACTGAGATACTCCCGAACATGAACCTCGACCTAGACATTCCGAGAGCAGTTAGGAGAAGGGCTACCAGGCAAGCCCTATTCCCGAGTGAAAGAAACTGCTCCCGAGAAAACCTACTCAGAATATATACCTGAACAAGTAAAGCACAAATACTTAAGTGAAAAAACAAACAAACTAAAGAAAAAGAGGCGAAATGCCCACTATAAAAGCAAAATAAAAAGAAATGCAATAAAAACCTAAACTCCGGCACATTAAATTATAAACTGTTAAATATAATAAAAGAATATATATATATATATATATATATATATATATATATATATATATATATATATATATATATATATATATATGTCGTAGAATGTCCCTCCTTTTTGTTCTAAGAGTGCTAATATATTGATATTATAATAATATCCTAAAGAATAGAGCAGTTGGAAACACGTAAGGATATAGAGACGCACAATAATTCCAAAAATAAACTTATATTTTACCTTTATCAATTGAATACACAACATTTAAACATTAACTAAAGCAATACTCTGAATATTATTATAAACAAGAATTAATTCAATTAGTTTGACCGTATAAACTTGGTTAATTTCGCTACACACCTCAATAATATAAGATTTAGGCTTACGGACCCATCTGGAGTTTAAAAGGCCTCAGGAATGTTATTGTCACACGACGCGTGCCGTTTGGCCAGATGTAGGTAGGCGAGATCACGAGGTCGTTTTGGCGAGGGTAGCAGCTAGGGGGTCTACATGGTATTCCGGGGGGGGGGGTTGTTCTTGAAGGACGAGAACAATTACGGTACTTTATGCGGCACCAAGGTAGTCGTGGTCTCTCTGGCGAGAGGGAGTCGAACTTGGTTCTTAAACCAAGTTAACTTGGAGTGCGGTGTGACCACCGAGTAACGAGCTCGAGGGGGAGCTTTTCTCCTTCGTTACTTAATTCCACGTGGACGAGGACTGAACTCGGGGAGGGTCTTCTTCAAGGGTGAGGATCGATGAGGGAGGGGGATTTCTCTGACGAGAATAAGTTACTTAAAGTTCGGTTTGGAAACCAGGCACTAGCTCGAGGATGAGCTTCTTCTTAGTTCCAGTCTTCTTCAAGGGCGAGTATAACGGAGGGGGATTTCTCTGACGCGAATAAGTTGAACTTGGTTCCTCAACCAAGTTAACTTATGAGTTCGGTGTGGCCACCGAGTAACGGGCTCAAGGGGGAGCCTTTTCCTTCTTCTTTTCTTAATTCCTTAAGGACGAGGAATACCCCTGGTGTTTAAGATGCACCAGGATATGAGGAGTCTCTCTGACGAGAGTAAGTTGAACTTAACCAAGTTAACTTAACGTTTGGTTTGATAACCAGGGACTAGCTCGAGGATGAGCTGCTTCTTAGCCCATTAAGGTAGGTAGCCCTGCCTCTCTTGCAGGGTACTTCTTCGTCTGGCGAGCCAAGTAATCTACCAATCCAGTCTAGGTAGCTCAGTTTTAATCCGAGGACTTCGTCACCTGGAGACTGATGTATATTACCTCGATTTTCCTCAGTGTTCGTTATTTATAAGTTGTCACCCCACTGGGGAGTGCTAAGAGGGGGGGGGAGGCTTGATGATGGCCTCAGGAGGGTTCTTATGCCAAACGGTTTTTCTCACATCGGCTCCTCGTTAGCCTTCGAGCTTGGGAGAAACACGTCTCCAATTTCTTATTTGACGTTAAATTGAATCTCACTCTCCTGGGGGAGATCTTGCATTTTAACCTTTAGGACTTTCATAGCGCCGAGTGGTGCGGCGCTGCGGTTACGCGCTTGACCCGACGATGCCTGGGGCCGGATGTCTTTGCGGTAACCGCCTCGTGACTCCACCACGAGACAACAGGAGGGGGAGTGACAATTCCCCTACATTCAATAACAGCACTAGCAATACCAAAGGCTTTGTTATTTCATATTTAAGCTTAAATATATACCAACGAACTTTATATTTTGTGAGTTATTTATTTAATACACGGTAATGTAAGCAAATTTTGGAGAAAGTTTCGGTGTACGGAGCCCCACTGAGTCCCGTACAGCATCAATGTTCCTTTCCGTCCTAGCATTAACTCTTCGACCAGAATAAGTGTCCCTCACACCTTTAGAATTAAGATTTTGCACAGTCCCTTACTCTCTGAACTTCAAACTTTGTCAAAAGTTCTGCATTTTGATGGAGCATGACGACACCGAAACTTTCTCCAAAATTTGCTTACATTACAGTGTATGATTTGTTGGCGAAATGAGCTTCCACGAAAATGTCTTTAGCTTTGTTGACCAAGACATGTTGGTGAAGAATAGTGTTCCAATATTTCATGCACAAATCAGATCTTCATTTGTATCCTTACCAGATCAAAATAAAGCAAAAACTTACGGAGGCGGACATGGAAAAATGCGTAATTATGTGTGAATGGTTTTGTGACACAATCGAAGACAATCCAGACTTCTTGAATAATGTTTGGTTCTCTGACGAAGCGCACTTTCTGCTGTGAAGACATTTAAACAGCAAAAATAATGTGCACCGGAGGATTTGTTACAGAGGCCGTTACACTCAACAAAATGCACAGCATGGACAGCAATCTCTAAAAATAGCATCATCGGCCCATATTGGTTCGAAGACGAAATGAGAGTCCTCAAACGAGCAATACGGCGCGCTATGTGACAGTGCTGAGGAAGTTTTGGGCATCTCTGGGATGATGCACAGGGATATATCGAGATGAACAGTGGTTCCAGTAAGACGGAGCCATCCCCCACACATCAAATCACTCCCTAGCCTGGCTGAGAGAGCGATTTCAGGAGAGACTAATCAGCAGGAAGTGTGACGTTGAGTGGGCAGGCATTTACCGGTCTTGAACCCCTCAGATTTTTATCTGTGGGGTTATCTCAAGGATAATATGTACCATAACAACCCTAAAACGATTGGTAAACTGAAGGCAGCAATGATAGTAAGATCAGGGAAATCCGCAAAGAAGAATGTGTTCGAGTAATTGACACTTTTGCGCGACGTGTGTAAGTTTGCCTCCAACGCCGCGGAGCCCATTTGGGGCATATTTTGGAAAGAATATGACTTTTATGCAAAGCGACCAAGATAACCGAAACTTTGGGGAATAATCGTACACAGACTGAAGTTTAAGTCCAGCACATTTCTTGAAATTTGTAGGATTTAATAAAAATTTTAGGGGTTCTGTTTTGGGGGGATCACCAGGTATATTTGTTAGATTTTAATTTATTCAATTTTTGGGATCTATTGACTCTCTCAGATCTCTTCTTATCTTTCATATATCTAATTCCCTCACTTACCCAAACAGACACTTTCCATGTATACAATTGATAATATTCTTAATTATAGTCAACTATTATTTATTTATAGAAGTGAACACCATGCATATTATAACGTTATTGATGACGGAATTTAGCTAAAATTATATATATATATATATATATATATGCAGATACACCCACAAAGGAAAAGTGAAAAACGATTCCGAGCGCCCCAATGCGCCCCATCATTAGCTCTGTTGGGTGTGTTTCCTATACCCTATCAAAATGGTTAGCCTCTCTCCTAAGCCCTTTGGCTGGAACCATTTCCAATTCACATATTATCCATAATATGCACCTCATTAGTAAACTTAAGTTTCCGTACCCGATCTCTTGAATTTCCTTGAAGAACACCTCGACACAGTTACTCTCCCTATACCCGTTTCTACCCTCATTAAACAAATTTCTCTTTGCATCGACAATTGCAAATTTACCTTTAATGGAAAATTTTATCGCCAAACCTTTGGAATGGCAATGGGGAATTATTTGTCCCCTATACTCGCAAACCTATACATGGAATTCTTCGAATCTAGAATACTTCCCCAAATTAATGAAACCCCTATAGCCTGGATGCGATATGTTGATGACATCCTTTGCCTTTGGCATAATAATTAAAATATCAATACATTTCTTACTAAAATTAACACCTTAGTGCCCTCGATTAAATTTACTTTAGAAGTTGAAGAAGATCGCACACTCCATTTCCTAGATATTCTAATTCAACGGACAAACCATTGTTTCAAATATGAAATATATAGAAAACCCACAGCCATTGACTCTTTTACACATTTTTATTCTAACCACCATAATAGCATTAAACAAAGTGTTTTCTCCTCTATGTTTTTGCGTGCACTTAGAATTGTCTACCTAGACAAAGAAGTCGATAAAATATATAAAATAGGGATAAATTTGTGCTACCCTCTGTACTTTCTCGACAATTGTTATAAGTTCACCAAGCTTTCCTATTATCAAACTAATGTTAATATCCCTAAGTTTCAGGCCAAAAACTTATTAGCTTTACCCTATAACCATATTTTCATTAAATTAACTCGTTTACTTAGGCTTCTGAGCATAAATGTTATTTTTAAGTTTGAAACTCACCTTGCATTGTTTATTCAATAGGCTGCAACAATTGTCAAAAGTGTTATTATGGACAAACAGGGAAAGAACTAGATGTCCGGGTTAAGCAACATCAAGCCAATGCACGTTATCACAGTGAACAATCTGCGCTTTTTCTACATATGTACAATCTTAACCATAGCATTAACTGGAACAGTGCCAAACCAGTCATAAAATGCAGTGATGATATTCGAGAAATATATGAGAATGTATCTCCATCAACGCGTTCCCAAATTTCAACCTTAGACCTGGTTTGTCCACGCTAGACCCCATTATCACTACATACATAAAATCTCAAATAAAGTTGTTTCAGGATTTTGTGCCACCTAATTAAGGTTCAGAGGTAGGTAGTATAATCCCCCCTATCACCTCATCTACTCTTCACCCTACGCCATCCCATCACCTCTCCCCATTCCTACTCTAGTCCTCCATATGTTCTCTAACCATTTTGCCCCTTTTAGTCCACCTCTCTTACCCTCTTTCTCAAATAATCAGTAATTAAAAATATTTTTATTCCACAATAGAAGAATTTTAAACAATGGTCATCTCGATTTAATTAGGGCATGACTTTTTATCCCAGTAATGCCCTTGATAAAATGTCTTACTTAATTCCCGAACAAACACACACACACACACACACATATATATATATATATATATATATATATATATATATATATATATATATATATATATATATATATATATATATATATATAAAGAATAATGAAGGAAATCATAAACAGAAGAGTAAAATCAACACAAAATGATAATAAGGTATCTGTAGCAGAATAAGGTCGAAGGGCGACGACGTGCCCTTCTGTACCAACGTGGTCCTGATATCATCGCATGGAGCTTTGGGAGCACGGCTGAACCAAGGTGAGGGGGCAGCCTACGCCGTTATCACACCCCAGCTGTATTTGCTTAGGGACCGAATTCATCGTCTCCCATGGCCGCCTTTCAGTCAACATTCCTGCCTTCCGTCATAAGACCGAAGTTCGTCGAACATTCTACAACAACATTATCACAATTACCCCCGCCCCCCGAAGGAGTCACCAACGTTTCCGCAAAATCGCACGTGTGTGTGGAAGCGGCCGCCAAAGCCACCAAAAGCCACCTCACCATGGGTTTATATAATCCTTCGACTCAGTTTAGTAAGGAGCACCTAGTACCGCGAACTAGCTGAAGGACGCTCGCCCCCTGTCCCCTGCGATCGGAGACATCAGCGATTTCGATTCGAGAACAAAGGCTGAATCGACATAGAATCTGGCTTACCCAATCGATCCATTCTTTGTGTGTGGGCCCCGGTTTAAAACTCTCCTTTAAATCACTGACCTGAATCCAACCTCCTTAATCCCTCAATTAACCAACCTGTATCTCGCGTAAACATTTAACTCCGTTTGTACGACCATTCCCTTTAAACCCAACAGTTGTGTATATTTAAATATTATTTTGTTGCTAGTAAAGATCTATTTTCGTCATTGTCTTTCTTGTGCAATCCGAACGCGTACCAGCTACCTGTTAATCTTTGGCCAACTTGCACTCTGAAATATTTGTTTTAAAAAGAACCCCGCAAAGTTAATAATAAACCATCCCCACTGGACTGATAACAATTTCTCCATTCAACCAACTTCGGCCCAAAGCCACAAAAGTACCTACGTATACACACACACACACACACACACACACACACACACACATATATATATATATATATATATATATATATATATATATATATATATATATATATAGAGAGAGAGAGAGAGAGAGAGAGAGAGAGAGAGAGAGAGTCTGGCCATTCCACGAGAGTATCGCTCATAATCTACTACAATAGTAAATGATCATACAACTTTATCATGAAAAACCTCCCAGGACTTCACCTAACACCTAAGCAGTAAAGTCATTAAATATATGAGTATATTCACCATGGAAATTTCAAATCTGCCATCGGATTTGGCGCTGGGTGGTGCCATCTAGCGGCAGAAGCTTCATTTAGCCATTCAGAGGCACTTGTAATTGATTTAAACCATTGGAAACCATCAATGCAATAAACATTCATCATCTTATCACAAAACGCTGCAGGCCATTGGAGGGATTTTTCCGTTGGGTTTCCTTTGATTTTTATGTCCTTTTATAGGTGGGAGAGGGGGAGAGAGTGTCGTAGAATTGCTCACAGTCTGGTCCAATAATTATTCTAGTCCTTGATCTGGACACACCGCTTTTGTTTAAGTCGATGGTATTGACCCTATGACTCAATCTAAGATCATATATATATATATATATATATATATATATATATATATATATATATATATATATATATATATATATATGTATATATATACATATATATATATATATATATATATATATATATATATATATATATATATATATATATATATATATATATATATATATATATAGGCTTTAATTCTTACTGAAGGTGCGAAAGCTGGTTAGAGGCTGGTTGTGCCGCGCCAGGATTCTTCCTATAAAAGTCCCACTTGTTACTGGGGGGAGGTTTGTGATTGTTAAATTCTAAGAGTGCATAATACAGGTTGAATAAATTAACCGAAGGGATTCTTAATTAAAGTATTGCCAGGTTACGTCAAAAAGGAGGAGCCACAAATAAACACACGTACAAAAATAAACTTTACTTTACACAAAAATAATATTTAGAAGCAATAGTTAAACGGGCATTTAGGTAAATAAGGATTAAAATTAAACACGGATTAGTCCGGGTTGACAGCAATTATAAATAATAATACCAGGGAATGACTCACTTGAATCTCTTTAAACAAGGAGGGGAGGATAACACTGACGTCAAGCGTCTAGATTTATAAGGACTCAATGGGAGTATCAATCACTGTTAATTAAATAGGTAATTTAAGAATAGAGGGACACTGGGTTTACAGATTACCATTAATTGTGATGGATTGGAGAGATGACTACTCAGGTCCAGACGAGGTGGTTTGGGTGGCGTTAACACGAGTTCTCGGGAAGAGGGGGATAAGACGACGGGTTCGGGGCTGCTGACTGCAGTTCCGGTTAGTTCACTCCTAACTGG
Organism: Ceratothoa steindachneri; assembly: GCA_963969495.1. NCBI lineage: Eukaryota > Metazoa > Arthropoda > Malacostraca > Isopoda > Cymothoidae > Ceratothoa > Ceratothoa steindachneri. Next base: position 49,146,318 of record OZ018339.1, on the reverse strand, counting down.
ATGTGACACTAACAAATAGTAACTTCCAGTAACTATTTGGATGTTCTTTTTTCTTTCTCAAGTTACGTTGAGCAACAAAGCGTATTCTTCTAGCCACAGACTCTGCGGGGCGGGATTTGCCTCATGAACACTTTGAGACAGCGACCAAGTTAACTCAGTGGCACGTTGGCAGCCGATACGTTACGGCAACGACTCTCGTTCAACGTGAGGGTTACGCGAGTAGGTTTGGGACACTGCTCTAGAGGGATGAACGGTGTTGTCATTTATACCGCGGACTGTGTGAAATCAAGAGAGAGATTCCATTCACGACAATTCGCTTATCGCGGCGCCTTCTGGACAATCTCCATGGTCTCATAAACAAGGCAAATAGAATTTAGGCTTCTCTGTGAGATAGGCCTTCTTTCGTCAGACTTCCTGTTGCCTGTTGGGGAAGGGGGGGGCAGAGAGAGGAGATGAAGGTCAACTTAAACGACAAATTTCTTTCGTTCCCACGATTGTCTGGCGGCATGCGAGTATGTACGTTCCATACCCTCACAGAGAGATATGGGAGAAATTGAGAAAGAGGGTGGGATTATTAGGGAATATGGTTGAGAGAGAGGGGGGAACAGGAAAGAGGAGGAGAGAAAGATAGAGAGGGGGCTGAGGGTAGATATACGTTGAAAGAAGGGGGATGGGGGAGGGTGGAGACGGCGAAACGGGATTAGGAGAGGGGGAGGGATAGGGAAATTGGAGGAAAGAAGTAGGTGAGATTAAGGGCTAAGATAGAGAAGATGAGAGATTAGGAGAAAGAGGAAGAGGGGGTAGAGGGTATTAGAGAGAGGTGAGGATAGAGAAAGGGGAAAGAGGGAAAGGTGGGTAAAAAGGGGCAGAGGGAGGTGAGGGAGAGGGGGAGGGGAGTGAGTGGGGGCTAGGTAATCTATGGGATAGGTAGAGGTAGAGAGGGAAGGGGTGAGAGGGAAGGAGAGAGGGGGGAGAGGGAGGGGGAGTGAGTGGGGGCTAGGTAATGTATGGGATATGTAATGTAGGGGATAGGTAGAGGTAGATAGGGAAAAGAAAAGGGGAGAGAGGGAAAGGGGTGAGGAGCGAGAGGGGGAGATTGAGAGGGATGGGGGAGATGGAGGAAGAGGTGAGGTAACTTGGGGAGAGGGGGGAATCGGGAGATGGGCGAGAGGTAATGTGGGGAAGAGGGAGGGGGATAATGAATGCATTGAAAATTCATACCAGTTTACTCGTCCACTTTAAAAAATATATATTCATAAAATCACGTTATTAATATAGTATGATCACGTATAATATAATATACAATATAAGCTGAAATATAACCTTTAGGTTCGTATTCATAATAAATTAATTCTATACATATTTTATTAAAATATTGAATTTTTTCTTAACCTGAGTGCAATTTTACAGCTTCAAGAGGCTCCCGAGGGAACCAAATATTGTCATCAGATCACTATTTAATATATTTAGACAACCATGTTGGTCATAAGGATCAATCTGTGGTATTGGACGGAAAATATGTGAAAATTGTTGAAAACCTGGAAACAGTATCAAAGTTATTTGAATGCATTGTACAAAGAAAACTACAATTCTATCTGCTGCCTTCGACACAACAAGCAATATTCTGAGACACCTCAGTGTTAATACTACTCAATAAGTAAGTAACAACATTAACACAATGGTTCAAGACATTTATGCTACATTTATACAGAAGTATATTTTAATATATTTTGCACCTCAGATATTAATAGATTATGGATAATAAAACTATAATAAAACGCCAGGTGTATCTATCTTTCTCTCTGTCTGATCCATGTCTGAAATATCTTAAATTTAGTTACTGAAGGACGAAATTAGGCTTTCAATTTAACACAGGAAAAAATGCACTGATCATGGTCGAAATAATTTTAGTTATATATAATAAATTTTTAGAATCTTTTTAATTAATTTCAACTAGAAGTTTAATAATCTGATAAATATTATACAGGGTGTTCACGAAGTCTCTCCGACCCTCTCCCCCCAAAAAAACGGGCCTGCACACACTTTTTTTGATATATCCTTCATTCATTCATTAATCACCCTTTCTTCGCAGGACATGACAGAAGCAACGCCTGTGGACACAACTAGATCTCAATGGGAGCTACATCAAAGCATATACTGCGTCAAACATTACTACAAGACAGGCTCGTTCAAGAAAGTGCAGGACACTTTGTTGCATCAGTTCGAATTTGTAAAGGCCCCTTCCAAGATCAGAATTCAGGACTGGGTGGACCATTTCGAGAACTATGGGACAGTGGAGAACCTCAATGCAGCTAGTGTCAACCATCCAAGCCAATCAGGACGCCCCAGGAAGCGTACAGCTGAGCTGGTCGAGAGCGTGAGAGAGTCAGTTCAGCAGAGTCCTAAGCGCTCTTTGCGCAAGCGAAGTCAGTCCCTCGTTATATCCCATTAGACTTGCAAGAGAGTGCTAGTAATGGAGTAAAGGTCAACTCATACAGAATACAGACAAAGCAGACTCTTACATCCTCAGATAAGGAGCAGAGAAAGGCTATGGCAGTCAAGATACTGGAGAAGATTCAGGAGACTCCAACTTTCCTTAACCTCCTTTGGACCTCAGATTAAGTTCACTTCCATCTTGAAGGAAAGGTAACCTCGAAGACAAATGTCTTCTAGGGGCCTTCCAGACCAAATGAGGTAACCAACAAGCTCCTACACTTCCCTAAGTGCACAGTATGGACTATAATCTCAGCCAGAGGCATAATCGGACCATTCTTCTTCGAGGAATCTGGCTCGACAGTGACAGTCACCAAGGAGCAGTATGTTGAGGTCCTCAAAACCGTCAAGAGAGAGCTGCAGACCCTGTTCTGGGGAAGTTCTGGTTCCAGCAAGATGGAGCAAGCTCTCACACCTCAAACCTGTCCCGAGATTGGCTGAAAGAGAACTTTGGTGGCCATGTGATCAATCTCAAGACTGATTTTGAGTGGGCACCTCACAGCCCAGACCTTAGCCTCCAGATTTCTTTCTCTGGGGGCACCTTAAAGACAAAGTGTACGCAGGGAGAACCAGGACCATCACGGAACTCAAGGGAGCCATCAGAGAAGAGGACAGAGCCATTGGTTGATCTGTTTGTAAGGACGCCATGGACAATTTCGTGCTGCGCCTCAAGAAATGCACAGAGCTAAATGGAGGTCATCTCGAACAATTGCTCTAGAATATAGAATAAAAGTCCAAAGACTCTCATCATCATCATAATCACTAACTATAATTTAAGAAAGGGATTTTTTGGAATATTTGAATAATAATTTCATCTTAGTTTGGTTATGACTTATGTTTTTTATCAAAAAAATTTCTAATAATTATTTTATAATATCAAAAACAAAATGGTGAAGTTCAGAAATATATATAAGTATCGAAATTTGTGAACTCTTTAAAACCTAAAGAATTACAAATGGTGAAGTTCAGAAAATTTATTTTTATATATCTTCTATAACTATGTTTTAGCAAAGTGATATTTTGAAAGGGGGGAAATTTAGTTTTGAGTTCCTTTTTAAAATTATTATAATTGGTGAAGTTCAGAAAATTTATAAAAATCTAACCATGGCTCCTTTTTTTTAGATTTTAAATTTTAATCTTAGTAGCGAAGCGCAAGCTCCCCCCCCCCCTCTACGGGGGCAGGGGCGAAGCCATTACCTGGTGTTTTGATATGATGTTTTAAACACAATAAACTAGTTATCATCAAAGTTTCATTCAATCCTTGCAGAAAATTAAGAAATGAGGCCTATCGAAAATTGGGGCCCGTTTTGCAGGGGTCACCCTATAATTTATTTTCTTAGGTGAATATGAATCGGAAAAGAAATCTTTCAAGCGTCCAGCTAAAGAAGAAGATGCCAGCGGAGCAATGCTGGCTCTGCCAAAATTGCCAAACAGTCAACATTCAGCAGGTTCCACATTTCCAAGCATAAACTAGCACCGCCAATATACATACAAGAATATCCCTGAAAAGAAGATTCTATCTCTTATGGCTAATGGTCTCCTACCATTGAACTAGTTGAATTACATGAATTTAAGGATCTTCTTTCATGTTAGTTTAACTCAAATATTTGTCTATTTTTTCCATTGCTAATCTCTGATTAAAATAATTATTCATCATATTTGTATGAACATTAGAATATGCTAGCCTAGCAAAATTTTTGTTATTTTTTCCATTGCTAATTTATTGTATTTGTTTTCCTTTTTAAATATGTTTTTCACACGTCAATCCGGCTATTTAGGTGCCATCTAGACGCGCCCTGTCTATATCTCTTACAACAACAAGCAGTACGATGAAGGAAGACATACTAGCAAAACTGACAGCAGTTAACCATGTGTATGTTATAATATGTGATATAAAGTCAACTAATCACCGCAGTCCCATGATAGTAACTGTGCATGGGGTATGTTATTGATTTCGTATATTAATTTATATAATTGATAAATTGACTGTTGATGATAGACTTATAGTATAGTATTTTCAATGATTCGACATGCGTTCGTCATTCATTTAATTTGCTGAGTCTTTATTTTGCTGTTAATATGGCCTTCTCCACATTTTATTGATGTGACTGTGTGACTGTATGGAAAGCGACTAATTGCTGAGTTGTCTCCTTTATATCACATTGTTCTTCTTTTCAATGTTTGGTGGCGAAGTTTGGCTGGTGCGTGTCTGACCAATATTATTAAATTAGAATAAAAAAAAAAATGTTTATACAAACATTGATTTTATATTCTGAATTTACAGATCAATTGTGACTTGTCGCGAGAATAAGCTGCACTGGCAGGCCGAAGATTTCGTGGAAGACAGCTTTTATAAAATTGCTGAAATATTCAACAGGGCCAATAGGGAGCATGGTTTATCTCATAGATAAGTTGGATCTACAGTCACCGACAATGCATCGAACATGGAGAAATGTTTTAAAGAGTTTCGGTTCAGAATCGTAGTGAAGACATCGATGAAGATGATGATAAAAAGATTCAGATGAAAAGGTTATCATCAACAACTATCATGATCATTCAGAAGAGCATGGAGACAAGTCAGTGAAACTATTATTCAATATTCGATGTGCCTCCCACACATTGAACCTGGTAGTAACAACTGATGCAAATAAAGGACTGAATTCACCCGGACTAAAACAAATAAAACATTTTGCAATGGAAAAATAATATTCGGCGCTGTGGAATGTTGCTTGTAAACCCAAGTGTGAGGGTATGGAACGTACATACTCGCATACCGCCAGACAATCGTAGGAACGAAAGAAATTTGTCGTTTGAGTTGACCTTCGTCTCCTCCCCCCCCCCATTCTTCCCCCAACTGGTGACAGGAAATCTGACGAAAGAAGGCCTATCTCACAGAGAAGCCTAAATTTTATTTCCCTTCTTTATGATACCATGAAGATTGTCCAGAAGGCGCTGCGATAAGCGATTTGTCGTGAATGGAATCTCTCTCTCGATTTCACACAATCCTCGGTATAAATAATAACGCCGTTCATCTCTCTACAGCAGTGTCCCAAACCTACTCGCCGAATCCTCACGTTGAACGAGAGTCGTTGCCGTAACGTATCGACTGTCAACGCGCCGCCGAAATAACTTGGTCGCTGTCTCAAAGTGTTCCTGAAGAAAATCCCGCCCCGCAGAGTCTGTAACTAGAAGAATACGCTCTGTTGCTCAAAGTAACTTGAGAAAGAAAAGGAACATCCAAATAGTTACTGGAAGTTACTATTTGTTAGTGTCACATCCAGTTAGGAGTGAACTAACCGGAACTGCAGCCAGCAGCCCCGAACCCGTCGTTTTATCCCCCCCTCTCCCCGAGAACTCGTGTTAACGCCAACCGAACCACCCCGTCTGGACCTGAGTAGTCGTCTCTCCAATCCATCACAATTAATGGTAATTTGTAAACCCAGTGTCCCTTTATTCTTAAATTACCTATTTAATTAACAGTGATTGATACTCCCATTGAGTCATTATAAATCTAGACGCTTAACGTCAGTGTTTAATATTTAATCCTAAATTTTGCCCGTTTAACTATTGCTAATTATTATATTTGTGTAAGTAAAGTTTGTTTTTTGTACGTGTGTTTATTTGTGGCTCCTCCCTTTTGACGTACCCTTGGAAAGACTTTAATTAAGAATCCCTTCGGCTAATTTATTCAACCTGTATTATGCATTCTTAGAATTCAACAATCACAAACCTTCCCCCAGTAACAAGTGGGACTTTTATAGTGAGAATCCTGGCTACGGCACAACCCGCCTCTAACCAGCTTTCGCACGTTCAGTAGGAATTAAAGCCTACCTATATATATATATATATAATATATATATATATATATATATATATATATATATATATATATATATATATATATATATATATATATGATCGTAGATTGAGTTATAGGTTCAATACCATCGACTTAAACAAAAGCGGTGTGTCCAGATCAAGGACTAGAATATTATTGGACCAGACTATGAGCAATTCTACGACACCAAGTCAGCATAAGAATAACAGGAAATGACTGGCGTCCAATTTAGGTACCAATGCGTCACCCAATAAAACTCAATGTGCGACACATAAAGACAAATATATAAACATAAGAACGACGGGAATGTAGCTCTCGAAGAACTGAATCTGCCCATCTCCAAGGACAATGAATTGTAATTTATTTCAGAATATTTGTCTCTTCTAAAACCAATTTCAGCTCCCCTCAACAAATTACAGACAGAGAATGATTACTAGTACGGTTATATACTTCCAAATCTCCTAGTGATTTAAGATGACCTTGCAAAACTGGCTTCAATGAAGATTTTGTCATTTTTTGTTGTTAAACCCCAAGGTAACAGTTGCCGTTTTGTCCGCAATATCTCAACTGTATTTCAAACTTAGATGGATAACAATGAGGCAAGAGCCTAAATTCTACGATCAAGAAGAAATCAAGTATCAAATAAAAGACAAGTCGCAAATGAATCTAAGAAATTCTAATCTTGACATCAGTGATAATAGTTTGAGGAACTTGCAATCATCATCTGAAGACAATTTCTTCAAAACTATTGATTGATCATTCTCTGCTCCAACAACATGGAACACTTGGATGTCCTCAATTATTTGCAGGAATCCAGCAAACTAATCTTCTCTTTAGATAGGTTATGGGGGTGTGAGAATTACCAAAATTGCCCCCTGTGTATTAGCGGGTTGGTTACATTCACTCCACAATGCAAAGTGGATCTGGTCCTCCTCCTCTACTCAGCCTGCGTCCATGGGCATCGCAGATTACCCGGCACGTCATCCTTATGAAAGGGGGGGGGGGGTAATCTCGCCGGTTTCAGTCTGTTTACTGAGAAAGTGTCCCTTGTCAGGGAATTCCAGTTTGTAGACTTTGCTGTCGCGTTCGATCACCCACACATGAGTTGATTCCTGAAGATCTTGGAATACGAAAGGCTTGAGCACCAAGTGCAAGTGCCATATGGATGCCCGCGGGAAATCGACTTGTGCCATGGTTGATGCCAGTTCTTTAATAAGCTTAGAGTCGGTTTTCTTATTCAATGCGAAGTATTGAATTCTAGAGCAGCAAGACTTAGGCAAATTAAAGGGTGTTCCGTAACGCTAATATGGGTATGACAATGACTTAATAACAATTATAATCCTTAATGACAATTCTTCTTCTTGCTCGCCTATATATACCGTTTTATCTTCTCGGGGGCGTAGCTTAGACTCGTCCGTGGGACAGCCTCCATCATCGAGATTCTAAGTTTCCACCCCTAAGGCAGAGCTACCGAACATCTGTGTGTGTCTGATTTACCTACATATTTCAGATAATTTTTAACTCTATTCTATGACGCGATTTTGCAGATCTGTGTTATAATTTCATATGGTAGGAATTTGTTTTTACCTAGCGGCTTCAGGGACTCCCGTCTTCTAATAACTCTATCCCAAGACGCGAATTTTGTTTATGCGTTTCCTCTTGTTGACACAGGTGTCCAGTTTGATAGCTTTCGTGTTCGTATATTTGAGCATACCCACGCTACTCCGACGACTGCTTGTCACATTTTATTCATACAAATAAATATATATATATATATATATATATATATATATATATATATATATATATATATATATACATATATTTTCCATTTCTGTATACAAATTAAGATACACAAATTGACATGTGTTTTCCTCTATTTATTCTCATATTATACATAGTATTCCTGTTATTCACATGAAAGGCATTTTATTCGGATTTGCTAAGTGCACCGAGCGTCCATTTTGTGCAGTTTCTTGTTGAGCCTATTAATCCAGCAATTTTGGTGCCAGGAGCCTACCTATTATATAGCATGCTTACTACAAGGTATCATGTTACAAAGGATATCTTTAAGTTTTACAAAACCACAGTACCTTCATCTGCACCAGTGAACGGTTGATTTCGCTTGCTGGCATGGTACATAGCCTCAAACGAAGTCGTCTCTCGGATGGTAACTTTGGACAATTGTATTTTTGCTGAAAGCAAATGTTTACAGCGGTTGATCATTAAATTAACACTCTTAACTTGCGGTTTTATACTGTCAGTAATTGTTTATTACAATTAAACTGTAAATATAAATTATATGTAAAATGCTTATCTATATATGCTGACCATTCATCGATATGGGTGATTGACCTGGTAAAATGAGAATTGAGAGAAATAAAACTTAAAACTACATGTAGGTCATTTAATTTTTTTTTCTGATAAGTTACAATGTTTTAAGTTTTAAGTTTACCCCTTGAAACATGAAAGAGAATTCGTCAAACCTCGTGGTTTAGATCAGGTGACATAACGACATATATTAAACAAAAAAAAAGCCAAAAGGCCATCAAAGTTACGAGTATATAAAGAATAACTACAAAAGAACAAAAAAGTAGATACAAAACAATAAAAATAAGGATAGCAAAATTACGGTTCCGAAAGATGTGTCGATGGCGAAGACGTGACGATGGTGTCGACATAACAATGGTGAAGGAGAGCGAAGGTTTGACGATGGCGATAACTTGATTCAGATTGTCTTGCATTGATGCGATGATGGCGAAAATGTGACGACGATGAAAATGTGGCCATGGCGAAGACGTGACGAGGCGATAGACATCTTTTCGCAATCGACACATTGTCATTTTGCTATCCCTGCTTCTTCGATTTTTCTTGTATTTTGCTAATATTTTTGTTGTAGTATTTTATATACTCGCAACTTCGATGGCGTTTTGGCCCCTTTGCGCGTAATACACGTTATGTTATGTCAAATAACACATAACATAACACACATTGAACCTAAAAGTATCGCGTGAGTAAGCAATAAATGCAACAAGGCCCACAGGGAAAATGAAATGTACACCTCTTCGACCTTTGACCTCGATGATCAACTTAGGCAGGCGAAGTATTGACAATAAGAGTGAGATCAAATGACACAAAGCATCCGCTGACCTCGATCAAAGACACGATCGTAAAAAAAACAATAAAAGATGAATAATGTTACTTATTCGCTTTAAATTTAAGAAATCTCTTAGAAATCAATATTATTATGGCGCCTAGGGTAACTGTAGTAATATTAAAAGTATGTAAACTTTATTGTCAAGATTATTATCAAAGGGTTTTAGTTGTAAGAAATGACCAATGATTCACTATGGCTATTCCATTTATCTATTATTCTCGATGAATTTTTTTTTTACCATTATTATAATGAGAGGAAGGCCTATACATCTTGTAGTTGTGATCAAGTGTACTTAAACTGTTGAGCTTAAGTAGATCATTTTCATCAACTAAATTTATTTTAGTACATAGGTAGGATGCGAAGACCTTAGAGGAGTATTAAGGGTGATACTTTTTAGGAGTGATCAAAAAATTAAATTGTTTTCAGTCGCGTGTGACTGTATATCTCACTATGTCGGTCGATCGGTCCCCATTTTCCTTTTTTTTGTTTTGGTTAACATAATAACTATTCAGCTGATTCTAACGAAACTTGAAACCCTTATGTTGTTTTACATTCTCTTTCGAATGATATAATTGCCAAGGTCCTCCAAAGGTTAACCCAGGAAATATTTGTTTTGGCAATAACATCATAACTCTTCGGCCGATTCTAATGAAATTTGAAACCCTTATGTTGTTTTGCACTCTCTTTCCAATGATATAATTACTAAAGCCCTCCCAATGTTAGCCGTGAATTATTTACCAATAACATCATAACTATTCTGTCGATTCTAACGAAATTTGAAACCTTTATTTTGTTTTACATTCTCTTTCGAATGATATAATTGTCAAGGTCCTCTCAAGTTAGTCCTAGAATTTTTGAAAGTTTTGAAGGTCGTAAGGTCATAAATGAGAATAAGTGAGAGTACGCGACTTTGGTCAGCAGACTTTGTTGTTTACTTTGGATCTTCAAGGTCACATTTGTCTCGTGATCTGATCTTGATTTTCAAGATAACCATAATTGGGGATCTTGCCCATCTCTGATGCCTAAGAAGGCCGCATATTTCCTACTCCTGCTCTAGATCCTTCCCCTACCGGCGTTACTGCCCTTAACGGATATGCTAGGTCCTATTTTCGTTTAGCTCTTCAATTACCTCAGTTTTAAAATCCAATCATATTCTGCATTCTCATCTCTTGAGATAACAAATGCCTTCTCCCAGTGACTCCTAAACACTAGAGTTTTATACCTCGTTTTTGGTATCTGTTTGGCATCTTTTCGCTCAGTACCTTCATTACTCTTTCTTTGTTCCCTTACCTGTGAGATCAACTCGTTCTTAATCTAGTTATCTCCTATATTTCCCAAGATAGGCCGCTTTTAGTGCTTTATCTTGCCCACTCTTACTTGTATGAACGAGGCTGAGGTTACTACTTTAATGCATTCATTTTCCAATGAGAAGGGTGGTCATTGTTGACAATTCATGTTCCATTTGAAGAGGATGCTATCTAACACAATATCCAGCTTGTTAAGTTTTGAGAGTGGAACCACGTGCTAACCTACCAACTATACCTTTCTGTATTAATGTATCGAGACTCCTACCAATCTGTTTAATGTGTAGATAGAATAGAGTAGGAAAGGGGGCAGAGGAAAAATAATAGCGTAGGCGAGTTGCGAACAGCTTCCCGCGTCGCTGGACTACTGTTAGCCAGCGGCGAATCCACTTGGCCATCCTGAGTCTCAAAAAAGACTCATTCAAACGAACCTTTTAAGCCGCTCGCCTGCACTTCTCGTACACTATACATGTTCTTATTATAGTCCGAGTACATTGATCTCACGTTTAGATCTCCAAATGAATACTCCTTTTTTTCTCCCTGTTGAATAACTGCATTAAATTATTCATGAGGATGTAGTTTCTCTTGGGGATACCCTTCCCCATGAATATTATAGTCGCCGTTAGTGTATCGATTTCTAAGGGTATATAGCTTTCATTTTGGCTATTGTAATACTATCGTATCTTTCTTTCAAATGGTTCTTGCTATACACATACATAGTAACCTGTAATTTTTAACGGTTTAGTTGTTTCCTGTCCATGCTTACATATTAGGTTTTCGTCTGCTCCTCTCGCCTTATTATATTGTAGTATACTAGTCCTTTGTTAGCCTGTCAATTTTTATTTATTTCTATAATTTTCATCTTCGTTATACTTCCCTTCTTTTTTGTTGGTTTTGGTAATATCTGTCCGTTATGTAGGTGGTCGTACCCACCTGCCTTCACCGTGTGGAAGTTCTCTCTCGGCATAAGGATGGTGCCTTGAATTAGTTATTCCTTCAGGTCCTCCGTTTGGTATTCTGAGTCATGGATCCGTTTGTAGTTATTTTTTCTGGTTTTTTCGTTGGTGTTCTTCGTGTTTATTCGGCCGGGTACGGGTTTCTGTGGGTTGTGAATATATTTATTTTTAAGGTTTTCCCCTCATATTTTTCTCCATCCTTCCTATATCTTTTGTTTTTGATAACCAGGAGTGAGTTGACAGCAGGTTTTTCGGTGGTCGCCTTCTACTTGGCCCCTACCGTCATATCTGTTTTCCTTCCCTCGTTTTCCTGGAGATCGAAACTGCGTCGCTTTAAATTATATTATGCTTCATCTGCCTCTTGGGTCTCTATTTCTTCTTTTCTTTGTGTCGATTCTTTAAATTCAATATTTAGAAAATCCAGGCATGTAGGTTTTGGGGGAGCCATAATATATCAGCCATTCTGTTCTTTTCATGCATTCCATTCAGCGCTTTTGAGAAGCACCTCGGATTAGCCTCACTCGTGACGAATGCCACCACTGCATAGCTCATCCTCTCTTTCCTATGATTATTCAGAACTAATGTCGACTTTAAGCAATGCGAAATGGCGGATAGCTGCTCAGGTAGGACTCAGAATGGCTTAAAAAATGTCGAAATAACATTATATCTTCTATATATATAATTAAAAAGTAGTTTAAATAATAAGTGATGCAAAGAATATGCAGAACTACTTCTCAGAATATTACAAATTCACTCAACTATTTTGTTTAGTTACAAATTGAACAAAGAAAGTCCCCACATTGTTATGCTACAACACTCTCTTCTAAGAGAATTTTTTCGATCTAATATTTACAAGATTTAGTTCAGGAAACAACTGTGCTTTCTCACAAGCTGGCCAGAACAAGTCACATTACGATGGGGTTGGGTGTGAGCCGGGAAAGGCGAAGAACTAACAGTGTCTTCAGACACAGAGTAGAAACTGTTACGCGAAAAAAGCATCTACTTAAACGTGATAAGATTGTGTCGTTCTTCCGAACTGATGGTTAGTGAGGCGGGAGCATCCTGAAGTTGATTTGGCCAAGACGTGGCGACCAACGAGAACAAGACTTGTCTGAGGTTGGCTAAAGCTAAAGCAGAGAGTTCCTGTAAGAGAGAAATATTCGGACCATTTGGGAAACAAGAGTAGGGTGCACATAAAGAATAGAAAGAACAATTAAAATAATGTTGATCAGCTATCTCTGTACTAATGAAGAGGCAGGGATAAGGAAGAGAAGACAGGGGCGTTTCAGGGTCATCAGCGTGTATGAAGATAGGTCTCAGGCTGTCCAAAGAGTCAATATCCTATTTAATGCCACGCTGAAGGATGAAAAACTGTTGCTACCTGGCGATTACGAAAATAGGTCTGTCATAATGCGAGCGTGCAAAGACGAAACGGACACAGCTTGGTATGGCACGGATGTAGGTTGCTGATCGCTCTAGTATCCCAAGAGTTCCTGCTAATCTAAAACCCGTTGTGACAAAACATAGGGTAACCTGTACCTATAAAACATAGGTACAGGTTACCTTATGTTTTGTCACAACGGGTTTTAGATTAGCAGGAACTCTTGGGGTACTAGGGCGATCATCAACCTACATCCGTACCATACCAGGCTGTGTACGTTGGAAGAATGATCAAGCGAAGATAAAGCAAGTACGATCACAAGGAGAAAATAGTTTACCAGGAAGACGAAGATGTGTGCCATAAACTAATTCTATCAGACCAAGATCATAAGTAATACTGGGCGAAGCCGACGAGTGTAGATTAACTTTAACCTGTCTGCGAAAACATTCGACAGTGATACCTAGCGTGGTACATATAGGAAAGGAGCCAATAACCTAAATGAACGTTGGACAATAATGAGATTTGACTTGGCTTCTGAAACAGTCATAATAGTGGACGGAAACTAAAACAAGAAACCCAATTAGGAATGAAGGTTTAGCTGACGGTCGAAGCTTGAATGTCAGAGATAGACAGAGCCTTTTTCTCCTGCAAAAATGCCTCAATAATTGTTAGAAGGTAGGTTCAGTCATGGGAGTAAAGTGATAAACCAACTCTATCGATATGGATTGCGTCGAATGTAACGAATGTGTGGTGATGAACCTTTGCGCGCTTATAAGGTAAACACGAGCGAATCAATTTGGCTATGTAGACGATCATACCTGGCTAAGCGAAACAATGTGCAAAGAGTTTTAGATTAGCTCAAATATCGGGATGATAAAGATCGTCGTTCTAATCCAAAATATGCCAATGGTAAGAAAAAGAAATATTTTCGATGTTCTTTGGGCTTCTATTCTTACTTTTCTCTCCTAGAGTCTTTATCTAACTCTCAATCAAATTGAGGTCTGAGCTCTGAGCCGACCAGTCAAGGAAACTTACTTCTTCCTGAATTAGGAAGTTCTTCACCAACTTTGCCATGTGGCAAGGCGCATTATCTTGCATAAAATGGCAAGTTGGGCAGAAGAGGCTCTCATATGGGGCGCAGGATGAACTGGCAGAAGTTCTTTATATACTTAAGAATTCATTCTGTCTTTCGGCGGACAATTTCCGCCGAAATTATGCTCCACACCATAACGATTCATATTTCAAACATGACCTTGTTCTTTACTCAGTTCACGATTAATCTTTCGACAGATCTTCAACGGGCGAACCTCCTGCCATCTGAACCAAACAAATTGTACTTCGATTCATCGCTGAAGTGTACTTTGAACCATTTGTCTTCTGTCCATAGAACGTATTTAGTGACAAGGAAAATATAGCTTTCTTGTTCTTAGAGCTGATCAATGGCTTGACTGCTGGTGTGGGAGATTTTTAAAGATCTTTCCGACAGGCGGCGTGATTATGTCTTCCGGAGACATTAATGCCCATAGTTTCGTTTACTTCTCGGGAAATCGTGGAGGCAATCTTGTATCGGTCCTATTTTGAGATAGGAATAATGGCTTGATAGTCTCTCTTTGAGGATTTCCTAGGCCTACCAGAAGAAATTCCACTGAAGCATGAGGTTGTGGTATCGTTACCTGATATAATATTATGAACGACAATTTTGGGTTTTTTAGGGCCCCAAAGGCATTTTTACTGCTCGAAACTTTACAAAGTAATGACTGAAAATGCCACGATTCATGAAAGTATGTTATTACCCTAAAATACATGATTGTCTCAAAGATAGAAATAATAGAATTACGCTGTCCGGATCCTTTAAACCACCATATTTTTGGAAAAAAAATGCTTTTTTGCACATTACTTGCAGTTTCATCCATTCTAACATGTAAAACTGTAAGGCAAGAGGAAGATTAGAGAAAGCAGATGTGCTATGAGGTTCTTCTTTACTGACGTTTCGCACGTCTAGAGCTTTTGGAGATAAGAGAAAGCAGATGTGCTATGAGGTTCTTCTTTACTGACGTTTCGCATGTCTAGAGCTTTTGGATATAATATAAAGCATATGGGTTATGAGGTTCTTCTTTACTGACGTTTCGCACGTCTAGAGCTTTTGGAGATAAGGAAAGCATATGTGTTATGAGGTTCTTCTTTACTGACGTTTCGCACGTCTAGAGCTTTTGGAGATAAGAGAAAGCAGATGTGCTATGAGGCTCTTCTTTACTGACGTTTTGCATGTCTAGATTTTGGATATAATAGAAAGCATATGTGTTATGAGGTTCTTCTTTACTGACGTTTCGCACGTCTAGAGCTTTTGGAGATAAGAGAAAGCAGATGTGCTATGAGGTTCTTCTTTACTGACGTTTCGCACGTTTAGAACTTTTGGAGATAAGCGAAAGCAGATGTGCTATGAGGTTCTTCTTTACTGACGTTTCGCACGTCTAGAGCTTTTGGAGATAAGAGAAAGCATATGTGTTATGAGGTTCTTCTTTACTGACGTTTCGCACGTCTAGAGCTTTTGGAGATAAGAGAAAGCAGATGTGCTATGAGGTTCTTCTTTACTGACGTTTCGCACGTTTAGAACTTTTAGAGATAAGAGAAAGCAGATGTGCTATGAGGCTCTTCTTTACTGACGTTTTGCATGTCAAGAGCTTTTGGATATAATAGAAAGCATATGTGTTATGAGGTTCTTCTTTACTGATGTTTCGCACGTCTAGAGCTTTTGGAGATAAGAGAAAGGAGATGTGCTATGAGGTTCTTCTTTACTGATGTTTCGCACGTTTAGAGCTTTTGGAGATAAGACAAAGCAGATGTACTATGAGGTTCTTCTTTACTGACGTTTGGCAAGTCTAGAGCTTTTGGAGATAAGAGAAAGCAGATGTGCTATGAGGTTCTTCTTTACTGACGTTTCGCACGTCTAGAGCTTTTGGAGATAAGACAAAGCAGATGTACTATGAGGTTCTTCTTTACTGACGTTTCGCACTTTCAGAGCTTTTGGAGATAAGAGAAAGAAGATGTGCTATGAGGTTCTTCTTTACTGATGTTTCGCACGTTTAAAACTTTTGGAGATAAGAGAGAGCAGATGTGCTATGAGGTTCTCCTTTACTGACGTTTCGCATGTCTAGAGCTTTTGGAGATAAGAGAAAGCAGATGTGTTATGAGGTTCTTCTTTACAGACGTTTCGCATGTCTAGAGCTTTTGGAGATAAGAAAAAGCAGATGTGTTCTGAGGTTCTTCTTTACAGACGTTTCGCACGTGTAGAGCTTCATCAGTGACAAGAAACTGAGACGAAATTAGAAACGAGCTCCTCTGCTACCTGGAGGCAAATGGGAAGATGATTAGGGTGAATGGGGATAGGATAGGAAGAGAAGGGAAAAGAGATAGTATAGTGGGAAACCAGGAGGAGATTAAAAAGTTGGTCCTGGCTCTATATTTAAACGTGGCGCTAATACCAGGACTTGTATTACTTTATCCTTTTTTCTATTCATTTTTATTTGTTAACCCGGTCGCACTTCTCTATGCAGACCTCGTTTGCGAGTGACAGTAGATGTGGACTAGGGCGAAAAAGAAGGAAGTTGGAGAGTTGCGGAGAATTACAAGGTTGCTTGGAGATCAAGCTACTCTCTGGCTATACTATGATAGTTGTAAGTTTGAATCTAGTACTAGAGTAAATACTTGAGTGTCAGGCAATTGTCACTGATGATAAATATTGTTTTACTATATTATTGTTTTGTTAGGTGTTAAATATGTTATTATTTTGATATATTTTGTACTGGTAGATACCAAATATATGACAAATCAGACAAAACTTTTGAAATATGGAACTACACCTTGTCGTATTTTGATAAAAAAAAGGAGTATAAGTAGATATTTGACTGAAACCACCGAGTATGACCTCCGTTTTTCAATATCTTAATTAAAAGCAAAGTTATGGCCATTCCAATTTGAAGGGTTTGTGGTAGCTCGCCCCATTATAAAGGCTCGTATCTAAACCCCCAATTTACCTAGAAGGTTAAACAGAAAGCCATTCAAAATAGAGTTTTAGCTCTTTAAAATTGATTGTCAATATTTTACAGAGGAACAATATTTTAAAAGTTACAACCGTCTAAATTTTTAAATGGGGGGGGGCGCCAAAGTACATGGAAATTAAAAAAATATTTTAAAAAACACTATGCCTTTTGTTTCTGAAAATACATAATTTTGATTGTATAGTTTACTTGGTCTGTTCAATATACGAAGTTAAATATATTGAACTTTTTAGCACCTTTTAACAAATTGTCATTATCTATGTTGTATTCTAGATATAGAACCACTTTATGTTATAAGGGAATTTTATTGGTTCTTTTAGATCAAATATATATGTGATTGCGACTCCTGCATTCAATTTGGGGGTACTCAATACACTCAAAATGTTCTTCAGCAATACTCAACATGTATCCTCAGTGGACAAAAGTGACATTACATAGAAAAATGATGGAAAAGTGTGTTTATGGTATGTACGATGCAAATGCATGCTAAGAGAATGCAGAAAAAGCCTCTGAAAAATTGAATTGGAATAGTATTTAAAAACTCTCCCAAAATGAGGTGAAAGAGACAACATTAATTATATGCAGTGGATTAATATAGATAGGACAACACTTAGCACCATGATTTTTTCAACAAATGAATTTATAGCCACTCTATCATCCAAAAATCTTTCGCTAACACGCCATCATTATATTTCCAAGTCATAATCGGCATATTTGAAATATCTTAAAGAAAACTTTGACAACAAAGAAGTCATTATTCCTGGTGACTTTTCTGAAAATGCTCCTTTGTTGTACAAGACAGAAGTCAAAGTTTTCACTGGTCAAACACTCTAGCTACTGTACAGTTAAAGAGAAAAGAGACTAAAAAAGGAAAGAAGACAAAGCAAAGCCTCTACGCAAGCACCGTGAGAAAAAGCGAGAAAATGCAACAATGGAATGCCTTTCACGGCAGAAATAGTAATATCCAGCTATTTGAACACACTATACTCGTATGCATCACACATGCGAATGTAGCAAACGCAGTTAAGTCTCGTTGTTAGAATGAGGTGATTAACTCTTTGTTGAAGGCGAATAACCTTACAACAGTGGTTACATCAGGCACCTCTGAGTGCTCCAGGGAATTCAAGTACTCAATAATCAAAAACACCACGTTCAGAAGAGCAAGAATTGAGGCAACAGTAGAAATGCCCTCCTCGGATGAATCCGAAGAGAAAGAAGATGAAGATGAAGAAGTGATTACTAGTTCAGAAAGCAACGAAGGTCCTTGCACCTACACCAGGGTGAGTAAGAGTAAATCAAAAACTCCTAATCTACCCCCGAAGAACGAGAAGCCTGGACCCTCAAGAGATGTCCACCAGACGAAGAAAAATAAGAGGAAACATCGGTAGATAACACAACATCATGCAACGAAGCGAACTGAGAATATTGGAAATAAACACCAATAGCTGGACGACGAAAAGGACTCTTTATGGAACTATATTCAGAGAAAGTAATGCAGCTGCCATCTTGATTTCGGAGCACGAGATCGACACGCTTAATGAACAAAGGAAAATTTGAAATTGTGACGTGTTGATCACGAACTATTCGCAAGAACGATAGGACAATGCCACTATTGCGATCAAAAAAGGATAAAATACAAGCAAATCAGAAAACATGAAGAGTCTTATCTCGTAACAGAGGTCAAACTCGACATAGAAAAGATAGTCATAGCCATCGGATACAGCCACCGTGGAGAGGCGTTGTTACCCTTACAGTCTCTCACTGGCCTATTTGGCAGAAATACCACCACAATGCTAATAGGGAACCTGAATACCAGGTGTCAGGAGTCCGGCTATAGAACTTTCAATGGGATCGGAAGGAGCTTCGATATTTTGCTGGACTGGAACATCGTCCAGCGAATTGAAATCAACTTCCCTACCAATGTTAGATGAGGGGGTGTCGCAATACCAGAGATCTCTCAGGACAATCGTCAACTACCGTTCAACTCCTACAATGGACCAGTCCATGTAGCATGTAGTGATCATATAGGGATCCTACTCACGATCAATATGAACCCTATACAAGTCCCAGCCATAGTTAAAAAAACTACAAAAGGGCCTAATGAGCACGGTATGCACAACTCCTCAAGAACTATCATCCTCCCACCTTAGATGAGGCAATTCTCGGGGAGATTCACGAGGCACTCGACGAACTTAATAAGATCTATTCGAAGCAGATAGAGCTTGTATCCTGTGTAAAAGAACAACCTCTGCCCCCCCTACCCCCCCCCAATATATATATATATATATATATATATATATATATATATATATATATATATATATATATATATATATATATATTGGAGACCACGTGCGATGGTATCACGCCGTGGGCGACGTTATTTCCTGTTAGAACATTCACGAATTTTCGACTCCTGAGCGCATTCGGAAAATATTTCCCAATCCTGCAAACTCGTCGCAAACCTCCTCCCCCCCCGCCCCATTTCCTCCCAGTGACGAGGCGAGAAAAAGCCGCTCTGTCTCGCCCCTTGCTGCTAAATGATGAATCGACTCCGCCTCCGGGTTAAGATGTCGGGAGCTTATGACCTCTTTCTCCAAACTCCCCCTTCCCCCTCAGAATCGGGCATACAAATACTCAGGTTATGCTGTAGTTCGAGGAGTCCAGCCCGCACCTCAAGGCCGTCATTATCGTCTCGTCCCGTGAGCGTTCATCATAAAGCAGACTTTCTCAGCCGTGATTCTATCCTAGTCAATTGGTAGCTTTTCTGATCGGCAAGCCTTTGAATTTGCTGAAAGGTCTCCCTTCGTTTAATCGAACCGAAGAAAATCTCCATCGATTACCTTTGAGGAAAAGAAGATTCCTCTTCCACTGGAATTACAAGAATTCTCACATTCCCCGTCGAACGTTATCTTTGAAGTTTGGCTATCTTCATCGGAAGGTTGGTTCGGATCATGGTCCACCTGCCTCATTCAGATCGTGCCCCACTTGCCACATCGCAAAAAGGACCTTCCTCGAAGTCACCGACTCGTATGACTGAAACCTCCTCCATTATTATGATTGTCAAGTTCCCCCTTTTTATCTGAGCCTAGTAACATTAGGCAATTAATTCCATTTTAGAATCCCTCATCATAATAATTATCAAGAGACTATTTTAATTTAAATAATTCCCTTTTCCCTATTATTATTCTTATTTTGATCTTTGTAAATAAAATTATATTCTGCTGTTTCATCTTTAACTAACCTTGAACGATACTCTCGGCCTATTCAAGTAAATCTCGCCAACCATTTATGCAATCTGTTGATTATCAAGGATTTGAAACCTAACGCCTCAAGTGTGACCTCCTAGTCGGTCGTTAATCCCTGCGAACAGTCATTTAACGGTTCGCGTTGTAGTAGGTGATTAAGTCGCCCTCCCAGATAATATAGGGGTAGTGTATGGTATAGAGTGGTTGTACCATGACATCCTGAAATCCGCGTATAGATCCATCTCAACAAATAAATGGACCAAATACATGAAGGACTTGTAGCGTGAACTGAAATTATTATACGAGATTAACATCAGAAACGCATCAATTGACGTGTTACAAAGAAGGAACGAGATCAAAGAAGAAAACCAGTTGATCCTCAAACAATAGTGGAGACGATGCGACGATGGAATCGAAAGCCTTGATCAGGATGCATCTTTGGCTAAAAATAAGGCGTCTCGAAGGATCCTTTGGAAGAGCGAAAATAATGGAAATACAGAACGAAGAACGAAACATCATATGGAATAAGAAAATATAGAAGCAATATTCTGAAGTTATTAGGAAAACATATTCAGTTTAACTGAAGATGAGAATGAAAACTATGACATAGAGTTTGAACACTAAATCATAGACGAGCTGAACACCCAAATATATAAGACATCCCGGCCACACCAGCGATATAGACAGCGCGACGGAGGAGCTGAGATAGCCGAGGATGAACTACTCGGTGCGCTCTACACATTCCGCCAGAAAGCTCCAGGACAATCGTGGATAAAAAAGTTAAATTTTTAAAAAGAACCAGCTAATATCATCGAAGGAATGAGAAGAATTTTTAACGCCTGGCTAAATACAGGATACTTCTCTGATGCTTTCAAGACCGCTAAAATGATCTTCTTAACCAAACACCGAATGGATCCAACCAGGAAGGAGAGCTATCCACCATTTTCACTCTTGGAATTTGACGGGAAGCTCTTCGAGAAAATCCTCGATGGAAGCTTTCCCATTCCAATAGGGAGGGGAGTTACGTGGACATTGTATGTCGAGATGTATCAAAAGCATTTGACAAGGTTTGGCAAAGGAGAATCAATACACGATCTTGTGGATAGGACTAAGTGAAAATTTTGAAAGAACTCTCTGTGACTATGTTATGGAGAGAGAGGCGTATATAATTTTGGGAGCATGGGTGGACCCAAGTTCATGTTTAATGTAGGCCTCCAAAAGAGGGTGTCTGTCCCCCACTCTTGTTTCGATATAAACCACAGATGTCTCAGCCCCTGGCAACCCAACTTGCTTCAACATTCAACTCGGGAATTATTCCAACCAGATAAAACAGTGGCCATTGCTGAATGCGCCTATGCAAGCTCGTATGGCGGCGGCATAAATCGAAAGATTAAACATCTACGAGGCCAAATGAAAAATACCTAAGAACGAATCAAGAGCAATTCAAGGTGGTGGTCCCGATTGGAAAGAGACAACTATCAGATATCAGAGTAGGGGATAGGTGCTAACCCCTACAGCCCGGAGTGCAATGTACTCGGTATAAAAATGACTTCATCAGGGTAAAGGAAGCACATTTTTGATCAAATTTCGAAAGCCTCGGCCGCAAAGAGAACTCTCTCCATGTTTAGAAACTCCGAGAGGCCAATAAGAAGATCGACAATGCACTTGTAAGATGTAGGCTGCTCTACCCCGCTTCCCCCTCTTACTTATCTCTCGAGGACACAAAAAAAGGTGACTACACGTCGCGCAGAATAAATGCGTGTACCTAGTTACGAGTACCCGTAGGCGAGAAAGAAGACGTCAACAAGAGCTGCACAGGGAGGCGTGAATAAGACGCAGTAACACAGTCATTAAAGAACGGACTAGAAATATGCAGGAGATGGTTAATCATGAAATAGATGAAGAAATAATTGAAATATTAACCAGAACAGAAGAGCCAAAAGCCACTCAAAATTCCAATGCTCCGCTAGTCTTATGGTTAAGGGAGTTGAAGTGCCGTTCTATGCATGAAAGAATGTGTGAAAACACAAGAATAGAAAATTTATTTACTTATTAATTGAATGTTACCGTACAGTGAATGAAATATTGTTTCCCTAAACCATCACCTTATTGGGGGAGCGACTAGTTCTAGTTTAGAGGTAAAAGATGGCTTTACGGTGGTTTATTTATCTGACCCTAAAGATAAATGATTTTACGGTGATCTTCTACTTGGCTAGGCTTGTAGAAGGTTCACAGCAAAGATAGACTTACAAAATAAACTCTTTATTTTAATAGCGGAATATTATGATCGCAAGCGGTAAGAGACGAAGCGCATTAAGTGGGAGACTAGAGGTATATATATATATATATATATATATATATATATATATATATATATATATATATATATATATATATATATATATATATATATTCAACACGAGTGCGAGTTAAGGGCGAGACAAGACTTAGCGAATTGAGGCGGGAGCGTGAACGCGGAAGAATTCGTTACTATTCTTTCTCTGATTATCTGTGTTTTGAATGTCTTTCTTTTATTTATATGTGCGCTCTTAATGCAGATGACTTGGCCTAGAGAAGGGACGGCTACCGTCGGATGGCCTACCTCCATCGGTGTACACGGTGTGTACATTTAGATGATACTTTTATTTGTATAATTTGATACTATTTTCTCTGCACCATCTTTTATGGCCATCAGCTGTGTTTATTCGGGTTCCTCCTTAAATATCCACCTTTGATCATTTTATCTCGAGACACAACTTGAGCAGCTTTATCAAACGCAGGTGTCCAACCATTTCTTAGCTCTTCTTTGTCTTCTCACGCTTGCTTGCTTACATATATGTACATTTACAAAACCCATCCTATTTCTCATAAACAATTGGTTTTATACTTTTAATAGGGTATGCTTGGATTTAATAGGACCAATTCGCGAGCATTTGTGGAGGTATCTTTCGGGCCTATTGAATCCAGCAATTTTGGTGCCGGAAGCCTACCTATGCGTAGTCCGCCGTCTACAACCGAACTCGATAAATAACCGATTATGACAACAACTTACCAATTTTGACTCAATAGGAAGGAACTTGGATTAAGAAGAATGAAAAAGACGGAAAAAATTGACGTTCACTACATAATATATGAAATTCAAAAATACTAAGCATTATATAATATTAAAGTAATTAAACCATAAAATAACAACAAATGCGCATAACATACACAGAAAAAAAATACCAAAGGCTTGAACACCGTTTAAAACAAGAAAAACATCCATTTGCAAATCTTTTACACTATCTTCTTTTTTCACCACTTTTATTTCCTTCACAAAAGATTACACTCCTGCAAGTAGGCTTTGGCGGGAAGGCATCCATTCTTTATGACGAGAGCGCTGCTTTCCCGCAACGCGCCACTTGCAGGAGTGTAGTCTTTTGTACGAATATAAATGCAACGTCGTTGATTGTGAGCATCGCACACCCTCATGACATCAACAACCCTGTCTCAGCGGCTAGCAGCCGACATCCAAGATGGAGCCATCAAGCGCCACACTGCGAAGCATCGGGCGAACCTAACCCGAGAAATGGTAAATAACAAAAGAACCATCATTTTCCTGGAGAGTGATCGACGACGCCTCTGTATGGCTGAAGCCGTCACATATTGAAGCGAAGTCCGCAAATAAACGTCCAGGCAGAAACCAGCTTGTCGACCACACACACTCTTAATATCAGCTGCATTGCATCATAACCTACGTCCGTTTCCCTTGCCTCCTTTACCGATCAGTTAATGTTTGTATTTACTTAGAGTTCACCGATCTAAACATTATTCATCCTTTAAATAATTTTTCACATCTGATTGGTCCAAATAAATATACTTATCTTAAGATAATAATGCATAAATAGGATGACCCTTGAAAGGGTTAACTTAAAAATGAATTACAAAGTGACAAATTTAATCTAAGTTGTGACGAAAATAATTGGTGATTAAACATAGAAAAAACTCTTTTCGAAACTTTTAACAAAAATGAATAGATAAACTGTGAATTGACGTAAAAACTAATTACATAGTAATGAAATTTTAATCTAAGTTTTGACGAAAAATGGAAATGTTTTCTAAGCGAAAATTCTAATCCAAGTTGTGAAGAAATCTGTAAATGTTTTCTAAGCTAATTTATATAAACATTTAAAGAGAAAATTAAAATAATGACGCTAAATATAAATTACGAAATAAAGTGGCAAATGATTAAATAAATAATAATGATAAATGATAAAGGTATCCAAATACCTTATAGGGCAATCCCTGCTCACCAGTTTATAGGTAAAGCCTGAAGTTACCAAATTAATAAGTTGCTAATTTATATGAAGGTGAATTATCTGACTCCAAAGAGGATTATTCACTGGTGTTCTGATTTAGGCTGGGCTTACCGAAGGTTTTCGGGTAATCGAGATAAAGAAGGACTTTGAGAAAGAACGTAGCAAAAATATACTTTTATTCTAATACGAGCATATTACAGGGGCAAGCGGCACGTCAAGAAGTACTTTGCTGGCGACAAGCAGGTTTTCTGTTCAACGCTAAGTATCGAATTGGAGCGACAGGACTTAGGCGAATTAAATGGGTTCCGTAACGCTAACATGGGAGCGAATTAATCTATATATCTTAATTTTTCTTAATGACTTAATAAGACAATGGATCGTCTTCTCAATTACAGGACTATATATACAGTTTTATCTTCTATGGGGCGTAGCTTAGACTCGTCCGTGGGATGAGCCTCCGTCATCGAGTTCCTAAGTTTCCACCTTTGTAGCGGAGCTACCGAACAGCTGCGTGTGTCAGATTTACCTACATACCCCAATAGTTTTATCTCTATTAGAGGATTCGCTTGTCAGATATCTCTGTTACAATTTCCTTTGTTGTAGATAGCTTGGGGTAGGAAAAGGGCACAAAGAAAAATAAAATAAAGAAAAGTAGCGAAACGAGTTTTGAACGCACTTTCCGCGTGGCTGGACAGCATAACGTTAGCTAGAGTCTTAAACCAGTGGGCCATCCTGAGTCCCCAAAAAAGACTCATTCAAACAAAGCATTTAAGACGCTCGCCTGAACTTCTCACATGCTACACAGTCCCCCTCCTAGAAGCGGAACGTATTTTGAGGATTAAGGAGAGCGACGTCAGGAAAATGTTATTTCGAAGACTAATGTTCTCCCTCCCCGACCTTCCGGGTCTTGAGCACCATTGTTGATAGCTTTGTGTAGGATAAGTGGCAACGAAAAATAAAGAAAGAAAAGTAGGGAAACGCGCTTCTCGCGTTGCTGGACAGCCGTTTGCGAGAGCCTTAAACCACTCGGCAATCCTGAGTCCCCCCCAAAAGACTCATTCAAACAAAGCATTTAAGACGCTCGCCTGAAATTTTCG
Source organism: Ceratothoa steindachneri (assembly GCA_963969495.1). Taxonomy (NCBI): domain Eukaryota; kingdom Metazoa; phylum Arthropoda; class Malacostraca; order Isopoda; family Cymothoidae; genus Ceratothoa; species Ceratothoa steindachneri. Next base: position 49,120,488 of record OZ018339.1, on the reverse strand, counting down.
CACGCGACACAGGCCCCCTCCTAAAAGCGGAGCGTAAATTGAGGGATTGAGGAGAACGGCACCAGGAAATGTTATTCGAGGACTATGTTCTTCCTCCCCAGCCTCCCGAGTCTTGGGCACCATTGTTGATAGCTTTGAGTAAGAAAGGGGCGCAAAGAAAAATAAATAAAGAAAAGTAGCGAAGCGAGTTTCGGACGCGCTTCCCGCGTCGCTGGACAGCATAACGTTAGCGAGAGTCTTAAACCACTCGGCCATCCTGAGTCCCCCCAAAAGACTCATTCAAATAAAGCATTTAAGACGCTCACCTAAACTTCTCGCAGGCTACATGGTCAAAGTCTGTATTTGACCAGCTACGAATTGTTTGTTTATACGTTTTCTCTTATTGACTCAGCTGTCTTGATCTTATATCCTTTCATCGCGTTCGCCTTTTTGTATGTTCCCGCGCGCACTATTTACATATATATTTTCATTCCTTATTTTCTATATTAATTCATAAATGCAAAATATTATATACATTCTCATTTCCTTAATCTCACATTAGACATATTATTCTATATGTGTGGAGTTTGTTAGGATTTAATAAGACCACCGCGCGACTATTTTGTGGAGTTTCTTGCTGGGCCTAATGAATCGTGCAATTTGGTGCTAGTAGCCTACCTATTAAATAAACTGCGCACCACCACCTAAAATAAAGATAAATAACTAAAAATAATAACAACAATAAAGTGAATACGGATTTAAGTAATAGAATAACCAAGTTAAAACTAACTAAATGTTCTTTCAACAAGGACGCTCGAGCTTTGTCAGGTGATAGTGGCCATGTTGTTAAAGCGACATCTGGCAACTTCACTGTAAACTGTTCAGTAGTACTTGGCAAGTCAGGATAAAAGGTTATAGCGTTGAACAACGTGTGCAAATCATCAAATGTTATTATCAAAATCAGTGCTCCGTTCGACAAACGTTCCGCCAATTACGTGATTTCTATTATCTTCAGCGACGAGACCCATTTTTGGATGAATGGATTTGTGAACAAGCAAAATTGTCGGATTTGGGACGAAAACAATCCACATGAGATACACCAGCACCAATTGCATCCCAACAAAGTCACTGTTTGGTGCGAATTTTCATCTAACGGGATCATAGGTCCGTATTTTTTTGAGAACGAAGATGGGATTGCTATAACCGTCAACGGCGAGACCTACAGATCAATGATAAGCCACTTATTGTGGCATCAACTGGATTATATGCCTGATATGGATACTGACGACATGAGGTTCCAACAGGACGGTGCTACGTGCCACACTGCGCATGCCACGATAGACATTTTGCACCAGCGATTTCAGGGCAGGGTCATCTCGCGCGGCGGCGACGTCAACTGGCCACCGAGATCATGCGATTTAACGCCATTAGACTACTTTCTTTGTTGCTAGCTTAAATCGCAGGTCTATACGAATAATCTGCAAACAAGTGATGTCCCTAAAGTCAACATAACGAACACCATCCAGCAAATTCAGCTAGATTTATGCGACAACGTCATCGAAAATTGGGCCTCCCGAATACGTTCCACCAAGCGAAGCCGCGGCGGACATTTGAACGAGGTCATATTCTACACTTAATGCCACAAAATTTAGTTTCAAATTTAAAATAAATTGAGTGCATATATCACACACAACTTTTTTATTTACATTTAAAAATAAAGCGACCTTATTGAAATACTCTTTATAATAATATATACAGAATAACATAATTCAAAGGGTGAGGTAGTAAAAAAATGAATAATTAAAATAATGTAGAGTAATGAAGTCCTAATGAATATTTTAATTATAAAACTTGACTATATATAAAATCTAATCTGAATACTGTAAATGAAAATTTAATTCTAAAACTAAAATATATATAAAATCAAATCTGCAAACTGTAAAAGATGATGATTGTTCTCCATCGATCATGGAGCTTCGTTCTTCTTACTTCTAGATACAACTTTCTCTTTTTCTCTGCTCTCCTGTCTTTCTGTATATTAACCACTGACATCGTAATTATTTTTACTTATACGTATTTTGTTATACTTGTCTGTAAACTACTCGTTATAAGACGTCCTGGCTAATAAAGAAATGACAATTGCTAGCACTTTTCCTCATCTTTCGCTTTCTGAAAATAGTCTCTGAAAAGACTTAAAAGCTTTCGCTGTCAACTTAAACAAATCATGTATACAACATGGTCTACTACACCATATATATATATATATATATATATATATATATATATATATATATATATATATATATATATATATATATATATATATATATATATATATATATGGGGTAGAAAAAGGGGCAAAGAAAATAAATAATACCGTAGGCGATTTGCGAACAGCTTTCCGCGTCGCTGGACCTCTCTTAGCTGGCTACGAATCCACTCAGCCATCCTGAGTCTCAAAAAAGACTCATTTAAGCAAAGATTTTAAGCCGCTCGCTTGCACTTCTCGCACGCTACACAACACCCCTTTGAGAAGCGGAGCGTAATTTGAAGGTATGAAGAAAACCCTCGTTTCAAAATTTTATCCAAGGGCTAACGCTCACCCTCCCAGGTTTGACACTATTTTAGATAAAGGAGAGTAAGAAAAGGGGCAAATAATAAATAAGAGTATAGGGGAGTTGCGAATAGCTTCCCACATTGCTGGACCACTGTTAGCAAGCTGCAAATCCACTCGTCCATCCACAGTCTCTAAAAATGACTCATTCAAGAGAAGCTTTAAGCCGCTCGCTTGCACTTCCCGCACGCTTAAAAGCTTGTTTATTCGGAAGATTTATGTCTTCCTCGTAACTTAGTGGTCTAAGGTACGGTTTAATTCAGATCAAAGCGGTTGCTCGCTAACTCAGTTTGCACGGTTCGAATCCCACCCCTGTAGGGATTTTTTGCGAATTAGGATATAGCATTTCCGAAGAAAAAATATCCTGTTTTTACTTATTCTTGTGGTTTGCTGGATTCATTTCATCATTCTTTGGCGTTCATGAAAGATTTATACATTGTTTATTCACCGCGTGTTTACCTCAACTCTCCTCTGTCCTTCGAATTTCCTATTAATTTCTCTCTCTTTCATAGTCCCGATCGATCTTGCGAAGCGTACATTAAAAGATTGTTTATTTGTAAGATTTTTGTGTTCTGCGTAACCGAGTGGTCTAAGGGACGGTTTAATCGAGATTAAAGCGGTTGTTCGCTGCCTCCGTGTACACGGTTCGAATCCCACTTCTGTACGGAATTTTTGTGAATTATGAAATAACATTTTCGAATATATATATATATATATATATATATATATATATATATATATATATATATATATATATATTGAAAATCACATGACGCGTCATTTTTTTATATATGTATTTTTAAAGGCCCAAGGAAATGAAAATTGGTGACACAACCCGGAAAAACACTTAGGAGAATATCAAGTGAACCAATCAAAGCTTAAGAAGGAAAATGGGAGACGTAGAGAACGGAAAGATAGGACAAACTATTTTAACCGTTATATTAAAATAAATAAAGAAGTTAGATTTGAACCTGTATCATTAAGCGCTCATCGCTTATATGACCAAGATGCTGATCGCCCAGAGCTACCATCCTCAACCCCCAAAAAGGTTGATTCAAAAAGCCATTTGAACAACGAAGTGTAGGCTTTTATCCAGTGAGAGACAAGACAAGTGTTTACGAAGAGGGGACACGGTCTTATTTTATAAATTGAAAATTACATGACGCGTGATTTTTTATAAATGTATTTTTAAAGGTCCAAGGAAATGAAAATTGGTGACACAACCCGGAAAAACACTTAGAAGAATATCACGTAAACCAATCAAAGCTTAAAAAGGAAAATGGGAGACGTAGAGAACGGAAAGATAGGACAAACTATTTTAACAGTTTTCTGAAAATAAATAAAGAAGTTGGATTTGAACCTATTATATCAATGCTTCTCGGCCTTTCTATAATAAAAACCTCCTGGGAAGCTTAAATATATATATATATATATATATATATATATATATATATATATATATATATATATATATATATATATATATATATATGTGTGTGTGTATATATATATATATATATATATATATATATATATATATATATATATATATATATATATATATGCATCAATTATTATGTAAAATTCATATTATGCAATCCTTTAACTTTGTCAATTTAATCGTTCAAATATTTTACTTAACTTTTGTAAATTAAATCAATTTATGTACAACTTAATAATTTATTAATTTATTTATTTTACTTGCCAATTCATTTAACGTAGTACTGTTCCAAACACCATCTCTTAAAATTTTACACACAAACAAACAAACACACGCTTTCAGCTCGACCAAATAGCACACTATTCTTTCCTAGTCGACTTTCAACATTCTTCGTATAAAGGTCGATAATCATTCCTTCTACAACTAGTCATTTACCTCCAAACAAATCATACTTAGTTAATTCCACTTTATCTCACAATTCTTTACAAACGACCATACGAGAGTAGGTCCTAATTATATTTACTTCTCATATTGCGGCCCCTAATTCACAGTCTATCATAGTGACTATATTATTATTTCACCATATTATTCCCCCATATTATTTCATATTTATTTCACATACTTCAATTCTCTTCGCATATTGTTACTGTAGATCATATTTTACAGTATCTTACATTGTATACCTAATCTACTTATCTCATTGTACATTCTTTGATTCTATGAATATATTTATATTTGTTTAATTGTTTTTCTTAAAACCCAGTTCATTATTTCAAAATTAATTGCGCTGTCGCCTTAGGCCTAAAAACTATCATCCAACAACTTCGACCAAACATATATATGGTTATGGTTTTCGAAACGCTATTTAGGCTGATTTATTAACAGAATATAAATCACATGAATAACCATATACTATTTTGTATCATTAAGCACTCATGGCGTCTTGGTAATATAGGCGATGAGCGCTTAATTTATTTATTTTCATATAACGGTTAAAAGAGTTTGTCCTATCTTTCCGTTCTCTACGTCTCCAAATTTTCCTTCTTAAGCTTTGATTGATTAACGTGATATTCTCCTAAGTGTTTTTTCGGGTTGTGTAACCAATTTTCATTTCCTTGGGCCTTTAACAATGTATATATATATATATATATATATATATATATATATATATATATATATATATATATATATACATTGTTAAAGGCCCAAGGAAATGAAATATTGTGAGAGCCCATGTAAAATAGATATTAGTAGCCAAGTCTACCATTTGGGTTCGTAAAAATGTTGCGGGCTTCACAAATAACGATGGATATGAACAACAGACACATATGATAATTACAATGCAATAGACGAGTACAACTCGCCTTAGATAACGATGAACTCAAACCTAACACACTTTACTGAATCAGTAAGTCCAGAATTCAAGTCAGTAGAGTCATGAAGTTAAGTTACTTTAGTATTTGTCACGTAGGCCTATGTCCAGTTGGTAAATACGAAATAGTAACTAAGTAGTAGGAGTAGTAGTTGCAGATCCAATCACGGTGACGGTCAATCCAGAACTCTAACATAGGAAACTTGACTATGCACTAAAACTCGGAATAGGAACACCGAAAACAAGACGAACACACGAACATATATACATAATAAAAAGTAACTAATTGGAATTACAAGTTATTACACACCTTCCCCCTAAGATGGGAGCCCACAAATTCATACGGTCCACAGGGCGTGTGGCTCTGGTAGACCGACGGATAGGCTGAGCTGGCATAGTAGGCTCAGGTATAGGGTCAGGAGGTTCAACCGAAGGTGAGACATCAACCTCCGTCAATGGGCTGGGTGTTGAGTCGGTTTCAACAGGAGGTGGATGAGGGTCATTGCTCACCTGCGAGGGATTAGAAGGATGGCGATATGTGAGGAGAGTTCCAATATTAGCAGGATATAGTTGGTCCAAATGCCGCTTAAGTAGCTGGCTTTCTGAAAGTCGGTACTCGTAAGAAACTGGACCAGTCTTCTTAGAGACTTCAGCTGGCAACCATGCTCGCCCTGAGGCATAGTTGCGAACGATGACACCATCCCCAGGAGACAACTCTATAGACCTCTTAGACTGTCGACTATCACGCTGAATATCCTGCTTGGTAGTGACCCTCTGCTTTACTTGCTCTGTAGGAAAAAGCAAGTCTAGGCGACAGTGCAGTCGTTACTTAAATAGTAGCTCTGCAGGAGATACCCCTGTACTAGCATGTTGAGTTATCCTATAATTGAAAAGAAATTTGTCTAAAAAAAATGTCCATTGGATCATCTGAAGTAGCTAATGCATCCTTGAATGTTCTCACCATCCTTTCTGCAAGTCCATTGGTGGATGGATTGTATATGGCAGAAGTTGTGTGCCGGATGCCATTGTTCCTTAAGAAGTTCTGGAACTCTGCACTGGTGAAGCAGGTACCATTGTCAGATATTATGGACACTGACAATCCAAACTGTGAAAAACAATGCGTTAGACATTTCACAGTCTCAGCTGTAGAAAGGCCTTTGGTAGGAAAAAATTCTACCCATTTGGAGTAAGCATCTACCAGTATAAGGAAATACTTTGAGTTGACGGGTCCAGCGTAGTCAAGATGCAATCTGTGCCACGGATGTTTTGGCCACTCCCATGGACGAATCTCACTCTTAGGAGGCATAGGTCTGTGTGACAAGCATTGGGGTCAAGAACAAACAAGCTCTTCAAGGTCCTTATCCAGCTCAGGCCACCAGAAATAGCTGCGTGCCAACTCCTTCATCCGAGAGGCCCCAACATGTCTTGAGTGTAGTTCTTGGAGCATAGCAGAGAGAAGTTTAGGCGGCACAATCACCCTGTAGCCCCACATGACACATCCTCCCTCCATGCTGAGCTCATCACGACGGGAAAAGTAAGGACTCATAGTAGCATCCGAGATTGACACTGGCCATCCTAGCTCAGTGTAACGCAGGACTTTAGATAGTAGAGGGTTGGTCTGGTAGCAATAGTGGTAGCAGTGACATGAGACTCTTCTAAAAAATTAACAAGGCCTTGCCATTCTCCCAAGCCAGGAACCATATCGCACTGCGTAGATGGCAACGGGAGCCGGCTTAGAACATCCGCAGTGCCCAAGATAGCTCCTGAGTGATGCACAAGTTGAAACTTGTAGGCCTGCAGAATTAAAGCCTACTTTTGGATTCGCCCTGAAGCCATTGCAGGGATAGACTTGGTAGGAGAGAAGATTCGAAGCAATGGTTTTTGGTCATTCACTAGTGTAAACTACTGACCCCATAAGTAGTTATGAAATTTGTTGAGTGCAAAAATCATGACAGTGCCTCCTTCCAACTGTGAATAGTTGCGCTCAGCTGGAGTAAGAGTTCTGGAGAGAAAGCAGATAGGTCGCTCTTGCTTATCAACCTTGTGGTACAGTACAGCTCCTATGCCATAGGCACTGCTGTCTGCCACCACCCCCAGAGGCCACTTATGGTCAAATAGTATAGTATATGGTTATTTATGGGATTTATTTTCCGTTAATAAACCAATAGTATAAAGTGGTGCACAGATCCAGTAGGTTTTTATTATATGAATGCCTAGAGGGCATTGCTATAACAAGGGGGTGGGTGTTATAGCAATGCCCTCTAGGCATTCCTATAATAAAAACCTCCTGGGTCTGGGCACCACTTTATAGTATATGGTTTATTAACGGAAAATATATCCCATGAATAACCATAAATTATAAAGTGGTGCCCAGATCCGGGAGGTTTTTATTATTAGAGTGTGTATAGGGGATTGATATAATAGGATGATAACCTCTGAGTTAAGTAGTAGATGCTTGGATTAGTGAAAAGTTCTCTCTTTCTCCTGGCCCCAAGTCCATTTAGAGTTTGAGCGCAGTAGCAGGTTTAATGGCTCAACAATGGTGGAAAAGTTAGGAGGAAATCTTCTGTAGAAACCGATACTTCCCAGAAAAGCTTGTCGTTGCTTCACTGAAGTAGGTCGAGGAGCATCCCTGATGGCTTGGATCTTAGATGGGTCTGTTCTAATACCTGTATCAAAGATTATGTAGCCAAGGTAAGTCATCTCCTTGATACCAAATGAACATTTATTAGGTTGTAACTTAAGACCCTTAGCTTGTAGTCGACTTAGGACACCTCGAACTCCGTCATCGTGCTCCTGCTTTGATGACCCCCTATATAGGATGTCATCCAAGTAGTACAGCACACCTGGCAAATCTCCCGGCAGCCCTTTCATAGTCCTCTGGAAAACACTTTGAGCCGAGGAGATACCAAAAGGCAGGCGGTTGTACCGGAACAGTCCTCTGGGCGTGTTAATAGTAGTGTAAGGTTTGGAGCATTCATCCAATTGGAGCTGCGCATAGGCTTGCGACATGTCCAACTTGGAAAAATATTTAGCGCCAGAGAGTGAACTCAGCAGATCCTCCAACCGTGGAATAGGATAGGTATCCAGAGTCAGAGCACAATTGACAGTGAGCTTGTAGTCGCCGCAAATCCTGACAGTACCATTAGGTTTAAATACTGGCAAAATTGCAGCTGCCCACTTAGAATAGGGAACAGGAGAAATGATGTTCTCCTCCTCCAACCTCTTGAGCTCTGCTTCCACCTTATCTCTTAGTGAATAGAGCACTGTCCGTGGCTTGTAAAATTTAGTAGCCACATTCAGATCCGCGGACAGAGAAACCTTCCCGCCTGAAAAAAAACTCCTAACCCTGGTGCAAACAAATCAGGAAACAATTTAATAAAAGATAAAGCAATAAAGGTCTTGTCAATAGAAAAATTAGAAATATTGAGCAGGTTGAGCATATCACGACCCATAAGTGCGGGTCCATTGCCATCAACGACAATAATGGCAGCTTCTCTCTGACTGTGACCTGTAGTCACAGCAACATTTACTTGTATCTCCGCCTTGACTGCTAATGGTACATCCCTATTAGCATGTAGCCTAGTTTCAGTGGCATGGAGAGCGGGGCAGGCTGATCCGAACATAGACATGTAGATAGAGTTACTTACTAGAGATCTAGCTGCTCCAGTCTCTAACTCCATAGTTAGAGGTACACCATTAATAAAAATCTTTCTAGTAATAGGAGCAATAATAGTATTTGAACGCTCAGTTTTAAAAAACAAAATTGTTATAATCATTTCAAGGTATGTTATAGTTAGAAGTAGAGGCAAAATTTTTATGTGACAGTTGATCAGACTGGGGAAATGAGACTCTGCTAGTAGCTTGGGATTTTTTGTTAGATTTAACCTGAGGTTTTTTAGGTGAAGAGGAAGGATTCCTACAATTTTTTTTCAAATGACCCTTTTTCCCACACTTGAAGCATTCTTTGTCCTTTCATGGGCAATGACTCCTCCAATGTATCTTGCCACACCCTGAGCATGGAGTGCTAGGCAAAGAAGTATTGTTAGCATTAGAAGTGCCTGCATTAGTAGGTCTATCTCTGCCTCGATTAGTAGAATAGTGCGTAGCATAGGCAGGGGTAGAGTGTCTACGACCCATCTCCCTAACATCTCTGGCTGCAGTATCTCTAGCAGTGACTATACTCACAGCTTTCTGAAAGTCTAAATCTGTCTCAGTTAGCAGAACACGTTGGGTAGCTTCATCATGTAAACCCATCACAAAGCGATCTCGCAACATATCATCAAGTGAGGTGCCAAACTCACACTTGCGGGCAGAGCTCTTCAAACTAGCCACAAAGTCAATTACTTTAGTATGTGTCACGTAGGCCTATGTCCAGTTAGTAAATATGAAATAGTAACTAGGTAGTAAGAGTAGTAGTTGCAGATCCCACCACGGTGACGGTCAAGCCAGAACTCTAACATAGGAAACTCGACTATGCACTAAAACTCGGAATATGAACACCGAAAACAAGACGAACACACGAACATATATACATATTAAAAAGTAACTGTAATTGGAATTACAAGTTACTATGTATGTATATATATATATATATATATATATATATATATATATATATATATATATATATATATATATATATATATATATATATATATAAGTAAGAGGCCATGTTTTATACATGCACTATTGAAGTCCGCATCAGTGGCAGCGTTATTCATTTTAATTTCTATTTCCTTTATTTTTCTTATATGCTTTTTGTCTGGGTCAAAAATTTGATCACTGCGCGGTGCTCAACCTTAACCATTGTGGAAAAATTTGTAACTGACGATCTGCGATCAGCTACTGCTTCTTAAATAGACGAGGCAGGAGCGTGTGGCTGCAGGTGCCGACTTGTGATAACTTGTTCTAACACCCCCTACAAACAGCCACACCAATGAAGGCAAAATGCAAAAGAGATCCATGAACGCATGGTTGCAGTGTACACCGATATCACCCCTTCCTATGCAACCGTTGTTCGCTGGAATAGGGAGTTCCGCCATGGTCTTGAGTCCCTTGAAGATGATCCCCATCCAGGACGCCCTTCAGACGTGACCAACGAGGACAATGTGACCCGTGTGGGTAGGATGATCTTCGAAAATCGATGGGTAAAGGTCGAAGAAATCGAGCGAGAACTTGGAATATCACATGGAAGTGTTATGAACATCATCCACGACAATTTGGCCATGACCAAGGTCTGTGCCCGTTGGGTCCCTAGAAACCTCACGCCCCATGATCGACTTCAACGTCGTCAAAGTCCACAAGGCCAGAGTTGCGCAAGCTGCCCTGCGCGAGTGCGGATTCGAGGAGATCAACCATCCCCTCTACAGTCCAGATCTGTCCCCTAGCGACAACTTTTTATTCCGCCAGCTCAAGGCTGCATTGCGTGGACGCCGGTTTGGGGACGATAAAGATGTCCAGCTCGTCGCCCAGGAGTGGATTGAACAGCACTCGGGAGATTTCTGGTTGTCGGGAATTCGAAGCCTCAGGGACAAGTGACGCAAGTGCATTGAAGTCGAGGGTAGTTATATTGAAAAATAATAAAACCCTTTTCCTCATATCTTGTTTCCTTATATCCGAATTGCAAAACTTATTGACTGCCCCTCGTATATATATATATATATATATATATATATATATATATATATATATATATATATATATATATATATATATATATTCTGTTATCTTTCATTAAAATATCATAAAATAAAATTCTAAAAGCTATTACCTATAAATATTTTTAACATTTTAGATAGAAAAAATGCACAAACACTGAGAATATCGGAATCGTTATATTTATAAAGGAAAGTACATCTAGTGTATCAAATTATTTTTCTCGTTTGTTGTTACTATTACATTATTTACTTTAATAATCATTTTCATATCTCTTTTCCATTTTTAGTTGATCTCAATTCGAGGTATATAAGAGTTTCTAGACATAACCATACCCCTCTATAAAATTAGTCATCAAAGCTAGAACGAATAGGGGGTTGTTTTTTTTTTCCATACATTGTTATTCTTTGGATTTGGCTATTGGAAGTGCCGATACAAAAGTACTACGTTACCAAAATTCTTCAAGAACCAAAACCAAACATTAGATAACTAGGTTAAGTTTAATTACCCCTTTATTTCTATTAGTGTTGCATTATATTTATTTCATTACATAGAGAAAATAATTGCAAACAAATTAGTGCATTTAAAATGGCTGGAACCCAAGTAAGTATGATTGTTTGTGTGCTAACTTCGGTAGTTACTATGAACTTAGCAGGTTCGACCCCCTTACATGACTACCTACATACCTGATGAAATAGCTTGCTTAGGTTACTTACTTTGTGTAGTTTAGGGTGTAATCCTCACAACCATGGTGTTCCATCGCTGCTCTCAGTCCTGGTGTCCCTCGTTTTGTCTTCCGTGTAACCTAGTGGTCTAAGAGACAGTTTAATCGAGACTAAGTCACCCAAATACAAGAGGTCACAGTCTAAAGCTTGTGAAAATATGATACAGAATGACTAAGAGAACACATTTTGGTAATTTAAGACGCACCATCATTTCCAAGATTTTAGATTCTTCTAATCAAAAAAAGTTATAGAAGCAATGTTATTCAGCTCATCAAATTACATAGGAATACCTATTTATTTATACAATTCTGAAGAAATTTAATTTTCAAATTTTGTTAGTTTTTGTCCAGAGTTTGTTCCCTGGTCTTTTCAATAGGTCTCCCTCCTCTTATGTCCGGCAGCACACTGCCGACTCATGTGCAATATGGCAAAGAACCACTGGCACATGTGTGGCCTGGCAGCAACATAGCTATGCATGTGTGGTCTAGTAGCAACACATCTACGCATGGTGACCTGTCATGACATCATTTTTTGACCAATCGAAAGTCAGATAGTTTTATACAGATTATGCTTTTGCCCAAGCATATTTAAGTAAATGTTGCAATTATGGCCGGATCTGAGTCCTAGCTTATTTTGGGCTATTTTCCCTGAGTGTATCGATGGATAATTGAAAGCGATGTAATTCTGAAGAATCAAGAAGTGCAAGGAATCCCAACCTGGCAACAAGGAGAGAGGAGGAATGCAATAGATTTTGCTATAATGAATAGAAAGTGTGGCGAGATAGATGAAGGTATATATATTGATGTGGATCAGGAAATAGAGATCCAAACTGACCATAAAGCTATAATAGTGAAAGTAAAATGGGACCCGGTATGGGAAAGGAAAAAAAATGGAAAGCAGAGAAATATATGGAAAAGAAAAGGGGCGGATTGGAGAGCATATGAAAATGAAATGGAAGAGTAAATTATATGCAGTTAGAAGGAAAAATGGATCTGAACAGGAGGGAAAAGGTTAAGCAAGGGGTGGTGGAACAAGGAAGTGGAGAAAGAGTACTTAACTAGAAGAAAGATGAACAAACAACTAAGAAAACTAAGGCAAAGTAGAGGGAGAGGGTTGAGGTAGAACAAGTGGAAAGGATGGAATTAGAATATAGGAAGCAATAGCAAAAAGTTACACAATTAATCTGGGATGCAAAGATCAAGGAGAAAGAGGAAAAAATAAGACAGTGGAGCAAGTTGGGAGTAAATGACCGAGAAAGAGAGCAGTGGAGATATCTGAGGAGGACCTTGCAAGGGGATACAAGTGAGGACAAAGTAATAATGAAGATAACGGAAGGAGAATGCGAAGATGAGGAAAAAATAAAGATACAAACTGAAGAATCATTCGGGCATGTGAGGGATGGGAAGAAACTAGAGTTAATGAGGAACTTTTGTATGCAGTACAGGAATTAGAGGATGAACGTATAGGAATCAACAGGGAGGACATAGAGTATGCATTGAAAAGGAGGAGAAAGGATGAAAGAGTTACTGACAACCCTATTTAATGATATGCTGGTGAACGGATGGGTGCCGGAGAGTTGGCAGAAAAGTAGGATTAATTTGTTGCCCAAAAGTGGTAAAGATTAAAAATTGGTGGATAGCTACAGGCTAGTAGCCATAATGAGTATGATAGGAAAGTTGTTTAGTAGCATCATGACAAAGAAACTGAAGGAGTGGGATGAACGTGAAGAGATACTTGGAGATGAGCAAAATGGATTCAGGACTGGAAGAAGAGGCATAGATAATCTCTATATACTACAGAATTTAATAGAGAGGGTAAGAAAACAAGAGGGTGTGCTATATATCTGCTTTCTTGATATAGAGAAAGCCTTTGATAGAGTGGATAGGACAAAATTATTTGCAAGACTAAGAGACTTGGGGATGGATGCAAATATTCTAAATGTAATACAAAAACTATATGAAAACAACAAAGTCAAACTAAATCTGAAAGACATAGAAACAGGTTGGATGGTGAATTACATCAGGGTTAGACAAGGGTGTACCATGTCTCCTAGCTAGTTCAGCTGCTTCATTGAAGAACTGTTGGAGAGAGTAAAGATGGTAGGCCAAGGAGTCATGGTTGGAGATCGCATATTGACAACCCTGGGATTTGCAGACCACATAGTTCTGGTTAGTGAAACAGCAGAGGGTTTGCAGAGCTTTTGAATGTGGTGTACCAGTATGTGGAAGAATGGAGAGTAAAATTTAGTAGAGGAAAGTGCAAAATAATGATATTTGGAGAATGAAGAGATGAAGGATGGATCCTAGGAAACAACATCCTAGAAGTGGTAAATGAATATAGATACTTGGGTGTGACAGTATATAACCACAAGGATATATTTGAGAAGCATAAGAGACAAAATGAAGTAAATATGCTTAAAATGACTGGCATGCTGAGTAACATGGCAACTAAGCAAGCAAATAAGTATAAAATGATAAGGGAACTGTGGAAAGGGATAGCAGTCCCAAGAATCCTAACATAACATAACATAACATAACATAATTACACGGATGACAAAAGCCACAAGGGCCTATCAAAGGTCATCCGCCTCCGTCAAAACCCACCCACAAAAAGCACCATCACCAGGGGAAGACAAAATCAAAGTCCCCCACAATATAATATAACGGATGACAAAAGCCACAAGGGCTCATCATAGGTCATCCGAGTCAAGCGGCCTCTTTTTCAAGGCACCCAAACTCCCAGGAAGACTACATCCAGAGGATTGCATCCAGAAACAAGGGTATCACCAATCAAGGCTTGTCAAGAACTAAATCATGCAGCTATAGATATATACAAACAATATTAATATATACAAAACTTAGGAACCATCACAACCTTCCCTTCCCATAAACTCATCCAACCTACTCTTAAATACATTTAGATTTGGACTACCTACTACCCTCTGCGGCAATTTGTTCCAGAAGTCTACCACTCTATTGGTGAAAAAATATTTTCTTAAATCCAACCTACACCCTTGCTTTTTAATTTTCAAGTGGTGACCTCTAGTCCGATTTCCATCATCTAACTCAAAAAACTTGCTAACATCCAATTTATCTATCCCGGAAAAAATTTTAAAGAGCTCAATCATATCCCCTCTCACACACCTCCTTTCGAACGAGAACATATTTAATACCCTCAGTCTATCTTCATATTCAAGGTGCCTCAGGGAAGGAATAATCTTTGTTGCCCTCCGTTGCACTGACTCAAGAAGGTTAATATCGTGTCTAAAATGTGGGGACCATGCCTGTATACAGTACTCTAGATGTGGCCTAACATAAGAGTTATAGAGTTTAAGAATAACCTCCTTACTTTTGTAACTGACATTTCTCTTAATAAAACCCAGCACTCTATTTGCCCTATTTCTTGCTTCAATACACTGCTTAGAAAACCTTAATGACTTATCTATTACTACTCCTAGATCTTTCTCATCCTCTACTGAGCTCAGCCAATGCCCATCCATTTCATAGTTAAATTCTCTATTATCTTTTCCCATGTTAATAACTTTGCACTTATCAAGGTTGAAAGTCATTTGCCACTTATGTGCCCAGGATAACAATTTATTTAAGTCCCCCTGCACTTTAAAATTATCATCAATATCTTTAACTACAGCTGCTAATTTGGTATCATCCGCAAAAATTGACACTTTATTATTAACTGCCTCCCCAAGATCGTTTATATAGATGACAAATAATAATGGACCGAGAACTGATCCCTGAGGAACCCCACTGATAACATCCCTCCACTCTGACTTTACACCATTTAGCACTACCCTTTGCTTCCTGTCTTTCAGCCACTCAGCTATCCAATTTGAAACACCCCCACATATCCCAATCATTTTTAATTTATGAACTAGTCTCCTGTGTGGTACCTTATCAAATGCTTTACTAAAATCTAAGTAAATTATATCTACATTCTCTCCCTTATCTACTTGATCTGTTACAAACTCCAGAAAGTCTAGTAAGTTAGTCAAACATGATCTACCTGATCTAAACCCATGCTGAGCATCGCTGATTAACCCCTCCCTCTCTAGATGTTGGCAAATCCCTTTTTTAACTATTTTCTCAAGAATTTTACAGACTACAGGAGTTAGGCTAACCGGTCTAAAGTTATTTGGATCCTCTTTACTACCCTTCTTGAAAATGGGGACTACATTCGCTCTCTTCCAATCATCGGGTATTTCTCCATATTCCAATGACCTAGTATATAACTTGTCCAGAGCTATTGAGATACTTTCTACCCCTTCTTTAAGTATCCTAGAATGAATATTATCAGGGCCGGAGGCCTTGGTAGTATCTAAATCACCTATTAGTCCTTTTATCATCCTCCGATCCACACAAATGTTAGTAAACACCTCTTTTCCTGACCTATGAGTACTATACATAGGACTATTTAGTTTCTCTTTTGTAAATACTGATGCAAAATGACCATTTAGTACCTCAACTATTTCCTCATCAGTTTCTCTCACAAACCCTTCATATTTGATAGGTCCTATTTTAACTCTGCCACACTTGTTATTAATTTTATAGTAACTAAAGAACTTTCTAGGATCTTTGTTGCTATCCTGAGCTAATTTAATTTCTGACACCCTTTTGTTCTTCTTTATAATCTTATTTAACTCATTCCTAGCCATTCTATAATCACTTAAATTTTGAATATTATTTTCTACCTGTAATTTTTTATATGCCCTTTTCTTCTCTGAAATTTTTCTAGCTATCTCCTGATTCCACCATAATGTTATGTTATGTTATGTTAATGGATGCGGTTGTGATTACACATGTAG
This sequence comes from Ceratothoa steindachneri, assembly GCA_963969495.1. Taxonomy (NCBI): domain Eukaryota; kingdom Metazoa; phylum Arthropoda; class Malacostraca; order Isopoda; family Cymothoidae; genus Ceratothoa; species Ceratothoa steindachneri. Next base: position 49,103,880 of record OZ018339.1, on the reverse strand, counting down.
GAGTGAATGATGTGAAGAAAGTGGGTGCATGTGAGTTACGTGAGAGGTACACGGTTGATTGAAAAGGTGAAAGAAAGTAGAATGAAAGGTGTTGTGACAGGTGAAGAAAGTATGGGTATGAAGTCTGCAAAGTGACAAAGACAGAATTAGAGAGGATGGAAAAGATCCAAAACAAAGTGGCAAGAATTGCACTAGGGGCCAATGCCTATGTAGCAGTGGAGGCACTGAGAGGAGAAATGGGCTGGAGTAGGTATGAGGAGAGGGTGGCAAGAACAAAGCTGTCTGGCTTTGTTCTGGAAGGTTGTCTTACAGGAAGCTCCTGATTCTCATTGTAAGATTGGGATATAATGCTGATTTGGGTGTGTAGTTTTTCTTGTATTTATTTAATACATCAATCACTGTGTAATAAATACATTAGTGATTAATACTTTTGGGGAAGATAACTGGCACAATCCTGAGCAAGAATTTTTTTGGTGAGTGTTAACTTTTTCCTTAGTAAATTTCTGAGAAGTATGGCTGTCTGTATAGATGGTGAGAGCATGCCGTTTGAAAGTAGTGTGTATGTGGTGTGTGATGCATGTGGAGTTGAAAGGAGAGTGAATGTAACTGAATGCCGTGTGTGTTTTCTGGAAGGGGAGGTTAGGAGGTTGAGTGGGGAATGTAAGAGGTTGATTGATTTGGTGTTTGAGGTGAGAAGAGATGCAAGTGTGCGATTGAAGGGTGAGATTAGTGCTAAGAGGGTGGAAGATAGGGCTAGGACTGGGAACAGTGTGGAAGTTATGAGTGATGATGAATGGTGGGTGAAAATGGATAGGATAGATAAGTTAGGACAGATTAGGTGTATGAAAAGGAAAGATATAGAACCTGTTAGGTTGACTAACAGATCCAATGTCCTGAGAGAGGAAGAGTGTGAAAGTGATTTGCCTGGTGTGATTGTGGATGAAAGCAGGATGGGTGGTAGTGTGACTGAGAGCAGGAGGGAGGGTAATGTTAGGACAAGACAGAATAGGAGAATGACTGAGGTGCTAGTGATGGGTGACTCTCAGATTAGGTATTTAGATAGGAAGTTGAGTGATAGCAAGTGGAAGGGAATGAGAGTTTGTCTGCTGGGTGCTGGTGTAAGTGATGTTTGTGAGAGGTATGATAGGCTGGTTTCTGGGTGTGAGAGGGATGCAGTTGTGATTACGCATGTGGGAGTGAATGATGTAAAGAAGGTGGGTACATGTGAGTTACGTGAGCAGTATAAAAGGTTAGTTGAAAGGATGAGTAAAAGCAGGGTAAAAGGTGTTGTTTCTGGTGTGCTTCCGAGATTGGATGTGGGGGTAGAATGGTTGTCATGTGCAATTGGTTTGAATGAATTTGTGAAAGGACTGTGTGAGGAGGTAGGATTGGTGTTTGTAGATGTCTGGGGTGGGTTTTACGGGAATAGGAGGTTGTATGCGATGGATGGGCTCCATCTTAGTCGGGCAGGTGTTGAGGTTCTATGGGGGGAGCTGGATAGTGTGATTAGGTCCTTACGGGTGGGAAATTAGAAGCTGTTAGAGGTAAGGGAATAACAGGAATAAAGGGCAGGTGTAGGAAATGGAAGGGATGCAGAGATAGAGGAATAGTTAGGGGGGAGGGCATACTGATGCGTTATAGGGGGACTAATGCACAAGTGAATGAGCAGATAACTAGGAATAAAAAAAGCACGATGCAATGAAGATGGGAATAATAAAAAAACTTTAAAATATACTACACAAATGGTCGGAGTATAAGGAATAAGATAGATCTCTTAAGAGCGTTAGCGAGTGAAGAAAATTTTGATATAATTGCGATAACAGAGTCATGGCTTGATTTGGCAGGTAATCACTTTAAACCTGAGGTTGAGATTGAGGGCTTTAACATGTTCCATACAGATAGGAATAGGAAGAGAGGAGGAGGGGTTATTATTTATATTAAAGATAATCTCCAGTGTTGTGTAAACAGTACAATTAAATTAGATGATAACACAGAGTCATTATGGCTAAATGTAAAGGAAGATAAAAACAAGCTTGTCATAGGATTATTATAACATACATAACATAACATAACATAATTACACGGATGACAAAAGCCACAAGGGCCTATCAAAGGTCATCCGCCTCCGTCAAAACCCACCCACAAAAAGCACCATCACCAGGGGAAGACAAAATCAAAGTCCCCCACAATATAATATAACGGATGACAAAAGCCACAAGGGCTCATCATAGGTCATCGGAGTCAAGCGGCCTCTTTTTCAAGGCACCCAAACTCCCAGGAAAACTACATCCAGAGGATTGCATCCAGAAACAAGGGTATCACCAATCAAGGCTTGTCAAGAACTAAATCATGCAGCTATAGATATATACAAACAATATTAATATATACAAAACTTAGGAACCATCACAACCTTCCCTTCCCATAAACTCATCCAACCTACTCTTAAATACATTTAGATTTGGACTACCTACTACCCTCTGCGGCAATTTGTTCCAGAAGTCTACCACTCTATTGGTGAAAAAATATTTTCTTAAATCCAACCTACACCCTTGCTTTTTAATTTTCAAGTGGTGACCTCTAGTCCGATTTCCATCATCTAACTCAAAAAACTTGCTAACATCCAATTTATCTATCCCGGAAAAAATTTTAAAGAGCTCAATCATATCCCCTCTCACACACCTCCTTTCGAATGAGAACATATTTAACACCCTCAGTCTATCTTCATATTCAAGGTGCCTCAGGGAAGGAATAATCTTTGTTGCCCTCCGTTGCACTGACTCAAGAAGGTTAATATCGTGTCTAAAATGTGGGGACCATGCCTGTATACAGTACTCTAGATGTGGCCTAACATAAGAGTTATAGAGTTTAAGAATAACCTCCTTACTTTTGTAACTGACATTTCTCTTAATAAAACCCAGCACTCTATTTGCCCTATTTCTTGCTTCAATACACTGCTTAGAAAACCTTAATGACTTATCTATTACTACTCCTAGATCTTTCTCATCCTCTACTGAGCTCAGCCAATGCCCATCCATTTCATAGTTAAATTCTCTATTATCTTTTCCCATGTTAATAACTTTGCACTTATCAAGGTTGAAAGTCATTTGCCACTTATGTGCCCAGGATAACAATTTATTTAAGTCCCCCTGCACTTTAAAATTATCATCAATATCTTTAACTACAGCTGCTAATTTGGTATCATCCGCAAAAATTGACACTTTATTATTAACTGCCTCCCCAAGATCGTTTATATAGATGACAAATAATAATGGACCGAGAACTGATCCCTGAGGAACCCCACTGATAACATCCCTCCACTCTGACTTTACACCATTTAGCACTACCCTTTGCTTCCTGTCTTTCAGCCACTCAGCTATCCAATTTGAAACACCCCCACATATCCCAATCATTTTTAATTTATGAACTAGTCTCCTGTGTGGTACCTTATCAAATGCTTTACTAAAATCTAAGTAAATTATATCTACATTCTCTCCTTTATCTACTTGATCTGTTACAAACTCCAGAAAGTCTAGTAAGTTAGTCAAACATGATCTACCTGATCTAAACCCATGCTGAGCATCGCTGATTAACCCCTCCCTCTCTAGATGTTGGCAAATCCCTTTTTTAACTATTTTCTCAAGAATTTTACAGACTACAGGAGTTAGGCTAACCGGTCTAAAGTTATTTGGATCCTCTTTACTACCCTTCTTGAAAATGGGGACTACATTCGCTCTCTTCCAATCATCGGGTATTTCTCCATATTCCAATGACCTAGTATATAACTTGTCCAGAGCTATTGAGATACTTTCTACCCCTTCCTTAAGTATCCTAGAATGAATATTATCAGGGCCGGAGGCCTTGGTAGTATCTAAATCACCTATTAGTCCTTTTATCATCCTCCGATCCACACAAATGTTAGTAAACACCTCTTTTCCTGACCTATGAGTACTATACATAGGACTATTTAGTTTCTCTTTTGTAAATACTGATGCAAAATGACCATTTAGTACCTCAACTATTTCTTCATCAGTTTCTCTCACAAACCCTTCATATTTGATAGGTCCTATTTTAACTCTGCCAGACTTGTTATTAGTTTTATAGTAACTAAAGAACTTTCTAGGATCTTTGTTGCTATCCTGAGCTAATTTAATTTCTGACACCCTTTTGTTCTTCTTTATAATCTTATTTAACTCATTCCTAGCCATTCTATAATCACTTAAATTTTGAATATTATTTTCTACCTGTAATTTTTTATATGCCCTTTTCTTCTCTGAAATTTTTCTAGCTATCTCCTGATTCCACCATAATGGTTTCCTACTTTTGTTCCTAATGGCCTTCATTGGGATACATTGTTCTTGGACTACATTTATTATATGCTTGAAAGTATCCCACATCCCATAAGCATTTTTACCTCTGAATTCTATATCCCAGTCTACCAAATTTAGCAAGCTTCGAAGTTTTACATAATCTCCCTTATGAAAATTTGGAACTTTTTCAGCATTCTCAGTTATTTTACCCTTCTCAATTCCCAAGTTAAAACGAACTATCTGATGGTCACTATTTCCCAATGCTTCCCCAACAGTCAATTCTTGAACTAAATGATCACTGTTAGAAAGTACTAAATCTAATATATTGTCCCCCCTCGTTGGCTCATTAACAAATTGATTCAAAAAATTATCCTCAAAGCATTCTATGAACCTGCCACTTGTTCTATCCCTACCTATCATATTTTCCCAGTCCACAGAGTTTAAGTTGAAGTCCCCAATAATAACTGCATCTGTTTCACATCCCTTACTTATTTCCCTTATCATTAGTTCATCTATATCATCAGTCTGCCCAGGTGGCCTGTAAAAAGCTCCCAAATGCACCATTCTATTTTTACTGAACCTAATATCTATCCAAAGTGACTCAACTCCATCCTGCTTTATTGAAGTATTTAAACTTGAAACAATGTTGTTTTTTATATAGATAATTATTCCTCCACCAATCCTACCTGTCCTTTGACTAATGTACATATTATAGCCCTGAAAATCAAATTCACTTATAGTGTCACTAAATTCTATTTCATTAACCCATGATTCAGTAACGCATAATATATCTATATCCTCATTGCTAATATAACTAAATAGCTCATCCTTCTTGTTTCTAAGACTACGAGCATTTGTATAGAAACAATTTAACCCCCCTATCCCTGAAGCACCTCTTGAAACTTGAATGACCTCACCTCTATCGCCTTGGAACCTATTTCTGTTATCTGCCAAGTCCATTCTACTTTCAGTACTATAATGTCCTCTCATAATTCCCTGACCACTATTAGTATCTAGTTTCCCGCCCGCAAAGACCTAATAACACGATCATACTCCTCCCACAACACATCTACCCCCCTCCTACTCAAATGCAGTCCATCCATCGCATACATTTCTTTCATTCCAACAAACCTATCCCACACATCCACAAACATGACACCTTCCATCTCACACATCCTCCTCACATAATCATTCAGACCAATTGCACGAGACATCCATTCTACCCCAACATCCATTCTTGGAAGCACACCTGTCACAACACCTTTCATTCTACTTTCTTTCACCTTTTCAATCAACTTCTTGTACCTCTCATGTAACTCACATGCACCCACTTTCTTCACATCATTCACTCCTACATGTGTAATCACAACCGCATCCCTTGCACAGCCAGACACCAGTTCCTCATACCTATCAGACAGATCTCTCACTCCAGCACCCGGCAAACACACCCTCAAACCATTCAATCTACTTGCATTCAACTTCCTATCTAAATATCTAACTCGCGAATCACCCATCACAAGCACTTCAGTCAGACTCCTATTCCTAACCCCCACAGACCTAACTCCATCCCCACTCCTATTCTCATTCAAACTACCAGTCACTCGAACTCCACCCCCACCCCCATCAGTCATATCACTTCCAGTTACTTCCTCTCTTAGGGCACTGAATCTATTAGTCAAGCTAATAGGTTCTGTGTCCCTCTGACTCACACACCTATTCTCCCCCTGGCTAACCACCTCAACAGAGGCAACCCTATTCTCACAAAGAACAGGAGAAGCCTCCCTAGCTTCATGTTTCCTAACCACTCTCCACTGTCCCCCATCCTCACTAGGCCTATTTCTAACTAATCTAAGGGGGCTAACTTCACTATCACTAGAACTATCATATCCTACCTCCTCCACCGGCCCTCTACCTTCACCTGAAACATCTAACTGGCCTACCTCACCACCTAACCTATTCCCAAATCTAGGCCTAACACTAAGTTCCCTCCTGAGCTCAGCAACTAACCCCTCCAGCCTACATATCCTGTCTAAATCCTGCCTTCTCATCCCCTCTAAATCTACAATGCATTCACGCAGCCCACATACAACACATGTATACCCCTCACCTAATACACCACAACCAATGCATACATTCCGACACTCATGCTCACTTTCATCCCCAAACTCCATCACTTATTCAAACAAAGAAAGAATTTAAGTAGCAATAAGAAAAAGAAGAAGAGCAACTTAGCTTTGGCTGATTGTGGTGAGAAAAAAAACAAAAAACAAACAAACTATAGAAAAATCTGAAAAATAGATCAACAGACTGAGAGCTCTATAAAACACGTGCTACCTGTTCGAAGGTCAGTCGAAGACCACCAAATCTTAGTAAGGAAGCTTCAAATCTTCTGTGGCAGGAGATAGAACGGGCATGTAGAAGTAAGCATGTGTGTATAATGGGCGATTTTAATTACAGAAATATAGACTGGGAAGCTCTTGTGGGTGATCAGGAGGCTGAGGAATTTTTGAATGTTGTCCAAGATAATTTTCTGAGGCAGATTATTAATGAACCCACTAGAGGTAATAATATACTGGATTTAGTTCTGACAAATAGGGAAGAAGTTATTAAGGATACTGTGATTGGAGGAAATTTGGGTAATAGTGACCATTGTGAAATTAGATTCAAGATGAAATGGAATGGTATTGATAGTAGCATGAACAATGTTGAAATTCCTAACTTTAGAAGAGCAAATTATATGGGCTAAGGACTTACCTGGAGGCAGTTGTACAGAAACCAGGCAATGAAATCAAATCAGGAATAGATTCAATGATATCAGTTATTGGAGACAATAATCACCAGGAGGAAGAGATTACAATTGAAGAGGAGTATGAAAGAATAATTGAGCAATTAATTATAGGTCAGATGATTAACATTCCATATAAGGAGATTAGGACTAAAAATAATGACCCAAAATGGATGACAAATAAAATTAGGCATTATATTGGCATTAAAAAGGGCATTTATAGGAAAATAAAAAATGGAGAGGATCACTTAAGGCAGAGATATAATGAACTAGCAAGAGATGTTAAAAAGTTAATTAGAGTAGCAAGGAGAAATTATGAAATCAAAGTGGCAATTAGGGCAAAGGAAGATCCTAAAAGTTTTTATCAATTATACAAAACTAAGGTTAGAGATAAAATAGGCCCACTTATAGATTCCAATGGAGAATTAGTGAGTGATAGGGACTCAATGGCTGGAATGCTAAATGACTTTTTTTCTCTCAGTATTTACACAGGAGGATACTCTAAATATACCCGAGGTGTCAATGACCTTTCGGGGTAATGATGAAGAGAAATTAAAGGACATCTTGATCATAAAGGAGATAGTGACCATGGAAATTGATAAAATCAAAAGTAGTAAAGCACCCGGTCCTGATGAGGTCTTACCTAGAATTTTGAAAGAATGTAAGGATGTGTTAAGTGAGCCCCTAGCATGCATTTTTAGAAAATCATTGGAGAGTGGCATTGTGCCAGTGGCATGGAAGAAAGCCAATGTGATACCTATATTTAAGAAAGGGGATAAACCAATATGTCTAATTACAGACCATTAAGTTTGACATCAGTGGTAGGGAAAATGATGGAATCTATTATAGCAAGGAATATTAGAGATCACTTGGATAAGCATAAGTTGATAAAAGAATCACAGCATGGCTTTAGTAAGGGTAAATCCTGTCTCACTAATTTGCTGTCTTTTTATAGTAAGGTGTATGAAGCAGCAGATAATGATGAAAACTATGATATTTTATACTTGAACTTTAGTAAGGCTTTTGATCGAGTGCCACACTTACGGCTTCTGAACAAAGTTAAAGCACACAGGATCGATGGCAGTATATTTAGGTGGATTCAGTCATGGCTTGGTGACAGACAGCAAAGAGTTAGTATAGATGGAGTTAAATCTGAGGGGGGGTGAGGGGGTGTTAGCAGTGGAGTTCCGCAAGGATCTGTTTTAGGTCCCTTGCTATTCTTAATTTATATTAATGATCTTGACATAGGTATAAGTAGTGACCTGAGTAAATTTGCTGATGATACTAAGCTAGGTAGGGCCATTAGGGCTGATTCTGATGCTGTTGTAATGCAGGAGGAATTGACCATTCTGTCCAATTGGGCCAAGAAATGGCAAATGAAGTTTAACATAGACAAATGTAGTGTACTTAGTATAGGTAGAAATAATCCATTGAATAGTTATAAATTAAATGGGAGAATTTTAGGGAGGACCGATTGTGAGAGGGACTTGGGTATTTTGGTAAGTTCAGACCTTCGTCCTAGAAAGCAATGCCTAAATGCTAAGAATAAAGCTAATAGGATATTGGGATTCATTAGGAGGAGTGTAAGCAATAAGAGTGCTGAAGTCATTCTAAAACTGTATCTGGCGCTAGTTAGGCCTCATCTAGACTATGCAGTACAATTTTGGTCACCATATTATAGGAAGGATATTGATTTGCTTGAGTCTGTGCAGAGAAGGATGACAAAGATAATTGGTGGGCTAAGGAACTTACCTTATGGTGAAAGGCTCAGAAAACTAAATCTACATACATTGGAAAGGAGAAGAGTCAGAGGGGAATTGATTGAAGTCTTCAAATGGGTAAAAGGATATAATAAAGGGGATCTGGGTAAGGTTCTTATACTTAGTGAACATGACAGGACACGTAGCAATGGGTTTAAGCTTGATAAGTATAGGTTTAGGAAGGAGATTGGGAGGAATTGGTTTACAAATCGTGTGGTAGATGAATGGAATAGGCTCACTAGGCATGTGATAGAAGCCTCCTCTCTGGGTAGTTTTAAGAATAGATTAGATAAATATATGGATGAAGCTGCTAGATGGGACTGACTTTTTTTTTATGTACATATGTATATATTTTTTTAAGGAGTGGGGAGATTATATTTTGCGATTGCATGAATGGACATAATCCTCTGGATGCATTTTATGTATATTGTAGATTAGATCTGACGAACTCCTGTAAAGGGTGACAATGTTGATGACTTTTCTCTGGTAAGAAATCTTTTGTGTGTTGACTGGAACAGGAGCTGCCAAGTGTAGGCCATGAATGGTCTTTTGCAGTCTCCTTCTTTTCTTATGTTCTTATGAGACTGCAAGGGATGGGAATAGAGGATGTGGGCAGGCTATGTGTATGCGGCCTACGATAGGACTGAGTGGCGCAAAGAGGTAATGAGAGTGGATACGAAATATGAATTAGAAGCAATCTATTTTGAGGACAGAGCAAAAGGAAAGCTGAAACAAAAAAATATTAGATTTAGGAGAAAGGCTCTGGAGAAGAGGAATAAATGGAAAGAGAAGTCTGAATGTATCCAGAGGCAAAAAGGAGCCTTGCATTGAGAATATGTATGATGGGAGTTTTGCAAGCCAGCTACTATTCAAAGCACGGACTGGATCTTGGAGGTGAAGGGAAGGACATACTGATGGAATGGAGGAGAAAACATGCGAATGGTGCCTATTGGGGAAGAATCTATAGAACATTTGATTGTGGAATGTGTGGGCCACAGTCTTGAGAGGGAGAAATTGAAAGAAGAATTAGTGATAGAGCTGGGAAGAGAGAAGTGGGAGGAGGTGGAGAGAAGGGAGGATTATGGACTGAGTGTGGAAAAAAAGATATAGATGATAAGAGAGTAAGAATAGTAAGAGCAACAAAGAAATTTTTGCCGTGTATGTGGAAGAAGAGAAATGAACAAGGCTAATAAATTATTTCTCTTCTCCACAGAAAACTAAATGCTATATCCCGATACAAAGGGTGGCTCAACAACCTGAACCTTAACCTACTTTTTCTGAGCTAAAATCTATGTGGACGAAGTTCATGGCGATTTCCGATTATATACTGGAAGGCTGTGCCCCCCATACCCTTCCTCCAAATGATTGAAATCTCAAGATCATCATAGGCTCATCCCCCCAATGAGCCATCCCCAACAACAAGCCCACCCTCAAAATTAAACTATTGTTTCTTACACTATTATAATTGTTGGTAGATATGTACTTACGTTGTAAAGGTTGCCACTCAGGTTTAGATCAGTGGAATATTCGATGATAGGTGAGTTGTTCAAGAGGTTTCTCGACTGGGGCGTAAATCCAGTCCAAATAACCACTTGGAGAAGGAGTATTCAGGGGAGAAATAGGAAAGGAGATAGTAGGAGGGTAAAAGGGAGAAAGACTTGAACAGGTTCAGTGTTCAAGGTTATACAGAACTGAAGAAATCAGGAAAGAAAGGAAAGAAAGAGGTAGAACTGCAATAATGTGAGTAATTGGGTTAGTAATGGACAACAGATTACAAAAATAGATTTATTTAAATACTATCGACTACAGATATTTACATATTTATACAGTTCTTTACATAGAATTTTATAAAGATGTTTTCTCCCTAAACAAAATTCAAATATAAGACTGATATCTAATTAAATGATCAAGGTGATACAGGTATACTTATTTATTCAGAGCAAACCGCTGGAGTATTGGAGAACCAGCATCGGTAGCAATCGGATGTGTTCTCGGAGAGCTCTCTATTCAGTGATGTTTTTTTGTTTTTGACTTTTCAGTGTAATATATTTAAGTTCGGGAAGATAGTTAACTTTTAGTATTAGACATAATACTAAAGGAATTTTTAATTATATTTTGAAAAATTTCTCAGTATGGCTGTTGCTTTGGATGATGTGAGTGTGCCTTTTGATGTAAGCAGTGTGTATGTAGTTTCTGGTGTTGAAAGAAGAGCAAATGTATTTGAATGCCTGGTTTTTATATGACTAGTGCAAATGTGGCTTTGGTAGAGGAGGTGAGTTGGTTGCGTGATGAGTGCAAGAGATTAAGTGAGTTGGTGAATGAAGTGAGAAGGGATGCGAGTGTATGCATGAAGAATGTGGCTGGGACCAGGAGGGTGGAAGATAGGCCTAGACTAGAGACTGGAGATTAAGAAGTGACTGAAGATGAATGTTGGGTGAATATGGATAGAATAGATAGGTTAGGACAGGTTATTTCTGTGAGTAAGAGGGATATGGAACCTGTTAGGTTAACTAACAGATTCGATGCCCTGAGAGGGAAAGAGGTTGAAAGTGATTTGTCTGATGTGGTTGTGGCAGAAAGTGAAATAAGTGGTAGTTTGAGTGAGAACAGGAGGGAGGGTAATACTAGGCCTAGGGGGACTAGGAGGATGACTGAGGTGCTCATGATGAGTGACTCTCAGATTAGATATTTAGATAGGAAGTTGAGTCCAAGCAAATGGAAGAAAGTGAGAGTGTTTGCCGGGTGCTGGTGTAAATGATGTGTGTGAGAGGTATGATAGTCTGGTGTCTGCGTGTGAGAGGGATGCAGTTGTGATTACACATGTGGGAGTAAATGAAGGTGGGTTCATATGAGTTACAAGAGAGGTACAAAAGGTTAGTTGAAAGAATGAATGAAAGTACAGTGAAAAGCGTTGTTTCAGGTGTGCTTCTGAGATTGGATGTGGGGGTGAAATGGTTGCCTCGTGCAATTGGACTGAATGAGTATGTGAAAGGCCTGTGTGAGGAGTTGGGATTAGTGTTTGTATATGTTTGGAATTGGTTTTATGGGAATAAAGCATTGTATGCATCGGATGGACTTCATCTAAGCTGGGCTGGGGTTGACGTGTTGTGGCAGGAGTTAGATAGTGTCGTTGGGTCTTTGCAGGTAGGAAACTAGTTACTGATAGTGGTCAAGGAAATATAAGAGTACAGGGTGGGGCAGGGAAAGGAAAGAGATGCAAAGGAGACAGAGTGGAAGGTATACATTCTAAAAGAGGTGCTTTAGGGATAGAAGGGCTGAGTTGTCTTTATACCAATGCTCGTAGTCTTAGAAATAAGAAAGATGAGTTATTTAGTTATATTATTGATGAAGATATAGATATAATGTGTGTAATAGAATCATGGGTTAATGAAAATGAATTTAATGACAAAATGATTGAATTTGAACTACAGGGTTATGGTATGTACATTAGTCAAAGGAGAGATAGGACGGGTGGTGGGTTGATTATTTATATCAGAAATAGCATTTCTTCAAATCTAAATAATTCTATAAAGCAAGAAGAAGTTGAATAATCACTGTAGATAGATATTAGGGTCAGTAAAAATAGGATGATACATTTGGGAGCCTTTTACAGACCACCCACCCAGACAGACTGTATTGATGAGCTAATGATCAGGGAAATAAGGAAAGGATGTGAAGTAGATACAGTTATTCTTGGTGACTTTAATTTAAATTCTGTGGACTGGGAAAATATGATAGAGCAAGTTGTAAGTTTATAGAATGCTTTGAGGATCATTTTTTGACTCAATTTGTTAATAAGCCAACAAGGGGAGACAATATCTTAGATCTAGTTCTTTCAAATGGTTAACACTTGGTTTAGGAATTGACTGTCGGGTAAGCATTGGGAAATAGTGATCATCAGATGGTTCATTTTAATTTGGGAATAGTGAAAGGTAGAACATCAATAAACTCCACAAAAACTCCAAATTTTTATAGGGGAGATTATGATAAATTACAAAACTTGCTAAATCAGATTAGGTGGGATATAGAATTCAGGGGCAAGAATACTTATGAGATGTGGGACACGTTTAAGACTATACTAAACATAGTCCAGGGGTGGGGTATTCCAATGAAGGCTATTAGGAAGAAATGTAGGAAACCGTTGTGGTGGAATCACAAGATAGGTAGGAAAATTTCTGAGAAGAAAAGGGCATACCATAGATACTGGAGAGAAAGTACTTTTGAGAATTTAAATCATTATAGGTTGACCAGAAATAAGCTAAATAAGATTATTAAGAAGAGCAAAAGGGCGGCAGAAATTAATTTAGCGCAAAATAATAATAAAGATCCAAGAAACTTCTTTAGCTATTATAGAATTAATAACAAATCTAACAGTGATAAAATTGGGCCTATTAGATATGAAGGGGTTTTAAAAGGGTCTGATGAGGAAATAGTAGATTTTCTTAATGATCATTTTTCTTCAGTATTTACACAAGAGAATCAAGATAGATTAATTGATCATAATTCTAGGTCAAGGGAAGTAGTGTTGAATACCATTAATGCGAACAGGGAAATAATTAAAGGTCTTATATTGGAGTTAAATACTAGTAAGTCATCTGGCCCAGATAATATTCATTCTAGGTTACTCAAAAAAGGTGTAGATAGTATTGCAGTAGCTCTTGAGAAGATATATACTAGATCACTAGAGTTTGGAGAAATAGCTACTGATTGCAAATTAGCGAATGTAGTGCCAATTTTTAAAAAGATAAGTTAAGAGGACCTAAATAACTTTGTGCCATTAAGCGTAACTTCTATCGTTTGTAAAATTCTTGGGAAGATAGTTAAGAAGGGGATTTCTGACCATCTAGAGTGTGGTAGGTTAATAAATGATGCTCAGCATGGGTTTAGAAGGGGTAGATCGTGTTTAACAAATTTTCTGAATTTTTCTGGATTATGTTCCTCACCAATTAGATAAGGGAGAGAATTTTGATGTAATTTACTTAGATTTTAGCAAAGCTTTTGATAAGGTTCCACATAGGAGATTAGTTCACAAATTAAAAATGTGGGGGATATGTGGTAAAGTTTTGAATTGGATAACTGAATGGCTGAAAGACAGGAAAAAGAGAGTTGTGCTGAATGGGGTGAGGTTACAGTGGAGGGACGTTATCAGTGGCATACCTCAGGGATCCATTCTAGGCTCTTTATTATTCATAGTTTATATAAATGAACTTATGGAGGCTATAAATAGCAAAGTGTCAATTTTTGCTGATGACACTAAATTGGCAGCTGTAATCAAAGAAGCTGAGGGTAGCTTTAAAGTGCAGAGTGGCTTAAATAAGTTATTAGCTTGGGCTCAGAAGTGACAGATTACTTTTAACCTTAAAAAATGCAAAGTTCTTAACTTTTGAACGGATAATAGGGAATTTAGCTATGAAATGGATGGGCATTGGCTGAATTTAGTTGAGGATGAGAAGGACTTAGGTGTAGTAATAGATAGGTCACTGAAGTTTTCAAAGCAGTGTATTGAGGCAAAAAATAGAGCAACTTGGGTGCTAAGATATATTAACAGGAATGTTGACTACAAGAGTAAAGAGGTTATCCTTAAACTCTACAACTCGTATGTTAGGCTATATTTCTATGGCAGTGTGTCTATCACCCTTTATTAAATCATAAAAAACCCCTATATTTCACCCCAGTTCTCCGATGCAAAAATACCATGAAATGGCTTAAGTTATGCTCGCATGTTTGTTTTTAATATTATCTATTTGATTTTTTTCTTCAGAGCCACGATGTAGAAAGAAGTAGTAGTATTGTATTTAAGCATGGTTAGTATATTTTCATGTTTAGATAGGAAGTTAACAATTCTTGGCTTTATCCTCGTACAAAAGGGTTAGATCCTAAACATAAAATTATACAGGAGGTGGTGTCCTGTCTCATGTGCAAGAGGGAATTTACTATTAATGAACAATTTCATTTTTGTTGTGATAAAAACTTTATTTCCCCAAGGAAATAAATGTACCTACCCTTCTTCAAGCCAGAACCTTGGGAGGTGATAATTCATTATTTCTAGAAGCACTGTTAAAATCAGTGGAACGCAGAAAATGGTGGAAATAGACAAGGCCAAATTCTGAGCAATGATGTATAAGGTTAGGTTCAGTACTTGTTTCGGTAATTCTATAGATTAATGCATAAAAATATTCCACAGATCTTGTTACTAAACATGCTTAAATACCCTACTACCTATAGCTTTCTACATAAGTATTCAGAAGATAAAAATGAACTAAAACTAATATTAAAAACAAACTCACAAGTGTAACTTAAAATACAATCCATGTGATGTGAGCCACCCCTCAGCAAGACCATCTCAGATTTGCTTCAAATTTGGTATATTCTCAGCTATATGTGAAATATGACTAAAATCAAAATTTTAGATCTTCTCAGCATTTGGCACTCAATTTGCTTTGGCCTCGTGCCACTATATTAATGGCTGTAACTCAGGAAATAATGAACATAGAAATATTAAAATGAAAAATATATTTTCTCCATAATCCCTATCTATGTGTTTTACAACTGTACCAAGTTTCAGAATTGGCTGGCCAGCATGAATGAAGTATTTATTTTTTTTTTATTCATGCTTTAAAAAAAAATATTGTTTTTAAGGCATTTTTAACCAGATATTTTTATTTTTTAATTTAGAGTAACATTTACTTAAATAATTTATTCCTATTTAGTTATTCTTTAAAATGACACCCAAATCATCTTCCTATAGTTAAAATTAACTAGATAAATTATACTTAAAATAAACAAGTTTAAAGGATTAGAAGAGTAGAAAAATAGCTACCCCCCCCCCCATTGAAATGACTAAAATTGAAGCAGAGTGACATTTCTGTGCCATATCATACAGAAAGGGGCCTTGCCATGGAGAATGATGAACTGTGAAAAGACTTTAAAATGCAAGCTTACAAAGACCTTACAAACATCAGATTCAGGACCCTTTAGACTGTTCTAAATTTTGAAAGACGCACCTTCCAACCATTTATTGCAAATATGCCACAATAGATGAATATTGCCACTTAAAGCTTGCTATGGTACTGAAAACATCTCCTGAAGAAAATGAGGTTGAGCTATCTTTTCTAAACACCCATGTAACAAATTAATCATATTACTACCAAAACAACAAGATATACTAATCATTAGAGATCTTACAGGAGATGACCCAGAGAAAACAAAACTTGTTGCTCCAGCAAAGTGTCATCTCTTGTAAGATCTCTGTTCTCCTGTTTTTGTTGGCACACATTTCCTTTATCAGGCATCAAGCCCTGTTTTTGGTTCTACAAAGTGGATGCATTCACCCTGTAGACTCAATATATAGGTATATATATATATTGTGCAGGGTTGCTCCTATAGAGGTGGATTATAGTACCTTGAAGATGGAAGTATATAGCCTATAATATATATATATATGTTCTATTGAAGTCCACAGCTGTGGCAGCGTTATTAATTTTAACTTGTATTTTCTTAATATTTCTTATACAAGTTTTTTAACGGGGTCTTCGAGGCGAGAAAAAACATCCACAAATGACTTGGAAGGCTCAGATTGTCTGACTATTTGTTGCTCCGATCTAGTTCTCTGGCAAAGGAGGCAAAGAAAAATAAAGTTTGAAAATGTGCTTCTTTTAATTGCAGTCAACTCAGGGATGCCAAGATGTCGGGAGTATGGTTTTCAGTTGAAGCTGCACGTTAATTGGCGGTTTCTTCATTTGAATGATGACGGCTTTGGCCATCCCAATCTTCTGTGATTTTAGAGTCTTAGGACGATGGAGGTGTCCTGATTCAGTTTTTCGCAGGTTAGGGTAGTGCCATGAGAGTGGCATGTTTTTTAATTGATTAAAAAACACGCCTTGAAGACCCTGTTAAAAAACTTGTAAGAAATATTAAGAAAATACAAGTTAAAATTAATAATGCTGCCACAGCTGTGGACTTCAATAGAACCTGCATACAACATGGCCTTTTACCTAATTATATATATATATATATATATATATATATATATATATATATATATATATATATATATATATATATATATAAATAAATAAATAATTACTGGGTGAGGTTATACATATTTTTAACTGATTTCTATTTTGATCAATCCATTAGGATGAACATTTCTCTTCATGATCATGGGTCTGTTAATCTTTGTATATAAATTTGTTGGTTTATGTAAAAAACTTTTTAGATTGCATTATGGTTCTGGTTTTTATTTTTTGATAAATGTTACATAACCAGTAACAAATTATTTTATATTTTAGGTCAGGGTACTCTACAGCTTTAAATCTCAGGCTGGTACTGGTGAGATGACTGTTCATGAAGGAGAGGTTCTTACCGTGACACGTATTGATGTTGGAGAAGGGTGGTGGGAAGGAACGAATGCTCAGGGAGTTACCGGCCTTTTCCCAGCTGCCTATGTAGAAGTAAGTGGTAGTAATTCTTATTTTAACATATGCTGACTTTTTCAATTATTAAAAAAAGAATTTGAAACCTGTTAACAATTAGCAAATCCTCAAAGGAAAGGAAGGAAAAAAAGCACTAGAAAGATAAGGAAACGAGGATTAAACATGTTTCAGCATTTCACAATCTCACTCATTACACTCCCAATCAAAAACATAAGTTCTCAAAGCTAAAACTTCATGTTTATTTTTCAGGATTTAGGAAAGAAATTTATAGTACTTTATTCTGATATTTGGGGTGTAGATTACCATGTGATAGTTTTTATAGTAGAGCTTTTTGGGTGGAAGTAAACTATGAGAACTTGATGTAACTCTCGGGTCATTCCCTTCCCCCTTTTTCTGCCTACCAGGATACCATTCTGGAGTTTGTTTGCTGCCATACCTCTGCTCCCAAATCTTCTAGAGCACTGAGAGTATTGTGTTAAAATTTCTTGGAGCATTTCATGTCAGACTTGTGCTGTCAGTGTATGGATATTGCTCCAAATACAAATGTTAAATGTGAAGAAGAGTTGGGGTAGGTCTCTATCTCTCTCTAGCTTAGCAATTAGGACTTCTCAGTCCGGTGGATAGGGTTCCCCTCCCACCACCCTTAATAGGTAAAATGGCTTCCCATTTACTGAGCTGTCCCCAAGCATCTCACCCCGAAAGAAGTGGTGGCCCACTGTGAACTTTTGTGTTGATCTCTTCCGAACTCTAGTGATGGTACAGGATTTTATCTATCTGTTACAGAAGGCTCACTCACTCCTGATGGGAGAACAGAGTCCACCTGAGCTTGACCATTGGCTGAAGACCTCACTGGGATCTTCCCCCCCACTTTTCACTCCTCAGATAGTGGCATTCTTTGTAGCCAGCACCAATTGTTCTTCCATTTCGAGCTGGTATTACAGTCCTCAGATCTGTTTCTAGCAGTGATGTGTCAGCCTGTATGGCCCTCATGGGGCTACCTGTCACATGAAGTCTATGGGAGAGCAGGTCAGCCCCAAAGGAAAATAAGAAAAACAAAAACTCCTTCTGGGAGGCATTGTGTGTGTAGGTCATTTTGCCTTAGAACCATATTGAGGCAGGTCCATCTAACCTTGTCTCAACTATGGGAAGGAGAAAGTCCCCACCCCTAGAAAGTTGAACCAAAAGATGGGTGGAGCTTTGAGGCTAACAGATTTAAATGGGTTTCTCATCATCATTGTTCCCATGTCTCCCCATTTTTTTGACAGAAGCATTCTTGGTTATGTGGCATACCCTGCCCATAGTGTGCTCTTGAAGGCTCTGTAGACCCTTGATATGAATTTTATCAAAGGAGTAGTTTATGCCAGGGAATTGCTGACCAGCGGGCTGTAAGGTTTGAGTGTGTGATGAGGAAGTAAGGAGGGATCCTTACTCACCCCAACTCTTTTTAACATTTGCAGCTCCTTCTATACTGTATGGTATTGTTAGTGTGTGAAAGCATTTCTACCTATACCTGTATATTCTTTTCTATTGCCACCAGTTTAGCCACATGAGCATATTGTTGATATGCAAAGATGGGTTCTTCCAAATTTACTTACCTAGCTCTAAATCTGTGCACACAACAACACACAGCCAAATGCATGAGTTGTGGTGGATTCTCTAAGCAATGGAATTCTTATTCATTTGAGAAAGAGGTCCTGGCTGTTTAAACCCTTGACTATTTCATATAGAAAGACTTAAGAGATAGTCCTATTGCAGTATATGCAACCAGGCACTTCCTATACCTCTTTTGAAAAAGGCCCCCCTCCACTTGTGGCTTCATGGGCCTATGAGTGCAGTAGCTCCTCTGCCCATTTGGAATCTTTCAGTGGTTTCAACTACCCCTGGGTGCCACTTTGGTACAGCTGGTGGCACACTGGGCTCGAGCCCTGTTTGTGCCCAAACTGCCTCCACACTCCTGTATGCCCTCTTTGAGAAGTACAAAGTGACTACCACTTCCTAAATATGGAAGTGGTCAAGCCCAGAAAGGTGGCCCCCATTCCACCCTGTAGGCAATTTATATTCTACCCCCAAACATGTCTAACAATAAACGAGCTTCGCTTCCCATAAGTTAATAGGAGCATAACTGGCAGCCGACCACTTCAAAAAAGTAAGAGAACAGCCAGAATCCACTGTGTAGTGTGTGGAAGCTAGTCTCCATACACCACATGCTGTGCTGGTTTCTGGTATAGGCATCTTGCACTTGATGCTCTATTCACCTGCACCACATTATGCACATAACAATAGATCAACACCACCAGCCCACCATCTATACTCCCATCCCCCACAAACTCCATGATTCAATAATACACACTACCCCCTTCCCTTCTTCCCTGCCCATCATGCTATCTAGTCACATAACCTCCTCTAGCAACGCCCTAACTAACAAATGGGACTCAAGGAATTCCTCATCAACCCAACCACACCATACATCTAGCTTTCATCCAGGAATCACAACTCACACATGCATAAAAAAAGGTCCATGCTACACAACACACATCAGGCAAGACAAAGAAATGGATGTGGATGCCTAATCACATATTTCAAACAAAGACTATATCCCTTTCACCTACACAACTAGTCACTTAAGCCTCCAAGATTGGAAATTCAAGCCTTCTGATTATACATTAACAGTACAATCTGTTCATACCTTCCCTGCATCCTTTCTACCAGACTATGAGCCTGACTCAAGGTAATCAGGGATGATTTCAATTCTCATGACACTACCTGGCTAGAATCCCAAGACAGAGACACAAAGAGTCTGCTGCACCTATTCATCCTGAACAATCCTTCTACTTTTACACACAAATCCTTCAACACTGACTCTCAAGAGACCTCCCCATACATCACCCTCTGCTCACCTAACCTAACCACAAATAACCTGGCAACCTTATACTGCATTTTCCTTTAACAAGCTACCAATCATCATACAAATAGCCCTTGAGAAGCCTGTATTTCCACCAAACCCATGTGCTTACACCAACTACAACAAAGCTCACTGGAATCTCTTGATCAACTACTAAACCATAACTACAAGGTTGGTTTCTCATTCTCCTAGTTCAGACACACAAACAAGGCCTAAACACACCTTGCTAACATTCTCTCAACAGCCAGCAACCAACAAATGCTGAGTAGAAACCTAACACACTATAACCCAAACTTCTCCCCATAAATCAGACAACTTCTCAAAACAACCACACACCGAAAACCACCACTGACATTACTTTAAACTACACAGCAACAAAAAATCATGGGAAAACTATTAGAGGACTTGCTAATTCAAACAGCGATGAGGAAGATGCTTGCAAAGTCATCTACTCAAATCCAAACACGGTCAACTTCTACAGACAGGCAAACACCCTCATATGGCTTGAAAAATAAGTAACAGAACTCCTGAGCACTCACACAGAACTACAAACAAACCTATACACTTTCATTTGACCATGATATGTGTAGACAATTCACCACATAAGTGGTATCCCATGCCTTATAGCAGACAAATGCCCCACCTCTCCAATGCCTCTGGACCTGACAACGTTCAATTAAAACACACTGGTCCAAGAGGCATCAATGCCCTCACACAAATCTTCAAACTCTATCTTTAATAACTCTCTTACAAATCTCACATCATACGCATCTTCAAGCTTTTACTTGCTGGCACTCCTACCTCTCTTCTCTGAAGTGGGTGTACCTTAGGAATGCCATTACACTCCTTGGGTGATTCAACAAGTCCTTAGAGATATTGTGTGTAGTGCGTGGTTGTGTGAGGTTTGGGTAGTCTATAAGTAGGTGTTTGATGCTGTTTTGGCTTTGGTTGCATCTGGTGCACTTTGGTGTTTTGGCAAGGTTTATCTTTGTGTTTGTATTGTTGTAATATAGTGGAGTGTCTTGACCTGAGTTGGGATTGGATTGCTTTGTTCTGTAATGATTTCTCTGATTGATTTTTTAAGGGGGGGGGGGTCATTTAAGATGTCATTTTGTGGTAGTGTGTTCAAGTATCTTTGGGTGAAGTTGGTAGGATGTGTGTGATTAAGTAAAGTTTAGTGGTAGGGGAAAGTTATTGTAAAGGTGTTGGAAGTAGTCTACTGGGGCCTATTTTTTGTCAATGGGAGGTGGAGACTTTCACCACATCCCTCCTTCCTTAAACCATTCAATCCATTTTTATTTTATTCACTATCTACTATGCTACACTCATTCCGCTATCATACACACCTTTTATTCTTACTACTTTCAGTATTCTAATACACCATTCTGAACTCATTCACACTTCCCTACAGATCCTTGACTATGCATAGCAGGTAAATTCATCAGATCTGTCAAGTTGTCTGGGTCAGTCTTCTCATCAAATATAGTTCCATAATTCTCTCTGCCTTCTACACCTTCACTCTTCACATTCCATCAACCACACTACTGACTCAACTCATCATTTCCCTTCCTTCAGTCACAGCCTTACACAGCGCATTCACATATAGGATGTTTAGTGGTAGTGTGTTCAAGTATCTTTGGGTGCATGTTTGATGTGTGTGATAAGTTGGTTTGGTGGTGGTGGAGGAGGTAGGTTATTGTATAGAGGTGTTGGAAGTAGTGTGCTGAGGCTTATTTTTTGTGTATGGCAGGTGGGGATAGGTCATTGCTCTGCTTTAAGTGTTGGGTTCCATCTATGTCTAGTTTTAATTTTAATTGGGAATATTTTTGTTTCAGCATGTAAGTTAGGGGGTTGTATGCTTGTGTGTGCATACTGTGAAGTTTTGAGTTTGTTCGCCTAAGTTTTAGCTTTGGTCGTGTACCATGCTGGTGGTGTGAATGAATTGTTTGTATATTGGTGAGTCTCTTTCTGCCGTCAAAATGTAATGTTTGATAGTGCTTTGAGGGTGGTGATTTTCTTTGTGGCCTCGTTTGTACTCTGTTGTGTTGGTTTGGAATGTCATACAAGTTCTAGAATGGTGCAGGTTTTGTTTAGTGTGATTTCAGGGGGTTTGTTTGATTCTTGTTAGTCAGGTGTAAAAAGCATTACTGTTGATTTGTTGGTTGAAATGGTCATGTGGTTTTGTTTGAGCCAGTGTTCTAGTGTGTATATATCTTGTTGGAGTATCCTGTTTGCTGTTATGATTAGGGGTGTTGTGTTATGAGTGAGATGTCATTTGCATAGGTGGTGTTGATTAATAGGTTTTTGTGGTTATGGTCAGGTGTATGATATAAGGGTTTAGTTGGTGACTTTGGCCTGTCTGCCAAATATGAAGTTTATTAGCAACTTTTTGTCATTGTTGGGGAGGTTGGTGTTCAGGAATTTTTCTAAGGTTTTGTTCATGTCTATTGCAGCAAAAATTATGAGGGAGATAAGTAAGGGCTAGTTGAATCTATTGATTATGCATTGTGTGAGGTTGGTGAGCAAGGTCATGGTTGAGTCTGCTTTCCTGAAACTGTGCTGTGTCTGAGGTAGAAGTATATTTGCTGTGATTCTTTAGTGTATTGGTTTGAGAGTTTTTGATAGTGTGCACAGAAGTGAGATTGGGGGGTTAAAAGTTGGCTTGTGTTGTAGGTTTATCTGGTTTGAGTATGGGTATGATGGCTAGTTTCCAGATTGTGTGAGATTGTGTTGGTGAACTAGGAGTGGTTAAAAATTTCTGTGATAGCTGAGATTGATGTGTACCTAGGTGCTTGAGAGGGATGTTTGATATATTGTGTGGACCAGTGGCTTTGGAGTTTTGGTGGTTTGTTGGACATTTTCTGTGCTGAAGGAGGGTGCTTGGTCTTTGGATATGTGTGCTCTTTTTTTGTGGATCTGTTTTGTCTGTGTGTTGGGAGGAATGTAATGTTCGCATTGTGTTTTGTGAGAATATTAGTATTGTGTGTTGCAGTTTTGTTGTTTCCTTTAACTAATGACCCATGTCAGGGGAGCTGGGTTGGTACATCATTTGCTGATTTTCTTTATGGTTCTCCAGAGTTGTGTTGAGTTTTTGTGGTTGTGTCGGTGTATTGGTTCCAGTTTTCTGTTTGTTGTTTAGTGATTAGGTTGGTGATGTGGGTGTTGAATATTAGATGTGTTGTGTTCTTGTTGTGAGTGGGCCCTGTTTTGTTTTAGAATGTTACACTGCTTTATGCAAGTCTGCTATTTCCTTTGTAAAATTGGAGTTGTAAGTTTGTTTCTATATACAGGGGGTCCTCAGTTTGACATCCTCGCCTACAGTGTTTCATGGTTACGTTGCTACGTGGTGCTATATGAGGAAGATGGCTTTGTTTACACTCTGGTTATACTCCATATTGGATTGTGCTACATTGACTTTCTTTCATTTGTGTTGTCTTTTGGGGAACTTTTCACCCTTCATTATGGCTCCCAACCTTAAGTCAGACTCTTCTGATGGTAGTGCTTACAGGAAAAGGAAAGCCATCTTAATGGAAGTGAAATTATATATAATAAAATGCTCGGAAAAGTTGCTTGGTCTAAGTCGCACGACTTTCTCAACAACATTCATCGTCGTTAAAAGGCATATACTTAATGTGTGAAATGATCTGCTCCTATTAAATCATAAGTTCTCTATTTGCCAGTACATTAGATGCACTTTTTTCTTGAAAATAAGTATCTAATAATTACTATGGCATCCATAGTTCAGACACCTAGGCTTACAGGCTAGGCATCTGTACTATGGCTGCATTAGATGCACAGTAATTATTAGATACTTATTATCAAGAAAAAAGTAAGCATGTACCAGCAAGGCAATTTTGAGGATACTTAGCTTTCTCATCCATGAGTGATATCCAACAGTTCAGCCACTATATATTCATTTAAAAATTGGACAAAGATTACTTCTCTGAGGCAAGTGCAGCTCATTAAATCTCAACTCCAAGAGAGACTACACATATAGCTTTCTTCAAGCTTTGTGCAAGAGATCCCTTTGCTAAGTCATTCTATCATCATCAGCTTCCATCATATTACACCTCGCAAAATGGCAGCTGGAACAGACAAAAAAAGGAGTGAACCAGTAGATGGATTTTCAGTCATCAAATTTGCTAGTGCACGAGGAAGAGTGTATATATTGTAAATCTGAACCAACAAGAATATTTCTTTCTCAGGATGCTCATGCTATAAGAACTTTTAATGAGTTAAACATAACATGAGCAAAGAGAATGATAAATGATTGGCTTACCTTGGGAAAAGGACTAATACTGTATCCAGGGATTCATGATATTTCGTTCCAGAGAATATCGTTGCTGTCTGGAGTAACTTATTCCTCTTGTTAGTATTTTGGGTAAGCTATCATTAACTTTCTCTTGTAACAATGAATTTATTGAAAAATGTCCAGAATGCCTTTAGTTATGAATACGTGGAAGTTGACCCTTTTTTAGAGAACTGAGAGAGCCAATGCTTTTACTTCTGCGCCGGAGCCTTTGTCATGAGTCACGCGATATTAAGTTTTAGCGAAAAAGGTATCACCTGGTTAACCTCAAAGTTTAGCCAAGCAAAATCATCATTCTCAAGAAAATTACTGAATATTTTATCTTTAAATTAATGATCATTGAAATATATAAATTAATGAAAATGACAATGAAATCAAACATAAATTATTATAATGCATCATGTTAAAGGTCCTACTTCATTTGAATATATCTGTACACTCAATGTAACAGTCTGCTTAACACATAGAGAAGCTTGCTTCAAACATGGTCTGTTAGAAGATGATTCACAATGGAATGCTACTTTAACAGAAGCATCTGTATCTCAGAGTGCAAGAAGTCTTAGAGCTCTTTTTCCCATCTTCATTAAATGTTGTGAAATAAGTGTTCCATTAGGGTATTGCGATAAACACAAGGACACCTTAACTGAAGATTACTAACACCAATTACAAGTGCAGTTGCCAGATATTGAAATTTCTTACAATGATGAACTGTATAATAAAGCATTGATCGACATTCAGAATAGAATCATAGCCATGGGAGAAACTTATCTACACACTTATGGCCTTCCAAAGAAAGTAAAAGGAAATGAGAATGAGTTAACAAGAGAATTGGTGAGAGAAACTGCATATATCTTTATTGGTAAGCTACATAGAAGAAAATGAGAGAAAGTTTTACCTGATTAGAAAATAGCTTATGACACAATTATAGATGTTGTTAGATACCAGAGAGGTGGAATAGTCTTCCTAGATATGCTTGGTGGAACAGTAAAAATATTTGTTACCTCCTTACTACTGGCCAAGGTAAAACATCAAAAAAAATAATTGCACCTGTAGTTGTTTCATCAGAGATTGCTGTTACATTATTAGCTGGGGGTTGGACAACTCATTCAACATTCAAAATTTCACTGGACCTGAACAGGAATGAAAGTCCTATCTGCAATATATCAAAGAATTCTGGAATTGAACAAGTTATCAAAAGGTGTTACTTGATTATTTGGGATGAATGCACTATGAACCATAAGAAAGCTTTGGATAGAACACTAAGGGATATGAGGAACAATGAATGATAGGTGGAATGCCTGTGCTTCTCTCCGGTAACTAGACAAATCATCCATGTCATTCCAAAAGGTACTAGAGCAGATGAAATTAGAGCTTCAATAAAATCATTTATATTATGGAGACATGTAAAGATCCTAAAATTGACAACTAATATGAGAGGATACATTTATGGAGATGTAACATCAGATCAATTTGCTGGGAGAAGGGAGAGTCCCAATTGATAGGGAGTTTCATTAATCCATCACCCATAAACTTGCTAACTCTGGGAGAAGGGAGAGTCTCAATTGATAGTGAGTTTCATTAATCCATCACTCATACGAGGGGCGGTCAATAAGTTTTGCGAATCGGTAGGGCAAAACAGAGCAAGGGGGATGGCTGTTTGTGGGGGTGTTAGGACAAGTCAGGACCTGCAGCCGCACACTCCTGCCTCGTCTATTTAAGAAGCAGGAGCTGATCGCAGATCGTCAGTCACAAATTTTTCAACAATGGAGAAGGTTGAGCACCGCGCAGTGATAAAATTTTTGACCAAGGAAGGCAAAAATGCAAAAGAGATCCATAAACGCATGGTTGCAGTGTACACCGACACCGGCCTTTCCTATGCAACCATTGCTCTCTGGAATAGGGAGTTCCGCCATGGTCATGAGTCCCTTGAAGATGACCCCCGTCAGACGTGACCAACGAGGACAATGTGGCCCGTGTGGATAGGATGATCCTCAAAAATCGACGGGTGAAGGTCGAAGAAATCGAGCGAGAACTTGGAAAATCACATGGAGGTGTTATGAACATCATCCACGACAATTTGGCCATAACCAAGGTCTCTACCCTTTGGGTCCCTAGAAACCTCACGCCCCATGATCGACTTCAACGTCATCAAAGTCCACAAGGCCAGAGTTGCACAAGCTGCCCTGCGCGAATGCGGATTCAAGGAGCTCAACCATTTTCCCTACAGTCCAGATCTGGCCCCTAGCGACTACTTTTTATTCCGCCAGTTCAAAGCTGTACTGCGTGGACGCCGGTTTGGGGACGATGAAGATGTCCAGCTCACCGTCCAGGAGTGGATTGAACAGCAGTCGGGAGATTTCTGGTTGTCGGGAATTCGAAGCCTCAGGGACAAGTCGCGCAAGTGCATCGAAGTCGAGGGTAGTTATATGGAAAAATAATAAAACACTTTTCCTCATATCTCATTTCCTTATATCCGAATTGCAAAACTTATTGACCGCCCCTCGTATGTACTTTATTACCATCAACTTTGGAGTTAATTGCCAAAGTCTTTCCAAATATCACTGGTCATTATCAAAATGGTAAATAGTTGTTTAAGAGAGCCATTCTAGCACCAAAAAAATACCACAGTCAATTTAATTAATTTTTGAACTTTTGAAAATGATTCCTGGAAAACTGTCACTACTATAAATCTCTTGATACTGTTATTAGCTCATTGGATGCAGTCAATTATCCAACAGAATTCCTTAATTCTCTTGAATTATCTGGATTACCACCACTGACTAGCTCTGAAAATTGGCTCTCCAATAATGCTCATACAAAATCTTGATCCTCCAAAACTCTGCAATGGCACAAGACTTATACTGAATAGAATGATACTTCCTGTTATTGGAGCAACATTTTTATACTTTTGGGAGAGATATCTATATATCAAGAATTCCATTGTTCCCTACAGATGTTATGTTTAATTTTAAAAGTCTGCAATTTCCACTCAAACTTGCTTTTCAATGTCAATAAACAAATCACAAGGTCAAACATTGTCAGTGACTGGATTATACTTAGAAGATCCTATTTCATATGGTCAATTGTATGTTGGATGCTCCAGAGTTGTAAGCAAAAGAAATCTGTACATTTATACACCCATTGTTTACAGATAAATCCTTTTGTAAAAATCTAATACTTAAAAATATGCTATATTATTTTCGTTTCTATGTTATCCTAGATATTTGTTAGTTTTTATGAGATGTTATATTCCTGGAATATATTATTTAGAAACTAAGTTTGAAATCATTCAATAATTTTATCCTGGGCAACCTTATGTACTTCTTGTTTAAAATAATTTGTAAAAGGCAGTGTACACTTTGTGTTTCCACCCTCTACATATAATAGAACAAACAACTAATAATCATCAAACTGCTCACAATCATCGAATAAAACCAAAACATGTAAATAACCTAACCTAGGAAACAACAAATTTCTTCAATCCCTTAGTGTACTTTGAGAGAGGTGCAATTAAACCTGAGCAATGCTGAGTATCCTACTAGTATTAATCTAAATGTCCTCTCAAGAGGTACTTAATAAATGGTTAAAACTATAACTTTTTATTTAGCTATAGAATTCTTTAATCTGTTATATCAACCTAATTTATGAAAGTAATGAGAGTGTGTATTAATTAATCAAATTTACTGATTCTTCCAGTTCCTTAGATCTTCTCTCAATCATTACAAGCCTTTAGATATATTTTTTATTTTAATGCCAGTGATTTTAATTGTTGTTGAAGTGGTTGTTATAATGTTTTTTTTATATTTCTTTTAAGGAAATAGGATCAGCTCCACCGTCTATTCCTCCACCTGCATTGCCTTCATCTTATGCCAATGCTGGTACATTCTCAGTGGATGATTTAGCTAATGATTTTGGCTTTGAATCTCTATCCCAATCAACAACTAAAGCAACAGCATGGAATAATGCCTCTAGTAATACACAAAGTTCCCAACAGCCAAGTATAGGGTATAAGGCACCATCCACTGTGGTATGTTTTAATTTTTCTTAATTACAAGGTTGGGGAATGTCATTGAAAAGTATAATATAGTTGAGATTTCAAGTTTCTAGCATTTTATATGCATTAGATCTGAAGTAATGGTATTTTGAACAAAATATTAGAATAAATCTACTAGTTAAAATTTTTATAATTTAAGAGGATATATTAATAGGGTGTTTCACTCTTCATGATCTTTTACAGGCATTTAGGCCGTAAGAAATTTGTACAAGTTTTGAAAACATCTTTCTACATATATGTGATTCTTTCATTATTGAAATTCTATATATGGCTTTTAGTGTCACTTAGCCCAAACTAAAATTCCAAATTTGGCTGTAATCTGCATAGATGCGCATAGTTTGATGGCCACATAAAAAAAAATTGTGGTAATCTGCTTATTTGAAGTAAAAGGAACCTTCTGATACTGTTTATTAAATTGGTTTTCTGCAAGCAATGGTAAATATCAAAATGGATATTTACACTTTGTGCAATGAACAGATTAAAGTTCTGTTGTTTATATGTATATAGCTTATCTACCAAATTTAACTGAACATTAAACAAACAGCATTAAAAAAAAAAAAAAAATGTAACTGGTTATTGATATGCTAAAAGCAAGGTCTGAAATCAACCTTGGATTATGCTATATGTGACCTCTTGGCCTCTACATATCCCTGGATGCCCTGAAGCAATAGACTGTACTTCACTGCAAAGGGGTTCCACATGGACACACCTGGCATCTGGAGAAGCAGCATGTCCTCCTAACCCTATTTCACCCCAGTAGTCCCAGTAAGGGGCACGGCGATTTGCCATCCTGGCCGCTGTGCTAAAGGGATTCAGCACCCCGTCCAACCCCAGCTTAGCCTCTTCTCCTTCTTTCAGACAGCCTGTATTTCTCCCCTACTTCGTTGCTTTTCATAACTCTCCCACAACTATCTCTGGTCAGCCTCTAATTTCACAGGGTAGATGCTGACCTTCTTCTCAGCCAACCATCTCGGATCGGGGCTGGGGGGGAGGGGACAATGTTCCCTAACCCCTGAGCTCCGGTTTGGGATGTTGTTTTTTTAACAACCTGCTTCATCCCCACCCATACCTTCCTCACATCTCTTTTCCTTTTCTCTTCACACACTATCAATTTTACGCCCATGCTGAAGGGCTGCCAGGTCACCAGGCGGGAGGAGTGGCCTTAAATGGTGGCACCTGGCTCTGCCAGGCCCGTACGCACCCCTTGCAGAGCGGGCTACTGTGAGGGGTGATGAGCTATTGCATCCCGTAAGAAAAAGATGGTCATCATGCCCAATGATGTTAAAATTAAAAATCTCCCCTCAATTTTTCCTGTTCCATCGTCAGAGCTGCCATACAGAAAAAATGGAGGTCCCCCCCCACCTGTTCTTGCGCAGGGGACCCTCCAAAATTCTTTAACTGGAGAGGAGGCTTACTCCTATCCCTTCGCCTATGGGTGCTTTCGGGCACCTCCCTCTTCCCAGACACATTCCCCCCCTTTTCTTTCCAAGTGGACTGCCAAAAAGCCAGCAGGCAGCCCATAGCTGACCGCTCCCCATTAAAGCGGCTCGGTAGGGCAAACCCCCTTAGGGGGAAGAGGGAAGCCAGGTCGCTCCCTCAAAAAACCTACTGGCTAGAATTTTAAACTTAGCAGGGCTCAAGGCCTGTGCCTCCCCAGATATGACTAATGACACCGCTGCCAATAGGACCTGTGATGTCCTGGGGGAAGGGGCAACTGGAGGCTCCCCCTGAGATAGACATGGTCCTTGAGGCAACCCAGCCTCAGAGGGTAGGGCCTTCCATGAGAGCGAATCCGGGCTCAGGGCCAAGCACCAAACTCGAGTTCGCCCCTATGCAAGGTCCTCCTCAAATGGCTAGGGTTTCCCTAGGCAGTACAAGGAGGGAAGAGATCTCCCCCGACTGGTGCCTCTGCGACTGCCAGGACATTCTCCATCTCGGAGAAGGACCTGGCTGAGGCTGGTTCATCTGGCCTGGGGGCTCCTGCTGGCGGAGGGTAGAATCGGGTTCATTCCCCGCCCTCCTCTGATAAAAAGAAAAGAAAAAACAACAAAAAAGACTTGGGTTCCTCTCCATCCGCAGGGGCTGCGAGGACGGATGGGTCTGCTGCCACTTCGGTAAGTGACCAAGCCAAGATCGGCACATCCAGCCCCTCTGCCCCCCTGGGTGCAAAGCCCCAGACTAAGATGAAAAGTGCACAGGGCGGAGCCTTGATAACATCGGGGCCCCTCATTCAGAGGTTACCTGGCATTTTTGAGCCCGCTGGCTTCAAATGCTTCCTCGTTATTTGCTCCACTGATGGCAGCATGTTGGCCAAGGGCAACATGATCCATCAGTGGAGAGCATTAGCTAGTGTAATTGGTAGAGAGCCGAAGGTGACCCATTTCTCGGATGGAAGCCTTCTGGCAAATGCGGCGGATTCCTCCGAGGTGGCCAAGATAAATGCTATTCGGACACTTGATGATACCCCGGTGAGTGTGACGCCGCACTCTAACATGAAGATTGTGAAAATAGTTTATGCGAGAGAACTCATTGAAGGTTGGTCTGCAGCAGACCATGTTAGGTGCGTACCCCCTGCCCGCCCTCCCGGCGTATAAGGGTTTTGCGACCCTGCCACCACGAGATGAGGGCCGGGTTGGGGGATGCGCAGTTTACACCCGGCATGATGTCTCCGTTCTTCTTTTCACTTTAGATACCTCCTTTGAGGCAATGGCTGTGCAGCTTCACCTGGATAGGAGGTTTACTATCATTTCTGCATACATTCCACAGTCAGCTGACTTCGACGCGGGGGACTTCCGCCGCGTCGTGGCACGGTTGCCGAGTCCCTTTCTCTTGCTTGGAGATCTGAATGGCAGACATCCTCTCTGGGGGCATTACTCAATAAATCCCAGGGGACAAGTCCTTGCCTATCTGATCGAAGAGCTTGATATAGGTGTCCTAAATGTGGATGAGTTTATGCATCACTGCCCGAGAACCGCTTCATTTTCTTGTCTTGATCTATCTTTGTGCTCTTCGGATGTACAGACTGATTTTGATATGGGTGGGGGGGGGGGGGTCGATGACCTCCATGGTAGTGATCACTTTCACATTTTAATATAATTTTCAGGGCAACTGCTGCCTGAGAGCCCACCTTGGTGGTGCTTGGCGCGGTGGCCTGCATTTCACGAAATGACTGAATTCTCTATCTCACTTGAGGAGTTTAGATCGGTAGATGAAGCCGTTGAGTTCTTCTCCGGTAACCTCATTGCCGCGGGACTGACTACTATTTCCAGAACGTCTGGCCGTTTTGCACGCCGACCACTCCCGGGGTGGTCGGCCGAGTGTGAGACGGCCCTCAAACAGAAGCGTTATTCTTACATGCGCTATAAGCGCCGCCCGAACGATTTCACTGTCGCTGAATTTCGTCGGGCTAGGGCTAGGTTCCGGTATATTTCGAAGCACGCCCGCCGCTCTTTTTGGCGGGCATACGTGTCTTCACTTAACAGGAAAGACCTTAATAGCAGAGGTGTGGAAGCGAGTCAAAAGGATTCAGGGCAAGTTCTCGCAAGACCCCCGTCCCGTTCTCCAGGAGAATGGGACCGCAATCTCGGAGCCCGCGTCCGTGGCGGAATCCTTCGCGACCGCTTTCTCCGCATTCTCTAGTCGTGATGCTGCTCCGCCAGCATTCAATGCATGTCGTGATGTCGCGGAAGGCCGCCGACTGGACTTTACTTTCAGAGGCGGAGAACCCTTCAATGACAGGTTTATTGTGAGTGAGTTTCGTTCCGCTCTTGCTTCGTGCGCGGACACCGCCCATGGTCCGGACGATCTCCCATACGCCATGCTTCGACACCTGGGTGAGTGAGGCATGGCCTTTCTGTTAGATTTGTTCAACAGGATCTGGGTGGAGGGTCTTCTCCCAGATTCTTGGTGAATCGCTACTGTGCTCGCCTTTCGCACGCTGGTTTCCGCCCAATCTCTTTAACCTCTTGCGTGTGCAAGTTGATGGAGAAATTGGTAAATGTTAAATTAGCCTTTTTTCTGGAGAGCGGGGGCCATCTGTCTTCTGCACAGTGCGGCTTCTGCAAGCTCTGCTCCGACTGTGGAAAATACCGTCTGCGAGGCCTTCCTTCGTAGACAGCACTACGCTACGATGTTTTTCGATCTAGAGAAGACATATGATACCGCATGGCGATACGGTATCATGGAGACTCTCTACACGATGGGGGCGAGGGGACGCCTCCCAATGTTTATATCCGGATTTTTTCGAGATCGTTGATTCTGGTATCCCACAGGGAAGTGTCCTCAGTGTCACACTCTTTGCCCTGAGCATCAACGGCATCACCTCGGTGCTGCCGGAAGATGTTCTCGCTACGCTCTACGGCCTCACCCAGACCCAGACTTGTTTTTTAATGGGGTACGCCTGGAAGTGGTTGAATCGCACCGTTTCCTTGGTCTTGTATTTGACCGACGCCTCGCCTGGTAGGCTCATATTTGCAGCCTTCGGGTCTCTTGTACTCACGCCATGGATATTCTCCGTTCCGTGACGTTCAGCGCTGATAGGGCTACTGCCCTACTTTTTTATCGATCCTTTGTTCGTTCGAAGCTCGACTACGGATGCGAGTTTTATGCATCCGCAGCCGAGCGTGTATTGGGGAAGGTGGACTCGATCCACCACACCGGCCTTCGCCTTGCGACCGTTGCCTTCCGCACTTTCCCCATTGAGAGCCTACTAGTTGATGCTAGGGAGATGCCACTCCCTCTACGCCGCGTACAGTGCATCATTCGCCTGTACGCGCGAGTCCGGCGCCTCCCTCAGTCGCCAACAGCTCTCACTGCATCTGCAGCTGATTTCGACGGTGCATATGCCGCCGAGAGACGCCAGTCATACCCTAAGCCCTTTGGGTTTAGGGCCAAGAAACTCCTTCAAGAGCTAGGTATAGCTCTCGGGCCGGTGGCGCCTCTAGTTCTGCCTAGGACGCCACCTTGGAGGGTACTATATTTGTCGTCACGTCTCTGCTCCCAAAGCTTGTACAGCGCCGGGAGTATTGCGTTCGACATTTTTGGAGCACACCTCATGTCGTGCTGGAACCGTGCTAGTGTATACAAATGGTCCAAGTGCCAAGAGGGGGTCGGCTTCGACGTCGTATCCCCTCTGTTTGAAGTCAGTGGCCTCGCCAGGTGCTGCGTCTATCTTCACGGCCGAGCTGGTGGCAATACACCACTCGGTACGGGAGATTACGCGACGTGCCCGGTTCGGAGACCGGATTGTGATCTATAGCCACTCACAAAGCGCCCTGAGTTCTCTCGGGGCATTGGCATCTCCGCTACCCTGGTTCGCGATATCCTTGACGCCACGGTTTTGGCGAGCCGGGTGGATGTTGAGATTATCTTTTGCTGGGTTCCTGGACATGTAAGAATTGCAGGGAATCAGCGCGCCAAAGAGTCCGCAAGGACTCAGCGACCAGACCAGCGTTCCGCTCTTCCTCACACCGACTACATGACGAATACGGGCAGCTTGGCAAAGAGAGGTTTGACGGTCGAAGCGAACTTAAAGTTGCATGCCATTGTGCCGTGACTGTTCCCATGCCCCCCCCCCCCCCAATGCCGCGAAGGCTTCAGGTTGCTTTCTGTCATCTCCGAAATGGACACACTCATGGGACGCTCCGCCATTTGATGGAGCGCTCGCCAGCGCCCTACTGTGAAGACTGACTGCGTTGCCCTCCACACTGTTCGGCACATTCTTGTTGAATGTCCCATTCTTGGCGATCTTCGCGCACATTACCTGTCCCGGTACCGGGATGGGCCGGGTCGCTACCACCTGTCCCTTGTACTCGGGACGAGTGCGTGCACATTGACTGGTGGACTTGTAGACCTTTGGGGGGGATGCTGGCCTTCTCCCTTTTATTTAACAAGTTTTTTGTTGTTTTTTTCCTTATAGGTCACACGTTCCTGCGCTGGGGGGACCTCCCCCTGACACAGGAGCTTGCTTCCTGCTCGTTTCTTTTTTCCCTTTTTAATTTTTTGTGTTGGTTTTTTTTTGTGGTTTTCTTAATTTGATTTTAAATTAGCCTCGTACTAGGCAGATTTTTAATACAGCGACTAATGCCCAAGTATGCAGTCACCAGATGGAGTTCTTAAAAAAAAAAAAATCAAACCAGATTGAGCAACTGCTTTACTCCTTTAAGTCACTTTCCTTTTACCTTTTTTTTCACCTATTTGCTTATGAGCCACTTCTCAGTATTTTCTGCACCAGTCACTAATTTTGCATCTAGTTCCCTACTAGCTTCCATCTATTCATTCCTAGCTGGCGCTATCACTGTGCACTGCATGTCTTCACAGCTGAGCCGGTTGCAATACACTGCTCTGTATGGGAGATAATGCATTGTGCCTCATTCAGAGAGCAGATTGTGATCTATAGTAACTCACAAAGCACCTTAAGTGCTCTCAGCTATTGGAATCTCCTCAGCTAGGGGTTGGAGTATCTGAAATGTCACAGTTGCCAGTAGAGATGTTGAGATCATCTTCTGCCAGGTTCATAGACATGTAGGGGTTGCAAGGAATGAGGGTGACAAAGATTCTGTGAGGACTGGGCAATCTGACCAGTGTTTCACTCTTCCTTACATTAATTACGTGGTGGAAATCAGGTCAGCCCCCCATGCTGCATGGCAAAGAAGAAGGGAGCTGGCTGACAGGAACTTAAAGTTGCACACAATTGCGCAGCTACTTCCTATGGACCTACCCCTTAATACCTCTACAGTTTCGGGTCATTTTGGGCACACTCATTGGATACACCACCTTTTAATGGAGCACTTCCCTGTACCTTAATGTGACAACTGTGTAGTCCTACAGACTGTATGGTAGATTTTTATTGTCCCCAGTATGTGGGATCTTCATTCACTTGACCTGTCCCAGTACTGTGATGAGTGGCATTGCTACCACTTGTTCCTTGTATTTGGGACAGGTTCATTGTACATAGACCTGTGGACTAACTGATTTTTTGGAGGAGGCTGGACTACATTTGACCTTTTTGGTGTTTTGTACATGCTTGGGCACTAGATACTTTTTTTTTGTATTTAGATTTAGTTTTGTTGGTCTTTTAATGGTAGCCTAGCTAATCAGCTGAGATATTACAATGACAAGCCCATGTAAGTAGTTGCCATACCACAACACTGTGTGACATTGGGCAGTAAAAATTGCACCCTCCTTTCTTATGTGCCTTCAATGGACCAGTCTCCCAAGTGATATTTAACATGTGCATTCCGCTTTAACAATAGGTTCCCATTACCAATGATGAGGATCTCCTAACACATAAAAGTAACGCCAAAAATGAAAATAGAACTATAGCCCAAGTTGGAGGGGTAACCTTTTTGCCCATCCTTTCTGGTAAAGTGGTTTCTTATTTACATAATGTCTTTCTGCTCCCCAATAAAGATAAGAAGGAAAAAGAGGGTGTTATGGGTCTTTGAGCCTGCTGGTTTCAAGGGACAAAGTTGTCCAAAGGACACACTGCTCCATCAGCACAGTAGCTCTCACCCATTAGGAATTCCTCTGAGTGCTCTACCACCCTTCTCCAGCTGGCACCACTAAGGGTGCAAGCCATGCTCTGGCCAACTAAAGGGATCCTCTCTTCCTACTGCCACATCTTGGAGGAAGAAATTCCCAGGAAGGTGGTAACAGTGCTTTGAAGACTTGTGAAAGGGCAGCACTAAGTTAGCCCAACTTCCTTGGCCCTGCAAGAGATGTAAGAGTAGCAACCCTTAAAACAGCCCTTGATAGGAGAAAGATTTGATGCAGGAGAATGCACAAGGCCCTTGAAAGTGACAACGCTATTGACATATTGTGTGGCTAAATACCATTTGGGGCTCTGTCTGAGTGACCTTCAGCCATCCCAGTGAGGCTCTCCTTCCTGAAGAAGGGCCCCACAGTCCCTTCTAAGTAAATTTGATGGAAACTTCCTGCAATGGAATTGCTGTTGACTCCAGACAAATTGGGAGTAGCTAAGTGGACTTTCAGCCCATTCCCCAATAGTAGTCTCCCCCCATGGTGCTGCCCTGTGGAGAGTTGTGCCTGGTACCTGGAGGATTAGCATGCCTTCTTGGCCCCAATAGCCCCAGAAGTCTCAAATATGATTGAGACATTTTCCATTTTACCCTTTTTTTGCCACTTTCACCTATTTTCTTGGCCAGTGGCGAATATCACAGTTTAGTCACTGACCAGTTTTCATCCTTGGTTGTGGTGAGGGAGGGGGTAGGATCTGTTCACCCAGTGTTAGATTTGTTCATCAGTATCTGGTCTGTTTATTCATAGATTCCTGGTGAATGGTTGCCGCACCTTCTTTTCCAGCCGGTTTCCACCACATTAATCTTGTGTGTGCGTGTCAATGGAGAAAATGGTAAAAGTTCAATTAGCTTAATTCCTCAAAGAATGAAGGTCACTTGTGCACAGTGTAGCTTCCATAAGTTTCACTCTCCATCAGATGCTCTTCTCCAGCTGGCGAGAGCTATATGTGTGACTTTCTTTTGCAGGCAGCATGGTACTTTTTGATTTGGAGAAGGCCTTCGAAGCTGCATGGAAATACTCTTATCTTTGAAACCCCTCCATTTGGTGTGTGTGTGTAAAAGGGCCTTTCATTTTCCTGTTTTCTTACAAGATTATTGATCCTGTGGATGGTTGGAGGAGCCTTCCCCGACTCTGTAGGTGAAGAAGAGGGTTTCCTGCAGGGAAATACCTTCTCCATAACTCATCTCCACATTATCACCTCATTGCTGCCACACTTTTACTCTTCTTTTGTTCCTTTGTTGGCTCAAAGCTTGACTCTGGGTATGCATTTAAGATTGTACTGCAGGTTGTGGATTTGATCAACCACACCAATCTTCACTTGACAATTGGTGCTTTCCACACCTCCCTTGTAGACAGCCTCCTTTTCAATGGAGAGGAGATGCTACTCACATTACTTGTGCACAGTGCACTATGCTCTTGTATATTCAGGTTCAGTCTTTTACAATCACCAATGGCTCTCACTCAATTCATCTATGGCCAATCTTGACACTGTCTTTGTCAATGATAGACGCCAATCATCCCCTAAGCTTTTCAGTTTGGGACTAAGAAACTCCTTAGAAAGTTTGGTGTAACTCATGCCAATGGCATCTGGTTCAGTCCAAGATGTTGCTTGGCTCTACCAGGTACTGTATCTATCTACATGGCTGAGCTGGTTGCAAAACCCCAACCACTTGGTATGTGAGATAATGCATGGTGCTTGGTTCAGAAACCGAATCGTGATCAATAGTGACTCACAAAGTGCTCGGGGGGCATTGGAATCTCCCCCTTGTTTGAAGATGATGATGTTCTTCGTGGTGCTGCCTCTCTGGTTAAAGCATGGCCGAGCTGGTTACAATACACCACTTAGTACATGAGATTATATGATGTGCTCATTTTGTACACTGAAGCATTGGAACCTCCACATCCTCTAGTTCACAACTTCACAGTATCCATTGTGCTGTGTGGTGCATGAATGAGTGATAGTTGTATATGGGAGCCATTCTCCTCTATGGATTTTCACCTCTACTTTGCATTAGTCAATCCTTTTACTCTACTTTTTCCCTGTGTGTTAAAGAAGAGAGTGAGAGCATAGAAATATGAATAACATATTGGAACCTGAACAAGGACTCAAAGGTGACAGACATATTGCAGTTGGAAACATGGATTGAATCAAAATTTCATCTTCACTTCATTCTATTTTATTAACAGGAGAGTAGCTTCGGAGTACCATCCAAGAGAAGTGTTAAGATAGAGATTGGAGTTTTGTAAAAATAAGAAAAAAAGTGTCATTAAGAGAGGATGTGAAAGAGATTGCAAAGAGGATTTGAAAAGTTTGAAAAGAGTTCAGAATCAATCCAGAAGGAAATGGGTGAAAGATTGAGACAAGGCTAGAAAAGAATGGATATAGATGTGATCTTAGAAAGAACACAAAAGGAAATGGATGGATAGATGGTAGATTTATTAGCATGCAATGTTTGGGTTGGGGAAAGAACCTGCATTGATAGAAAGAAATGGTTTTAGGACTATGATAAGTTCCACTATGTTTCTAAGCATAGGTGTCTTGACTTAATGGGAAGACCTCTCTTCCAGAGGTGTGGAGGTGAGTCAAAAGGATTCAGGGTTGTTGCAGTACTCCTCTGCTGTGCATATACATCTAATATATGTACCATTGGGATTCTTATTTATGTCTAAAGCTTGGTGAAAATATAAAGTTTGAAATATATAGGGATTGGATAAATTAATGGAAACGGGTGGTTTTATTTTGTTTCTGTATAAATAGTTATGTCGATCAAAGTCGTTTCTCTTCATCTTAAAAGAATGAAGATGATTGGGATGAGGACTGGGATGATGATGACTCAGAACCAGGAACTGTTAACACTCAGAATGGAGCGACTCCATATGGCTTTCCTCAACCACGGCAGTCTGTTCGGCAAACAAACAGTATATCAGACATAAATATTTCAGGTAAGTTAAACTAAAAAGGATGTTTAAATCTACTTTAAAAGGTTCCTTAATATGTAAGCTTCTCAAACCTCTTAAGGTGTTTTCAACTCCATTGTGTTTAGTTTTGAGGGAGTGTTGGATGCACAGTTAGGCACCAGAGGGAGTGGGCCTCTCTCTCACTTATTGTACATTTCCTTTTAGACAATTTGACACATTAAAGCCTATTTGTAGGCTAAAAAAGAAGAAGAATTGGTAATTTCGGCTGCTATGCTTCTGCTGGCAGTTGCCAGCATTGTGCATGCCTGGGAGAAACCTCCTCATCCATATCAAGCAAGTGGCTGTATTAAATTGACCAATCTAATGTCTTAAAAGAATGTCCCTTGCCTATTTTAGGTCGCTCATGCTGTCACACGACACAGGATCATTTTTCACTAACCTGTGGGGCCACAATATAAATTAAACTGCATTTATGCAGCTATTAAATGCAGTTAAAATAGCAATGGTCCGCCCCTCTATGTAATGTTAGCAGCAATCCATTGCTATTTTAACTGCACCCTGGAAGCGGCACAGTCGTGTTTTCATAGGTGCCATGCTGACGGGAATCAATCCCCCCCCGCCCTTCTGGCCCCACTTTATCCTCTCCTTCCGCTAACATCTACTTTCTGCATGAACTCTCATTACCTTCAACACACAGATAGGAAGTGGAATACATCCAAGTGGTGTGGTCCCACTCTAGGAGTGCAACCCAGGTGAGGTGGTCATGACATAGCCCCAAGAGAATGACTGACCACTCTTCCTCTTTTTTCTCTTTTCCTGCAGGGTGGCTAGAGTTTAAAAGAAAAGGCTGGGCACCTTGGTACGTGGAGGAGCCGCACATTTTCCTGGCCTGAGTACAAATTAGGGAACCCCTGTCACTGCCCCCACAGGGGGGTGGCCTGTTACACTTAGTACCTGGAGGAGCTACACATCCTCCCAGCCCGAGTGCAGATTAGGGAAGCCTTGTCACTGCGAGAATTGTTGGTGGGCTTTCCCCTCTCGGCACTACTTTACCTTTTTATAGTTAGTATTATCATTAGTTATTATTGCATTATTATTATTATCTTTATTGCTTAGTTATTATTTATTAGTGTTATTTTTATTATTACTTATTAGTATTTATCATTACTTATTATTTATTAAGATTATTGTGTATTATTTTATTATTACAGCTATCCCTTCAACGTTTTCTACCTGCACTCTGTACCAGGAGGACCGTTCCCACCTGGACAGAGTTTGGTCTGGTAGCCATGGTGCCTTTGTGGGTTGCATGACATCCTGGAATCTCCTAGCACCAGGCTATGATAATAGTTAATAACGACTCTACTCATTAGAGGTCCCACCTCTCTCTACTTCTCTTTATTACATACCTGCCTACCCCCTTCCAAACTTTCTCTTCTATCCCCAGAAGTTCTGGTTGCCCGGTGCACTTTTGTCCTTTTATAAGCCTTAGTAGAGTGTCAGTATTTTTTCTTTATAGATTTATACAGGAATATGACTAGTAAATGTGTAATGGCTTAGTTTTTCCTAGGCCTTGCTTCCTACTGCACACTGATATAAAGCCTAGTTAGGCTAGGTCACTATGCAGTTTCAAGCGAGGCATAGGAAAGCCTAGTCCACTCACTACACAGTAATTAGTCAGACACCCTATATGATATCTAGAGATTAAAAAATTGCCTATCAAATGATTTTTCTCATGAAGAGTAATGTACTATTTTACTGTATGATTAAAAGTCTTGCCTAGAGGCTACCCGATCTCATGGTCGTATCAACCAAGCATTTAGAGAAGACACAATAAGTCATCGCACAGCCTACACTTGGTTTAAGAAGTTTCAGTGTGGCCAATTCAATCTCCAAGAAGTGGTTGACCCTCATTTATTGACATTGACCGTTTGTGCCCCAGTGTAGAAGCTGATCCACATCAGGCATCACAAGATGCTGGCTGTAATGTTTAGCATCAGTCATAAAGGCATTTTGCATCACTTAGAAGAAAAAATTGGAGTAGAAGAGTATTTTAAAATTCTCCCAAAATTAGATTAAAAGACATAAAATCAGAAGAATGAACTATGTGGGAAGAAGATGTTAATCCAACTGCGTCAGAGAGAATAGACGCCAACCATTTTGAGAGTTTGTATGCATGTGAGCCATTGTTCGATATAATAGGATGGAGATGGGTTCCAGGTTTGTGAGTTTTGGGTCAATCCATATAAACAAGAAAGGGATAGATTAATAGGTTTGATACGAGGGAAGAGATCAGGATTTGTTCGTTTTAAAATTTGTTATAGTTTTGTTGAAAGAACTCATTTTATCACTTAATGGATTTGAAGTTGATTTCTCATATGTGTTTAAGTCACAAAGTAAATCAGTTAACCTTTCAGAATATGAAATTTTATCAAGGATAACTATCGGATTAGTTTTATCTGATTTTGTAATTAAAATATTTTTGTTTCAATTAAGTAATTTAATGGCAACCTTTAAGTGTCTAGGAATTTCTAACCATTTTATGTTATCACTATGAGATAAAGCTCCCACAACAAAACCATTTATGAAGTCAAAAGCAGAATTATTGCCTTTGCAAAACTTATTAATAGAGACTAAAAATCCACTGTTTAAAAAATCGGATACAATACTCAGTCTATCGAAAACTTACCAATTCAAATGCTTACATACATTTATTCTAAATTGCATGACAAATTGTTAAGATATCCGTTCTTTCTTCCCTTTTTCTCCGAGCCTACAGAACAAGTAACCCAATTTTATTTAAGGATGAAATCAACCACCTTATTTGTAATTTCATTGAGCTAATTTTTTTTTTTTTCAAGGGGCTCTCTGGCGACTGCCCACTTGGGCATAAGTCGCCGCAAACAAACAGCCCAGTTCTAGGCTACTTTAAAATAAATTTACCAGAAATAACAATAATCAGGGAGCAAGCTCCGGCGTCGGGGGGAGGTCTCCCTCCTCCTGGCGCAGGAACCTGCGACCTACAAAAAAACAACAAACAACAATAACAAAAAAATCAAGTTAAATACAAGGGAGAAGGCCAGCCTCCCCCCCCCCCCAAAAGTCAACAAGTCCACAAGTCAATGTGCACAAATCTGTCCCGAGTACAAGGGACAGGTGGTAGCGACCCCGCCCATCCTGGTACCGGGACAGGTAACGTGCGCGAAGATCACCCAGACTGGGACATCCGACAAGAATGTGCCGAACAGTCTGGGGGACGACGCAGTCGTCGCAATAGGGCGCAGGCGAGCGCTCTATCAAATAGCGATGCGTCACACGAGTGTGTCCGATTCGGAGACGACAGAAAGCAACCTGAAGCCGTCGCGACATTGGGGGATAGGTCCATGGGAACAGTCGCGGCGCAATGGCACCAAACTTTAAGTTCCCTTCGACCGTCTCCCATCTTCTATGCCAAGCAGTCCGAAGAGCTGCCCGTATTCCTGCCATGTAGTCGGTGTGAGGAAGAGCGAAACGCTGGTCCGGTCGCAGGGTCCTCGCGGACTCTTTGGCGCCCTCATCGGCGCGCTCATTCCCCGCAATTCCTACATGTCCAGGAACCCAGCAGAAGATAATCTCGACATCTGCCCGGCTCGCCAAAACCGTGGCGTCACGGATATCGCGAACCAGGGGATGCTGAGATTCCAATGCCCCAAGAGCACTCAGGGCGCTTTGTGAGTCGCTATAGATCACAATCCGGTCTCCGAACCGGGCACGTCGCGTAATCTCCCGTACCGAGTGTTGTATTGCCACCAGCTCGGCCGTGGATGGGCCACGAGCAGAGGGTGCCTTTCTAACTATTAAGGCATATGACGTCCCAGGCAGAGCTAGGCGTGCCAGGACCAAGTCCTTAGCCTCGCGGAATGAGAGTCGATCCTGGGCCTGAACGGCCAGGATTTCTTTTTCAAGGAGATATGCACCACATTGCTTCGAAGAAGTGGGGTGCGGCTCTTCGCAATTGACACACTTGGCCACACACGATTTGGACTTATCGTGTGCGGCCTTGGAGCAATTTACACATACTTCGGGTGACCCCGACTTTGCACATCTACATGAGCGATTCGTATGGCTCAAGCGGTGACAGTAATAGCACCGCTGCGGAAGTGGCACGAATGCCTTCACGCGGTAGCGGTACCAACCGGCACGCACCGACTCAGGGAGCTTGTCACAGTCGAACGTGACGAAGAGTGTAGGAGTGGGTCTCGAGGCCCCTCCTCATTTTCTCATCGCACATTCGACCTTGACCGCCCCATGGTCGGCCAGCTCTAGGGTGATGTCCTCAATGGAGTAGTCAACGAGTTCCCTCACATAAACTACTCCTTTCACAAAGTTCATGGTAGAGTGTGGCGTCGCACTCACCGGGGTGCCATGAAGTGTCCGAAAAGCACTTATCTTGGCCGCCTCGGCGGGATTCGCCGCATTCGCCAGAAGGCTCCCGTCCGAGAAACGGGTCACCTTCGGCTCTCTACCAATTGCACTAGCTAATCCTCTCCTCTGATGGATCATGGTGCCATCAGTGGAGCGAATAATGAGGAAGCGCTTGAAGCCAGCGGGCTCGAAAACGCCAGATAACCTCCGAATCAGGGGCCCTGATGTCATCGAGGCTCCGCCCTGTGCACTTTTCGTCTTAGTCAGGGGTTCCGCTCCCGGGGGGCAGAGGAGCCGGATGTGTCGATCTTGGCTTGGTCGCTTGCCAAAGTGGCAGCAGACCCATCCGTCCCTGTAGCCCCCGCGGATGGAGAGGAGCCCCGAGTCTTTTTTGTCTTTTTAGTCTTTTTCTTTTGGGGAGAGGAGGGCGGGGAATGAACCTGCTTCTCCCCCCTGCCGGAATGAGCCCCCAAACCAGATGGACCGGCCTCAGCCAGGTCATTCTCCAAAATGGAGAAGATCCTGGTAGTCGTGGGGGCACCGGTCGGAGGAGATCCCTCCCCTCCTTGTACTGCTTCGGAAACCACAGCCGTTTGAGGAGGACCTTGCATAGGGGCAGATTCGGGTTCGGTGCTTGGTGCTGAGCCTGGATTCTCCCCCATGGAAGGCCCTAACGTCTGAGGCTGGGTTTCCTCAAGGACCATGTCTATCTCAGGGGAGGCCTCCATATGGCCATCCCCCCTAAGACATCACAGGTCCTGTTTGCAGTATCGTCACTAATCTTGTGTGGGTAGGCATGGGCCTTGACCTCGGCAAGGTTCAATATTCTTGCCAGCAGGTCTTTTGAGGGAAGCGACCGAAGGGGCCTGGCTTCCCTCTCCTCCCTAAGGGGGTTTGCCCTACCGAGCCGCTTTGATGTGGAGCGGCTGGCTAAGGGCTGCCTGCTGGCTTTCGTGGCAGTCCCCTTGGAAAGAACAGAGGGGACTGCCGCTGGAAAAAGGGAGGTGCCCGAAAGCGCCTCTATAGAAGGGGGTGAGGGGGAGTCCCCTACACCCATAAGCG
The DNA here is from genome assembly GCA_963969495.1 of Ceratothoa steindachneri. Classification (NCBI taxonomy): domain Eukaryota; kingdom Metazoa; phylum Arthropoda; class Malacostraca; order Isopoda; family Cymothoidae; genus Ceratothoa; species Ceratothoa steindachneri. The sequence goes on along the minus strand of OZ018339.1, from coordinate 49,059,404 downwards.
AAGGAGAGGAGTAAGCCTCCTCTCCGGTTAGAGAGATATGGAGGGTCCCCTGAGCAAGCACAAGGGAGGGGACCTCCATTTTTTCGGTGGATCTGCCGGAGGGCGGCTCCGTTGGTAACATGGGGAGATTTTTTTTGTTTCTCATCATTGGGCATGGTGACCCTCTATATTTCACGGGATGCAATCGATCATCACCTCTTGCAGTTGCCCGCACTGCAAGAGGTGCTTACAGGCCTGGCAGAGCCAGGTGCCGCCATTTGGGACCACCCCTCCCGCCTGGTGGCCTGGCAGTCCATCGGCATGGCGGCTCCACCTTGAACGCGACGTAAAATGATAAATTGTGAAGAGGAGAGGAAAAGGGATGCGAGGAAGGTATGGGTGGGGATGAAGTAGGTTGTTAAAAAGAAAAACGCCCGACCTGGAGCTCAGGGGTTATGGAAAATGTTCCCCTCCCCCCTCAGCCCCGATCCGGGACGGTTGGCTTGAGAAGAAGCTCAGCATCTACCCTGTGAAATTAGAGGCTGACCAGAGAAAGTTGTGGGAGAGGTTGTATGAAAAGCAGCGAGGTAGGGGAGAAATACAGGCTATCTGAAGGAAGGAAGAGAGGCTAAGCTGGGGCCAGACGGAGCGCTGGATCCCGTCAGCACGGCGGCCAGGATGGCAAATCGCCGCACAACCTTACGGGGTCATTGAAATAAAATATCTCATTTTTTTCATAAACAAACCCATTCTAAGGCTAGAAAAAACTTATATTCCATCTCCACACCCCAAAAGGGGAACTTTAAAAAAATTATAATCTCTTATGCTCTAGCCCTTAAAATCCTATGTGAATAGAAATGACATAAACATTACATTCAGATACACAAATACCATACAAAAGTCTTTGACCAAAGATGCAGGTGTATATTTAATCCCTTGTAAAGATCGTGTTAAGTCCTATATATACCATGCAAATATTAAGAGAGGCTCACTTTCCTCAAGTCTCACTGCTCATATGCAAAATTATGGCCATAGAATCAAATTCAACCAAGCCAAAATTATTTAAAATTGAACAATTATATTGAGAGGAGGATTGCTAAATCAATCATTATTAGCAAGGTCGATAACTTCAATATATCTGAAGGACAATATAAATTTAACAAATATATCTCAAATAATGTTGCCAAATCCATTTATAAACTGCTAGAATTGGTTGTTCTCAGGGATTAAAAGTTGCCTCCGGAACCACACACATATTTATATTTCATTTTATTTCCTTTGTTTTCATTTTGTTTAGTCTTTTCACTTTTATATACTGGAGTTGCATGTCTTAGATTTCATTATACAGTTGATAATGCGAAAGCTGAAACTAGTTCTGTTTGTAAATAAATCGGATTCAAATATTGTGGTATATTATTTTTTTGCCACCGCATATATATATATATATATATCTTGTTAATGTGATATCTTCTAATATATATATATATATATATATATATATATATATATATGATCTTTTACACTTGTAGGTTGGATAAAAAACAAATAGAATAAAGAGCGAAAACACATTTTTATTTTGAAAGTGTAAATATAATGTTATTTTTGAAAAAAAACATTTAATTTAAATCAGTCAATATGGTGCCATTTAGGGGTCGCAACTGCTAAAAAATTACTGGTAATTTATCAAATTAAATTTAATTACCGCATGTTTACCAATACCTTTCTATCGGTAATTTAATGTAACTTTACGATTATTTAAGTTTTTGATCAATAAACAATTTTCTTTCATATTCACAAAAGAAATTAATCAAAAGATGTCATTTAAATTTTTGTCTTAAGTTTTTGAAAAGTTATGTTTAATATAGTTTTTAATAAGAATGAACAACAAAAGTAAATAATGTCTTATGTTTTTAAAATATAATTTTTTTTTTAAATGAGGAAAATATTACCGTCTTATGCTATACATTCTAAATAAAAATAAAACACTTTTATTGGTTATAAAAGCTCATAATGGCAAAGGATCTCGTGTTCTTTTAAAATTTATAATATAGTTAATTTAACGAGAAATTTATCGGGAATTTACCAGTAATAAATAATTTTCCTGAGAATTTATTGATAAAAATATTTTCGGTAATTTGCGACCCCTAATGCTGTTACTCTCTATAAACTGTCGAAGGCATTCATGAAACTTGTCCAGAACTCAGTGTGTCATTTCATGTGGAATGGCAACAATTTCTTGGGGAATGGCATCTTTTAATTGTTCATTAGATCAAGGGCAATGAGTGTATACCTTTGATTTCAGGTATTCCCCACAGAAAAAAATTGCACAGGCTCAAATCTGGTGGGCCAACCGATGGCACAGTGCAATGAGATCAAATGACCAGGGAACCTCTCCCTCAGTCCCCATCGTACATCGAGAAGTTTGGGCTGTTGCCCCATCCTATTAAAACCAAACATTGTCCCTATCATTAAGTTCATTCAATTTTGTTCTTAGAAAAGTCTCTAGCATCACATAATATCGATCAGAGTTCATAGTCACTGTAACATTATCTTTGAAGAAGTATGGACCCTCCAAATGGTGGATTCTGCAACTGCACACAATACCATCACCCGAGGACTGCAGGGGATCCCTGCATGCAACTCACGAGGGTTGTTCTCACCCAGGTGACAATGCACTTCATCACTGAACAACACAACAGCTGCACAAGGGGATGTGTTCTTGAATTTCCAAACACAACTTTAAGGTTTCTTTCATTGAGCTCTTGTGCCAACATCATTTTGTAAGGATACATTTGCAATTCTTTGTGAAGAATTATTCACAAACCTTTATCAGAAAACCTAAGACCAGCCTCGTGTTTCTGTGCAGAATTTTATGGGGACAGTTGAACTGAAGCTCTTACTGTTGCCATATTTTCCACGGTTTTGGCAGTCTAAGGATAGCTTGCTAATTTTGATTCGATGCTGATCCACTAGCTCTGAAGCTGGTAACCCATAACAAAATTGTGTTTCAAGTAGGTATGGGATCATGTCTACCAAGATTAAACTGTGTTGCAGTTACAGATGTTTTCTTGATAAATGTTTCCACAATGAAGGCATGATGCTCCCCCGTCCAATTCATGTGGCCAACTGGAATAAAACCAAAACAAAATCGCATTATATATACATTTTGAAAATAAAAATACAATTTTTTTTGTTCTTTACTCTATTTGTCTTTTATTCAATCTATAAATGTGTCGGATCATTTTGTTGAACTGTGTGTGTGTGTATATATATATATTGGTAGTATTTTGGTTTCTCCATGTAACTAGTGTGGGGATGGCTTGTATGCATTTTCTGATCATTTTGAGTACTTAAAAAAGATTTGAACATAATGCAATGGGTGGCATAAATTCTTCAGCAACAAACAAAAGTGCAAAGTGATAGATGCTACGAGGGGTGGTCAATAAGTTTTGAAATTCAGATACAAGGAAACAAGATATGAGGAAAGTGTTTTCTTATTTTTCAATATAACTACCCTCGACTTCAATGCACTTGCGCCACTTGTCCCCGAGGCTTCGAATTCCCGACAACCAGAAATCTCCCGACTGCTGTTCAATCCACTGCTGGGCGGCGAGGTGGACGTCTTCATCATACCCAAACTGGTGTCCACGCAGTGCAGCCTTGAGCTGGCGGAATAAAAAGTAGTTGCTAGGGGCCAGATCTGGACTGTAGGGGGGATGGTTGAGCTCCTCGGATCCGCACTCGCGCAGGGCAGTTTGTGCAACTCTGGCCTTGTGGACGGGCATTGTCGTGGAGGAGCAGGACACCGCGTGTCAACTTGCCGTGCATTGTCCACCATCAACACTCCCTCAAAATCCCAGAAGATGGTGGCCATGATCTTCCCAGCTGAAGGTTGGGTCTGGAACTTGATTGGGGTCATGCTTTCGAGCTTGGTCTCGGGATCCCACTGATGGACCCACGTTTCATCACCTGTCACTATGTCTAACTCGAATCTCGCCAGGTCTTGGTTGTACAGGAGCAGCAGCTCCTCCGAACTTTAACGATATTGAAGTCGATCATGGGGCGTGAGGTTTTGTGAGGTTTCTAGGGACCCAACAGGCAGAGGCCTTGTTCATGGCCAAATTGTCGTGGATGATGATCATAACACTTCCATGTGATATTCCAAATTCTCGCTCGATTTCTTCGACCTTCACCCGTTGATTTTCGAGGATCCTCCTCTCCACACGGGCCACATTTTCCTCGTTGATCACGTCTGACGGGCGTCCTGGACGGGGGTCATCTTCAAGGGACTCAGGACCATGGCACAACTCCCTATTCCCGAGAGCAATGATTGCATAGGAAGGGGCAGTGTCGGTGTACACTGCAACCATGCGTTCATGGATCTCTTTTGCATTCTTGCCTTCCTTGGTCAAAAATTTGATCACTGCACAGTGCTCAACCTTCTCCATTGTGGGAAAAATTTGTGACTGACAATCTGCGATCAGCTGCTGCTTCTTAAATAGATGAGGCAGGAGTGTGCAGCTGCAGGTCCTGACTTGTCATAACTTGTCCTAACACCCCCACAAATAGCCATCCCCCTTCCTCTGTTTTTTCCTACCAATTCGCAAAACTTATTGACCACCCCTCATAATTTAATGAGTATGAAATCTGCTGGATATCTTATCTATCTTGCACCGTATAAACTGGTGGTGGGAAACCAATTAAATAATGGCATTTGAATGAAGCATGAGCATTTAGATTGCCATTTTTTGTTCAGGAAGCTTGTAACTTCACACTAGCACCCCTACTCTTCCCTCTGTGGACTTGTCTTCTAAGTTTTGTATTTGGAGTCTCAGCCTCTTGTGTAGATTTTACTTCTATTGGTTCTAAATTATCACACCCACCAGGATTTAAGGTTAATCTGGTTTGCTTTGCTTTTTGTTTGTCTATCCTTAATTTTTCATTCGTACTGGCCTCTCTTCATTCTTTCATCTATTTAGTATTTCCCTCGCATTATTCTGTGTATGGTTTTTGAGGAAGAAAATGAAATTTGTGCAATCCAGTGAAGTTCTGTTATTCAATAGAGGAAAGAGAGAAAAAAAAAGAAATGGATAGTTAAATGTGAAGTACCAAAAGAACTGCAATAGAGAGCCTCATCATTCAATACCAAGTTACAAAGGTACATTTATTCCTTGCAGGAACATGTAATTAATATGCACAAAGAATAATGGGAAATCAAGAATAAGTAGCTATAAATAGAAAAGACTTCAGGAATTTAATGACTTTGAATTGGGTTTGTGACTCATTAGCCCTGATTTTCCTTAATTCAATTTTATTTTCTCTATCTACATCAAGTTCTCTAATAATCCTACTTTTCCTTCTAAATCCTATGGCATTTTTTAGTAGTAGACCTAAAAATAATTGAGCAACTTTGGTGCCAAATTAAAATAATAATCTCTTCCATTTCTTTTTGCTTCTCAAATTATGTTTCATTAGGGTTGCAATGAAACTCTATTTCACTATAAGAAATAGATGTTGTTAAATATTAAAGTATGAATGCTCCTGGGTAAAATTTGCAGTTTGTTTTTAAAAAATGCAGCTTGCAAGAATATTAAATGACTGTTATAGTATAATTTTTGTGGGTAGTTGTAAGCTTCAGTAAACCACTGCTTTTTAGACTTGTGCACATGCATGTTGTTTTCAATTGCTGCTTCTCTTTCAGAAGAAACAAAATATCTTATGAAAATATTGTATAGTAATTATATTTTGTTCCTTTTGCCTAACTTTGAAACAGAGAGAGAGGGAAATAGGCAGACGGTTCGTAAAAGCTTCAACCGTTTCACCGTGATTGGCAAAGTGAGCATAGAAGACTATATGAATGGTACGTCTGATCTTGTATATAATCAGGTGCAGTAAATTTTTGATGTGCCTTTTATGAGTTAGATCAATACAATAATCACTGCAGATAACAGACTTGGATTTATTTGCTGGTGAGCATGAAAATATATTATCCTGTGCTATCTTCATGCTCAAGAAATGCACTTGTATTTCATTAAAGTTTATCATTAGATTTAGATAGTGGTACTTTTATGTTAGCTTTCCTTAATAAAGATTCATTTGTTTGTTATTGACTACAATGTAGAAAGAGGATAAATTCCTATTCTTTTTGTACATCATCAGTTAGCTTATTCAGAGGAAGTATTTCGACATTCTAATAACTTTGCAACCTTGACTGCATTGCAAGCTATGGAAGGGTGCTTGGTTAGAGTATGGTAAAACTGAAAGTTGTACTATAAGCAAGACAATGTCTTGTACTATTTCCTCATGTCAGTTTTGCATTACACTTTACAGGTTCTTTAGTCCGCTCCACACAATGGTTAATAATTTTTAGATTTTATTTTTTGGTTTGTATCCTAATTCACATTATTTTCTTCATACTATGCCTTGCTGAAATTTACTTTGACCTGTCAAATTCTGATTTATTCTATATTCCTATAATATGGTTAATGTTTGTGAATTGAATAGCATCAAAATGACCTTTAATACCTAAATTTTGCTTCAGGTATGGGAAAATTTAATGTAGAAGATAGAGACAAGATTCACATTGATGATGCTGGATCAGCGCCATATTGGCGAAGAATTGGAGTGGAATTTAGCTGTGCAATAACTTCTCCCAAAAAAGAATCAAAATTTCATGGCATGAAAAGCTTCATTGCATACACCATCACGCCATCTGTAAGTTAGCATGTAAAGAGAGGAGAAATTAATTTAGACATGATTTGCTGCTTATTACATTTGCATATTCAAAATTTAGTTTAGAGAATGTACTAGAAAAATGAGAATGAAATATAAAGTAGAAAAACAAATGTTTTTTAAAGATGATATTTGAATACATCATTATCCAGTTGCTGTTCCTCAAGCTGTCTGACTGAACAGCGCTGAAACTGGGAAGAAAGATATGACCTTTACTACGTTTTCTGACAGTCCTGATGGATTGTATATTGTGTTGATGGCATTTGTGATTGTGTAAAGTCTTCCATTTTCTTAGTAAAATAATTTTTTAAGTTAGCTTTGACAGTACTAGATTTATCAACAAATTATTGTAATAGGTATTACCATAATCTATCACATGGCTTGCATTTTTTGTATAGAAGTTTTGTGCAGTTAGAATTATATCATGAGAGAGAGGAAGGTAACACTACTATCTACTGTATGCATGCTTTAAGAGCAACTGAGCATTTTTAAGCATGATAACTCCCATTTTCCCAGGATTCGTAAAAAAATCCTATAATGTTTGGACGTTTTGCATGCCCAAATCTTCTGTGGTGGTCAGATTGAGAGAGAGATGGCTCTTCAACAGAAGCGTTATGCATACTTGTGCTATAAGCGCAGCCCGAAAGATTTCACTGTTGGTAAATTTTGTCCAGTTAGGGCTAGGTTCCTGTTTCAAAACACTTTCCCACATGCATACGTGTTTTTACTTAACGGGAACACTCCTCCAGCAGAGGTGTGGAAGCGAGTCAAAAGGATTGGGGCAAGTTCTTGCAGGACCCCCTCCCATTCTTCTGGAGATTGGGACCGCAATCTTGGACCCCGCGTCCATTGCGGAGTCCTTCACGACCGCCTTCTCTAGCTGGAATGCTGCTCCGCCAGCATTCAATGCATGTTGTGATATCTCTGAAGGCCGCTGACTGGACTAGCTCCAGAGCCGGACAACCCTTCAACGACATGTTTATATTAAGTGAGTTGCGTTTCGTTCTCGCTTCCAGCGCAGACACTGCCCCTGGTCTGGACGATATCGCTTATGCCATGCTTCGACACCTAGGTGAGTGAGGCATGGCCTTTCTGTTAGATTTTTTCAACAGGACCCCGTAAGGGGCGCGGCGATTTGCCATCCTGGCCACTGTCCTGACGGGATCCAGCACTCCGTCCGGCCCCAGCTTAGCCTCTCTTCCTTCTTTCAGATAGCCTGTATTTCTCCCCTACTTCGTCGCTTTTCATACAACCTCTCCCACAACTTTCTCTGGCCAGCCTCTAATTTGATAGGGTAGATGCTGACCTTCTTCTCAGCCAACCGTCCCGGATCGGGGCTGAGGGGGGAGGGGACAACGTTCCCTAACCCCTAAGCTCCGGTTCGGGATGGGGGCTTTTTAACAACCTGCTTCATCCTGACCCATACCTTCCTCACATCCCTTTTCCTTTGCTCTTCACACACTATCAATTTTACAGGGCGTTCAAGGTGGAGCCGCCATGCCGATGGAGTGCCAAGCCACCAGGCGCGAGAGGTGGTCCTGAATGGCGGCACCTGGCTCTGCCAGGCGTGTAAACACCTCTTGCAGTGTGGGCAACTGCGAGAGGTGATAAGCTATTGCTTCCCGTGAAAAAGATATGGACACCATGCCCATGTATGAACAATAAAAAAAAAACAACCCTCAACTTTCCCTGTTCCATTGACGGAGCCGCACTCGGGCAGCTCCACGAAAAAAATGGAGCCCCCTCCCCCCTGTGCTTGCGCAGGGGACTCTCCATATTTCTTTAACCAGAGAGGAGACTTACTCCTCTCGAACGACTACGGGTGTAGGGGACTCGCCCTCGCCCCCTTCTGTGGAGGTGCTTTCGGGCACCTCCCTGCTAACAGCGGCAGTACTTCCTTTTCTTTCCAAGAGGACTGCCAAGAAAGCCCGCAGGCAGCCCATATCTAACCGCTCCCCATCGAAGTGGCTCGGTAGGGCAAACCCCCTTAGGGGGGAGGGAAGCCAGGCCCCTTCGGTTGCTTCACTCGAAAGACCTGCTGGCAAGAATATTAAACCTTGCCGGGGTCAAGGCCTGTGCCTCCCCACACAAGACTGGTGACGCTGCCAAGGGGACCTGTGATGTCCTGGGAAGGGATGGCCAACTGGGTTTCCTTGAGGAAACCCAGCCTCAGACAGTAGGGCCTTCCATAGGGGGGAATCCGGGCTCGGCGCCAAGCACCGAACCCGAATCCGCTTCTATGCAAGGTCCTCCTCAAACGGCTGGGGTCTCTGAGGCAGTACAAGGAGGGGAGGGATCTCCTCCAACCTGTGCCCCTGCGACCACCAGGACCTTCTCCATTTCGGAGAAGGACCTGGCTGAGGCCGGTCCATCTGGCCTGGGGCTTCTGTGGGCGAAGGTGAGAAGCGGGTTCATTCCCCACCCTCCTCTCCTAAAAAGACTCGGGGGGGGGGGGGGGCTCCTCTCCATCCGCAGGGGCTGCCGGGACGGATGGGTTTGCTGCCACTTTGGTAGGCGACCAAGCCAAGATCGGCACATCCGGCCCCTCTGCCGGGTCCGGAGCCCCCGACTAAGACCAAAAGTGCACAGGGCGGAGCCTCGATAACGTCGGAGTCGCTCATTCAGAGGTTACCAGGCATTTTCGAGCCCGCTGGCTTCAAACGCTTCCTCGTTATTCGCTCCACTGATGGCAGCATGTTGGCCAAGGGCAACATGATCCATCAGAGCAGAGGATTAGCTAGTGCAATTGGTAGAGAGCCGAAGGTGACCCGTTTCTCGGACGGGGAGCCTTCTGGCGAATGCGGCGAATCCCGCCGAGATAAGTGCTTTTCGGACACTTCATGGCACCCCGGTGAGTGTGACGCCACACTCTACCATGAACTTTGTGAAGGGAGTAGTTTATGCGAGGGAACTCGTTGACTAATCCATTGAAGAAATCACCTTAGAGCTAGCCGACCATGGGGTGGTCAAGGTCGAATGTGTGATGAGAAAACAGGGAGGGGCCTCGAGACCCACCCCTACACTCTTCGTCACGTTCGACTGTGACAAGCTCCCTGAGTCGGTGCGTGCCGGTTGGTACCGCTACCGCGTGAAGGCATTCGTGCCACTTCCGCGATGGTGCTATTACTGTCACCACTTGGCCATACGAATCGTTCTTGTAGACGTGCAAAATCCGGGTCACCCGAAGTCTGTGTAAATTGCTCCAAGGCCGCACACGATAAGTCTAAATCGTGTGTGGCCAAGTGTGTCAATTGCGGAGAGCCGCATCCCGCTTCTTCGAAGCTATGTGGTGCATATCTCCTTGAGAAAGAAATCCTGGCCGTTCAAGCCCAGGATCGACTCTCATTCCGCGAGGCTAAGGACTTGGTCCTGGTGCGCCCAGCTCTGCCTGGGACGTCTTATGCCTCAATAGTTAGAAAGGCAGCCTCTGCTCCTGGCCCACTTAGGCCAATGAGCACGGTTGTTTCCGCGCCCATTCGGAGCCCATCTTCGAGCTCTACTCAACCCGGGCGCTCCCCTGGTAAAGCTGGCGGCAAAAAGGGTTCATACCCAACCCCGGCTAAAACCAGGGCTACCCCCTCTTCCCCCAGCGTGACCGTTTCCGTAAGGCGAAACGGCCAAGTGCCTCAACCGAGTCGTTAGACTCACAGGAGGAAACACCCCTGAAGTTGGCCGCCGGGCCATCTTCCGGGGTTCCTAAAGCTACCCCCCGAAAGGAGGACAGCAACAAAGGAGCTTCGATCCTTCGCCCACGCCTAGTGGTGGACCGAGTGTCTCGAAGACGGTGGTTCCTCGAAAAGAGGTCTCCCCGCCTCCGAAGCCCCAACGCCCGCCTAAGGTTTCGATGCGGATGGAGGAAAAGACTCGCTTGGCGAGCCCAACCTCCCACAATAAGTCCTCAAAGGCGACAGCGTCTTCAGCGCTTTGTCCGGCCAACAGCGCCCGTGGTTCGGCCTCCGGGAAGCGTACGGCCATTCCCGTGAGGTTCTTCTGTTCGAGGAGGGTCCCCGCGTCTCCTCCGAGCTAGGCCTGGAGGGCATATTCCTTCAATGGAATTGCCGTGGACTCCGGGCCAACTGGGAGAAGCTGCAGAGGCTCGTCTTGTCCCGTTCCCCGTTAGCTATCATTTTGCAGGAGACCATGCTAAGTGCGTGTCCCCTGCCCGCCCTTCCGGGGTATAAGGGTCTTGCGACCCCACCACCGCGGGCTGGCTGGGCTGGGGGATGCGCGGTTTACACCCGGCATGATGTCTCCGTTCTTCCTTTCTCTTTAGATACCTCCTTTCAGGCAGTGGCTGTGCAGCTGCACCTGGATAGGAGGTATACTATCATTCCACCGTCAGCTGACTTCGACGCGGGGGAATTCCACCGCGTCGTAGCACGGTTGCCGAGACCCTTTCACTTGCTTGGAGATCTGAACGGCAAGCATCCTCTCTGGGGAGATTACTCAATAAATCCCAGTGGGCAAGTCCTTGCCGATCTGATCGAAGAGCTTGAGATGGGTGTCCTAAACGTGGATGAGTTTACGCATCACTGTCCGAGAACGTCTACATTTTCTTGCCTTGACCTATCTTTGTGCTCTTCGGATGTACAGACTGATTTTGATATGGGTGGGGGGGTGGTCGATGACCTCTATGGTAGTGATCACTTTCCCATTCAAATATCATTTTCAGGGCAACTGCCGCCTGAGAGCCCACCTTGGTGGGGCTTGGCACGGGCGCCGTCACCTGCATTTCAGGAAATGACTGAATTCTCTATCGCAGTCAAGGAGTTTAGGTCGGTAGATGAGGCCGTTGAGTTCTTCTCCGGCAACCTCATCGCCGCGAGCCTGACTACTATTCCTAGAACGTCTGGCCGTTTTGCACGCCGACCACTCCCATGGTGGTCGGCCGAGTGTGAGACAGCCCTCAAACAAGCGTTATTCTTACATGCGCTATAAGCGCCGCCCGAACGATTTCACTGTGGGTGAATTTCGTCGGGTTAGGGCTAGGTTCCGGTATATTTCGAAGCACGCCCGCCGCTCTTCTTTGCGGTCATACGTGTCTTCACTTAACGAGAAGACCCCTCTAGCAGAGGTGTGGAAGCGAGTGAAAAAGGATTCAGGACAAGTTTTCGCAGGATCCCCCTCCCGTTCTCCAGGAGAATGGGACCGCAATCTCAGACCCAGCGTCCTTGGCGGAATCCTTCGCAGCTGCTTTTTCCGCATTCTCTAGCCGGGATGCTGCTCCGCCAGCATTCATCACGTAGTGATGTCGCGGAAGGCCGCCGGCTGGACTTTACCTCCAGAGCTGGAGAACCCTTGAACGACAGGTTTACTGTGAGTGAGTTGCGCGCCGCTCTTGCTAAGTGCGCGGACACCGCCCATGGTCCGGACGATGTCCTGTACGCCATGCGTCGACACCTGGGTGAGCGAGGCATGGCCTTTCTGTAAGATTAGTTCAACAGGATCTGGGTGGAGGGTCTTCTCCCAGATTCCTGGCGAATCGCTACTGTGCTCGCCTTTCGCACCGGGGAGAGATCACTCTACTCCGACCGGTTTCCGCCCAATCTCTCTAACCTCTTGCGTGTGCAAGTTGATTGAGAAATTGGTAAATGTTAAATTAGCCTTTTTCCTGGACAGCGGAGGCCATCTGTCTTCTGCACAGTGCGGCTTCCGCAAGTTCCACTCCACGTCGGACGCTCTTCTCCGACTGGAAAATGCCGTCTGCGAGGCCTTCCTTCGTAGACAGCACTACGCCACGGTGTTTTTCGATCTGGGGAAGGCCTATGATACCGCATGGCGATACGGTATCATGGAGACTCTCCACAAGATGGGGGCGAGGGGACGCCTCCCAATGTTTATATCTGAATTTTTGCGAGATCGTCGATTCCGCGTACGGGTGGGGGGAGCCCTCCGGCCCAAAGGAGCAGGAAGAGGGTGTCCCGCAGGGAAGTGTCCTCAGTCTCACACTCTTTGCCCTGAGCATCAATGGCATCACCTCGGTGCTGGCAGAATATGTTCTCGCTACGCTCTACGTGGACGGCCTTTCGGCCCAGATGCTAACTCTGAAGCGTCGACTCAAACAGGCATTAAACCGCGTCTCTCGCTATGCCGAAGCGCACAGGTTTTCCGTTTTCTTTGGCCAAGACTAAGGTGATGCACTTCTGCCGCCATCCACGGCTCCACCCCGACCCCGATTTGTTTCTTAATGGGGTCCCCCTGGATGTGGTTGAATCGCACCGTTTTCTTGGTCTTGTATTCGACCGACGCCTCACCTGGGAGGCTCATATTCGCAACCTTTGGGTCTCTTGTACCCGCGCCATGGATTTTCTCCGTTCCGTGACGTTCAGCGCTTGGGGCGCTGATAGGGCTACTGCCCTACTTTTTTATCGATCCTTTGTTCGTTCGAAGCTCGACTACGGATGCGAGTTTTATGCATCCGCAGCCGAGCGTTTATTGCGGAAGGTGGATTCGATCCACCACACTGACCTTCGCCTTGCGACCGGTGCCTTCGCACTTCATTGAGAGCCTGTTGGTCGATGCTGGGGAGATGCCACTCGCTCTGCGCCGCGTGCAGTGCATCACTCGCCTGTACGCGCGAGCCCGGCCCCTCCCTCAGTCGCCAATAGCTCTCACTGCACCCGCAGCTGATCTCGATGGTGTCTATGCCGCCGAGCGACGCCAGTCATACCCTCAGCCCTTTGGGTTTAGGGCCAGGAAACTCCTTCGAGAGCTAGGTATAGTTCTCGGGCTGGTGGCGCCCCTGGTTCTGTCCAGGACGCCACCCTAGAGGATAGCACATTTGGCTATTTGTCGCCACGCCTCTGCTCCCAAAGCTTGTACGCCGCCGGTAGTATTGCGTTGGACCTTTTTGGAGCACACCTCGTGTCACTTGTACACGGTGTATATGGATGGCTCCAAGTCCCAAGAGGGGATCGGCTTCCACGTCGTATCCCCTCTGTTTGAAGTCAGCGGGGCCTTGCCAGGCGCTGCGTCTGTCTTCACGGCCGAACTGGTTGCAATACACCACTCGGTACGGGAGATTACGCGACGTGTCCGGTTCGGAGACCGGATTGTTATCTATAGCGACTCACAAAGCGCCTTGAGTGCTCTCGGTGCATTGGAATCTCCGCATCCCCAGGTTCGTGATATCCGTGACGCCACGGTTTTGGTGAGCCGGGCGGATGTCGAGATTATCTTCTGCTGGGTTCCTGGACATGTAAGAATTGCAGGGAATCAGCGCGCCAAAGAGTCCGCGAGCACTTAGCGACCACCAGCGTTTCGCTCTTCCTCACACACTACATGGCAGGAATACGGGCAGCTTGTCAAAGAAGATGGGTGACGGTCGAAGGGAACTTAAAGTGGCGTGCCATTGCGCCGCGACTGTTTCCATGGACTCTTCTCCCCCCTCCTCCTCAATGCCACGACGGCTTCAGGTCGCTTTCTGTCGTCTCCGAAACGGACACACTTGCGGGACGCACCGCCATATTATGGAGCGCTCGCCTGCCCTTAACTGTGATGACTGCGTTGTCCCCCAGACTGTTCGTCACATTCTTGTTGAATGTCCCAGTCTGGGCGATCTTCGCACACGTTACCTGTCCCGGTACCTGAACGAGCGACGTCCCTACCGCTTGTTCCTTGTACGCTGGACGGGTTCGTGCACACTGACTTGTGGACTTTACGACTTTTTGGTGGAGGCTAGCCTCCTCCCCTTTATTTGACTGTTGTTGTTTTTTTAGGTTGCATGTTCCTGTTCCGGGGGGGAGGCGGCCACACCCCCGACGCCGGAGCACGCCTCCTTGTTTAGATTTCTTTCTTATTTTTTAGGCTTTATTTGTTATTTACATATTGTTATTTGTTTCTTAATATAGCCTAGTAGTAGCGTGTGTCGTGTACGGCGACTTATGCCCAAGCTTGCAGTCGCCAGATGGGCTCTCCCCCCAAAAAAAATGAAGCTCGACTAAGGATGCAAGTTTTATGCATCCTCAGCCGAGCGTGTATTGCGGAAGGTGGACTCAATCCACTATACTGGTCTCCGTCTAGCGACTGGTGCCTTCGGCACATGCCCAATTGAGAGCCTACTTGTCGATGCTGGGCAGAGGCCATCCCCTCTGCGCCTGTCGGCGCGAGCCCGGCGCCTACCATAGTCGCCAATGGCCCTCGTTGCATCCGCAGCCGAACTCGACGGTACCTATGCCGCCGAGAAACTCGAGTCACTCCTTCGAGAGCTCGTTGTAGCTCTCGAGCCGGTGGTGCCTCTGCTCCCAAAGTTTCCACAGCGCCGTGAACACATTTCGTGTCACGCTGGATCCGTGCCAGTGTATATACATGGTTCCAAGTCGTAGGAAAGGGTCTGTTTCCACGCCGTATCCCCTCTCTCTGAATTTAGCGGGTCTCTACCAGGCGCTCCGTCTGTCTTCACGGCCATGCTTGTTGCAATACACCGCTCCGTACGGCAGATAATGCGTCGTACTCTGTTCGGAGACCGGATTGTGATCTATAGCGACTCAAAAAGCGACTTGAGTGCTCTCGGGGCATTGTAATCTCCACAGACCCTGGTTCGCGGTATCCGTGACGCCATGGTTCCCGTTGACGGGTGCCTCTGGTAGCATTGGTCCGAGGTGACGGCCCTTTGTTCCCAGGTTGGTTGCCAGGCCAATAAAAAGCCTTGGGTCGAGTCTCTTGGTGGGGCGGGATATCCATTGAACGCTGCTCCGAGATCCTGGCCGTTGTGAAAAGAACTAGTAGGAGTTTAGTAAGGGGCGTGCTTCGTTGTTGTTCACCTGGTGAGAAATCGATGGCCCCTTCGGGGACCATCTGTGCTGCTTGGTTGGGAGCCACGGCACGCCGAGGCTTGACGACTCGGTCGGACGAACAGCAGCACATGGAGCGTGCCTTCTGGAAGACTCCGAAACGACTCCGATCAATAGGCGGGAGCGACT
Organism: Ceratothoa steindachneri; assembly: GCA_963969495.1. NCBI lineage: Eukaryota > Metazoa > Arthropoda > Malacostraca > Isopoda > Cymothoidae > Ceratothoa > Ceratothoa steindachneri. The sequence goes on along the minus strand of OZ018339.1, from coordinate 49,043,772 downwards.
CACGCGGGGAGAACTCACCAACCCCCCTTTTTTATCATTGATTGGTCGTAAAGTATTGAAAGAGAGAAAGTGTTAAAAATGACCGGCAAGAAAGGACCAGGAGCTCTAAAATACACGTGCGCAATATGCCACATAGATAAGTGGTGCGTGGACTTTCCGGAGGGGTGTTTTTCGAAATGCCAACCGGCCAGTTCCTGCACCGACTGTATTTTAAACGGCCAAATCAAGGAGCTAAAAGAAACATGCGGGGCTTCCGAGGAAAGATCCAGGAAGTTGGAGGAGAAAATAAACAGCCTCGAATTAGAACACGCCGGACTGATTCGCAGGCTAGAGGTTAGGATAGCAGAGCTAACGTCAAGTCCTGTACTAAACACTGCATCTGCAGTATTACCCCCAGAGCTAGGTCCGCATGCTACGGATAAACCCTCAAAGAAAAAGAAAAGGAAGGGAAAGAAACAGGAAGAAGAGAAAGTTGAAACAGAAGATAAAGTAGAAGCTGAAAAAGAGAAAGTTTAAGCCGAGGATGAAAAGATAAAAACAGAAGAGTATATAACAAAGGAAGATAGGGGGGAAATGATGAATAAGAAAAAAAGAACGAGAAAAATAAGATGGAGAAGAAAGAGGGAACCGAGAGTTCGCTTCCGCAAGGAAAGCTTCAAACCTCTGCACGGAAATGTCCGAGGGTTACCCTTGTGGGCGATTCCCAAGCACAAAGTTTGCAGCCCCTGCTAGCGGCCCGCCTTCGCACTAGTGTGGAGGTATGCTGCCAGCCAGGACGGGGAAACCACCACATCA